>VZRV01004812.1:213225-562689 GCA_013398115.1 Falcunculus frontatus | reverse complement strand
TTTTTTTGGTTTCATGTTCAGAATTTTTCATTTAAGAATGACCATCTAATCTATTATGGAAGCCAGAATATCATTGCTCAGAAATTTCTTTTTTCTTAAACAGATGCATGTACTGATAATGACGAAGGCTGATAAATTACAAGATCCTATATTTTTTTATTGATTAAAATTGCTATTCCCAACTTTGCTGTGGAACGTGGTAAAAATAAAACCAGAAAAACCAGTATTGAAATTTTGTCTCAGAGTATTACACAAGTATAATTTTGTTACTCTTTTGATTCTCTGTTATAAATGTATTTCTGTCTAGTACTGATAATGTTACCTGGCATGTTTTTAATAATTGAGGAAAAAGTATAGTCTATTTGTAAGCTAAAATGTCTAATTTTCAGAAATTTTATTAATTAATTTGTTGTTCATTAATCTAAAACAACAATTCCCCTCAACCCTTTATGGTCATTCTAGACACAAATATTCAGATTTGAAGATGAAAACCAAAATAAATGAAAGTGTGTGTCAATCAGGAAGGATATGCAATGATATTTGCTGCTTAAAAACATTTACATAAAAATCTCAGATTTTTTAAAAGCGGTTGTTCCCAGATCACTTTTTACTGAATAATTTGAGTCCCACTTACTTTGACGAATGAAAGTTGAACAAATTTCGTCTTCTTTTGTTCATGGTACATGAAGGCAAAATTAAATTTTAGCAATTCTTATCAGGGCTGGGTGTCTAATTTACTTAAAATTGTGCTTGAGTTTTTATGAGTAATTGGAGAGTTCATGACATTAAATTTCTTCGGCTTCAGTAGTTTAAAAAAAAAGAAAAAAGGAAAGAATAATTTGGAATCGACTAGATCAAGTTAATGTATTATATTTATATATGTAAAGTGGCATCATAGTTTAACATAAAGACTAAGCTCTACTATTCCATTCAACAGATAGACAACTAGTTATTAAAAGTAGAAAGCACAGTGTAGTACTAAGATACACTAATTTATATCAGTCTTCGAGATATTGTAGACTTCATACTTACTAAGATTATGCTCTTACAGCTAACCATGAGAGTTTTATAGAAGTTTGTGTTTTGTTTAGTTTTCCTTCTTTCCCTGACATGTATTCACACTAAGACTTTGACTTCTGGAAGTCAGTTTCATTTCCATTTATCCTTCATGGACGTTTTTAGCAACTGTAAACTTTTTTTTTTTAAATTAACTAAGTTTCTTATCTTTAAAAAAATGCCAGTGCTGACATGACAGATTGAAAATTTCCAAGCTGCAAGAGGTAGAGGTCTGATGTTCTAATGCCACTATTATTAGGAGAAAAAAGGTGTAGGAGCATAACTTTAATGGAGTTTGATTGCAAACTGTATTTCAGAGCGCAGTTACCTGAAGCGTCTATCTAGTGAAGTCAGGAAATACTTCTGAAAATTCAAACCTGTCCTGAAATCAGGCATTTGTAATTTATTCCTATATAACTTCAAATTTTTGGGTCACAGTTCGACCCAATTTCTGTTTTGATGTATGAGTAAAGAAATATATTTGTGAATTCATTAGCAAGAAACTTCTACAAACTTTTTGTAAATGTTGGATGTTGGTGGTTCCAGGAAGATATTGTTATTCCAAGCCCACGAGATGGCGTGCTTTCCCCATCACAGATGGAAAGGAATCTGCAGGTCTTTCTGAAGGCAGAAGTGTGTTTTAGGTGCATGGCACAGATTTGATGAAAACACCCACAAATACCTGAGAACGAGCAATCAAACCAAGTAGAGTTGTTTCTCTTGAAAACTCTTCTCTGGTATTTTAATAACATTAAAAAAAAAAAAGGTCAATCTAGGTTTGTCCATATCTATTCCTATTCCTAACATGCTATTACTTTGCTCTGCTTTCAGATTTCATGTAACCAGTACTTTATTTGAGCTGTCTGCTATCATGAGCTGATTTAACATAGAGCCATATGACCTTAAATGAAAGTTGCAACTAAATTACTTTTCAGCTTCATCTTTTTTTCTCCATCCCCAGTTATTTTCCCCAGATTTGCAGAAAGAAAAATCGTGAAAATTAAAAAGAGTCAGAAATTTTGCAGAGACCATAAGTAAAATTTTGCTCGTTTTATACAATAAAGAATAGTAATGTGGGGATGAAATCAATGATTCAATGTAATAGAAAAAGACAGCAGGATGGGATTGTTTCTTCTGTGTTAACTCGTGTGCACAGTATTTTGTGTCTTTAAGATCCCAGTGGATTACAGATTTTTGTCAAATTTATCTTTATTTTTCTGTGAACTGGAATGTGGATACTGCAGAAAGGCCAGTTCTGAGATGATTAATAATCTTGGTCTTTTATAGAATAAATAGTTTAAGTGTTAACTCAGGTTATCATTAGAGAAGACAAATCCTTACTCTTGTTTTAACCAACATGTTTGGTTTGTGTTTAGTGCATGTGATAAGAGATCACCAATCTGCATGGAGATACCAACTTGCTTTACACTGCATAAATGTGCTAGGGCTGTTCTGTGTCCAGGACATCTTAGCAAAATGAGCAGTTATTTAAAAACTTGAGCTAAAAATGTTATGGGCTGAAGATCTACAGACTTTTCCCAGACAGCTTTAAGTCATGGCCGTTCTTTCCTATGAAATCTTGCTATTTTTTATAAAAATGTGTGCTTTATTTTCTGGAACCGTGGTTACCAGGGTGCTATACAGTTAAGTGATTTAAACCTTTGAAAAGAGAACTGAATAGAATTAATCACTGCAAGCCTATTAAAGCAATGCCAGAGGGATTTTTGTACTAGAGGTTAAGAAAAGACCTTTTATTCCTATCTAGTAGATAAATGGCAAAACCCTCACATTTCTCCTGTGTTTCCACTCTGACAATTTTTGTATTCTTTTGAATTAGTTCTAATCTGCAGTTGTCATCTCCCTCTCCACACACACAGAACCTTTTCCCCTATTATACCCCCTTTCTAAAGTTTCACTGTTAAGCAACACAATGCTTCATTGCTCCCAGGAACAATATGGTGGCAGTAGTAAGTATCCTTTACTAAATACTGTGTCCCAGACTTCCAGTTCATCCTTATCAAAGGTGATTTATAAAAGTGGTAATATCTTTTTTTTCTTCCTGGAAGGCGGAACAGTGTGGAAACAACTTCGTTGTGTTAATGTATGTTTTCTGTTATCATAGCAGAAAATTTATGGGTTTAACCTGTTTCCCACTGTGAAGCAATTATCAATAAATTTTCCATCAGTGCAGGAAGATGATATTTTTTAACTAGATAAAGCTTTTGCTGATTTTTTTAATTTATTTTTTTTAAAGATAACTGAGAACTTTTTTTTATGTTCTTGCCCAAAGTGTTTAGAGAGTTGTAGAAGATAGAGAAAGAACAGTTGTATGGGGTAGCTGGTAGTATTTACTAATATGTGAAAGGTTGTATAATTCATAATAATATCTGTAAGATGACTCTCAATATAGTTTAAGTCCTTTTAGGGTTTTACTTGTTTCAGAAGAACCATTTGGACTGTTAGAAGTTGCATTTTGGGTTTGTACTATTTAAGGAAAAGAGTTATAGTTTTTCTCACCTATTAGAATGCTTGGAATTGAAGTATAGTGCTGAATAAATGCAGAATTTGCCATGTGTCAAGATAGATTGGTTTAATATAAATAATGGATTTTAATCGTTATTTAAATTAGCAAGCATGAAACTTTAAATAACTTATTTTAATTGGCAAATATGCTTTTTTCTTGTGAAATCAAAATAGAATTTGAATTTCAATCACTCAGTACAGTTTGCTACTGCATTCTGCTAATAAGAAAATTATTCAGCCAAGCATTGTCCTAGTGTTTATGTGATCCATGCTCTGTATGAATTCTGGGTTTTGGACACACCCCCAAATTTTAATGTAGTTTGTTTTATGTGTTACAATAACCCCCAGACTTTTCTTGAGGAACAACTGAGCAGGCTTGAGAAGAAAGACTCAAGATTGTAGGATGAACGATAGTGGGACACCAGAGGAAAACGGGAGAAAAGGAAGTTACAACATGGAGGTTGCAAGGATACAATAACTAGGAACAGAGTGATCTATGATTGCCTTCCCTGCACCCTTTTTGTCTGTTAAGTCACTTTTAACATTTCCTTGGGTAAAAATATATTCCAACTAATAATTTCCAACTAATATATTTATTCTAATAAAACTTAAATAAAACCCCAAACCTTTGAAATATCTGTCTTCCTTAGAAAGCTCACTGTGAGGAAAATTTTAATAACGCCCTTCTTCAAGTTGTAACTCTGTGGGATTTCATTGGATTCCCCAACATTCTGTATTCTTTGCTCTGTATAGTGACACTCTTGAAGAAAATTGTCTGATGTGAATTGTCCATCTAGAAAATAAAAACCAGAAGTGAAAGAGTGACTTGACATGATAGATACTTGTCTTCTGTGAAACAGGTGACAGGTCTTGTGTCACAAAAACGCATAATTTAGCTGGACACTCTGGGTCTTCTGATCTCAGGCTTGTGGTTTTAAACACAGTAGCAAGAGCATTAAGAACTTTTGAAAACACACAAAATTCATAATATAAATAATTCAAAATTGGTGGGAGGAGCATGGTATTAAGTCAGTAAAGTTATCTATTGTCATTTAAACATCTCATATCTTCACTATGAAATGAATGCATATAAGGATCAGAGGATTAAGGTTAAGAGAAGTAGTCAGACTCCGGGATGTCAACTTTGAGTGATGACAAATGCACTTGTGGTATTTTTATCTGAGTGTGTTCTGGTACAAAGGGACAAGTGGTCATGTTCTCAGTAGAGCAAATAGTCCATGAAAAATTTGAGTTTAAATGCTTCAGTAATGTCTTTCTATCTTTATCCAAATGTAGGTTGAGTCAATTATATGGATGAAAAAGAAGGATGAAGAGAAGGAATTTCCAGTAACATGGGCATTGATCAGTTTTTAACTGAATTGTTTCAGACTATTCATATTGCTCATCTTTTAATAGTTTCAATTATTGGATGTTTATCATATATATGCACACATAGTGGACAAAATTTAATCAAATGGATTTTGAACAGTAATATTTATGTCGTATTTGGTTTTGTTGGTTATGATGGGTTGTTCCCCCTTCCCAAGCAGAATATAAATGGACGACTAGTCTGAAAAAGCTGGAATCAACTAGTTTCCTTTTTATGGCTTTCTAGATTCTGTCTGCATCACCATCACTGGGCAGTGTTACTGAGCTTCAGGCAGCAGCTCCAAGTTCAGCCAGTTTTATTCCTGAAACTGTAGTTGATCGGCTTACGGCACAAGGCAAGTCAAGCTTGAGTTGTGTACCTAATGCTAAATACAGTGTATTCACCCACCCGTATTTCAGTATTTGTTCATGCTGTACATTGTACAGCTTGCATATTGCTGGAGGGAGCAGTTGATGCTTCTACTGGTTGTTTTAAAACACAAACATTAAACACTTTCTTTAATATTAAATTTGGCAGAACAAGTGAAAATGGTACTGCTTGAGATGTAACTCAAGACTTAGGTTCTCTTCCTGGCATCTAGTCATGCTTTCAACACATCAGTCATGGTAGAGCTGTCATATCCATACATGCCCACAGGAGTGTGCATGCACACACATAGATACAAAGATGTATATATAATTCTCTTTATATGTAGATAGATAAAAACTAATATAATATAAAAAATATATTTATAGTCATGTATGTAGAGAGAGCTATGTACAAATAAAAATTTTTTTTTTTTAAAGAAAGGACTGGGAATTTGTGTCCTTCCAAATTTGCTACTTATCTTTATTTAATGCCTGGTAGAAGAAGCATTTTATTTCAGGACTATTTCCTGTATCTGATTTCTTCATTTTCTTTTTTTTGCATTCATTCCTGAATATACAGTTTAAATATAGAGAGGATTTGGATGTTTTTTGAAAAATAGAAATAAATTTGTTTTATGTAACTGCTGTAACTTAATCTTTTGGTTGTTTTGGTTGCTTTTTTTTTTTTTTTTTTTAATTCAACACACTCTAGGTCAAAGTGATACAACCATAACAGAATCTCCAAGTCAGCATGATTCTCCCATGTCTGCTGCTCTGTCTAAACAGTGTGCTGTAGTCACACCTGCCCTTTTGTCAGCTGTTTGCAGCCTTCTGCACAATTTGCTGGTTGTCATGCCAAAAGATACTGGAATTGCTCTTCAACAAACACATTTGCTAACAACTCTCAGCAGGTATGAGATCAATAACTGTTGAACTACAAACAAGGTGTGGCGATAGAGGTTTAAAAAATCTTCAAATGAGATCTATCCACGTTTCTTACTAAAACTGTTAAACATATTGATCACTTCTTGCTCCTGAAGTGTTCAAAATTGCTTTAAAAAAAAAAGTACAATCAACTGAAGAAAAGAATCAGAATGATTTCTGATCATAGAATAGGTAGTCATATTAGTGATTCCATTTGTGGTCTATGTCTTATACAGGACTACTGTGTTCCTCTCATGATGTTTTAGGGTTTTGTCAAGTATTTGGAATTACAGATCATTTCAGCTCATTTTATGATTTTCTTCTTTGAATTGTATGAAGTATTTTGAAGATGAGCCAAGGATTCTCACACTAAAAGAGAGTAAATAAAACTTGCCAAATTTGGATGATCAATCCTATGTTTTATTTTTTTTTAAAGGAAGGAGCTGCTTCAAAGAAGTCTTCAGATTGTATTCCATGTTTCCACTTCCATTGCAGCAAATTCTTTCATCTGTAAAACATGTTTGGAAGTCCTAAAGTGCAGCATAAAAAAATTAGTTCATTTTTTGGTAAAAGTTTTCAAGAGCATTTGTAGTTGCTCTTCATAGTGCAATTAATGGAAAAAATGAAACACAGACAAACAAAAAACCTCAACAACCTTGGTGTGAATACAGCTTATATTATCAAAGAGCTGTTTATTCTTCTAGAGGAAAGAAAATAAGAAATCAAATAGGAAAAATTGATTTTTGCCGGTGCAGTAACAGCTATTGGAATTTATATTAGTCCAGCGATTTTGAAATAACTTAACTGCTTCTATAGTTGCCGTTGCACTAGACTTTCTTAAAATAGTGGGGTTTACCAGTAAGTGTGCCTTACTTTATTTTTACTCTGTTTATTTATATTGTTCTCTTCTCTGGAATGTTAAGTTAATAGAATGTTTAATTATTTAACTATATTTTTAACCAATTTATTTTGTTTTAGTCTTGTAAGTGCTAATCTGGTTGAAAGATGTATCTTGGAACTGAAAGCTCCATTGGGTCATCGATGTCATATAGAACATGTAAAAGCTCAGGTTAGAGAAGCATTTGTTACTTTCTAATTTTTTGAAGTTATTAATTTAATTATGTTAGCATAATTTATATTCATTAACATAGTCCAGACACACTGCTATAGGCTACATTCATGTGAATCTTTGTGCTTTTGACAAAGCTTAAGTGAAAATAAGCCATTTTATTCAACGTAGAAGAATTAATTTCTGTGTTAGGACTATAATTAGAATGACCAAACTGAAAATTAAGTGTCTTTAAAAAGTAAAAGTTAAGTTTAGCCATTGAAGAAATTATGTAATAGAATTTTTTTGTATGTTACTGAAGTATGAGCTAGATATAGTTACTGACACATTGGATATTTATTGTCTGTAACAAACCTGGCTGCTTTGCCTTGTCTGTGATCCTGCAGACACTCGCGTAGTTCTCAACTAATTTTGACGTATGCAAACCATATAGGGTTACTGCTGATAGAACTACCTTTTTATCGAATTTAACTGTGTATGTACAATATGTAGAACATACTGTTTCATGACATAGCACCATTTCATAGCTTCTTCTGCTCTGCGTTCAAATTTACTTTGAAGAAAATTACTCCTCTAATTAAAGAAATGTGTTTCTGCAGAAAACTTATGAGAATAAATAAATAAAATAACTTCTGTTTCTAGGAAGACACATGTATTCCTGGAAAAAATGGTCAGTGTTAATGACCATTTTTATGTTCTTCTTTGTAAGCTTCCAATGAGTATGCTGCTGTACGTGTAGCAAGAGTCATGACCTTCTCCCAAGGAACTTTTGCTTTGTTACTAGAAAATTCATTGCACACATATGTTTCCAGACATCTTCTACAGTAAAAATTAGGAGAAACATTTTTAATTTATGTCCTATTATTTATTTTAAGTGGTGTATATTAATTCAAAATGCTATGAATCAGTTGACGTAATGTGAGTAAATTTAAAATAATGTGGAAGATGTAAATATATTACTTTATTTAATATCTTTCTACAAATATTTAACAGGTCTTGTTACTACTTCAGTACTTGTCATCTCTGTCCAGGCTTCTAAAATCATGCTTATTGGTGGACTCTCATCTTGTAAGCCAGGATGAACTGTTGAAACCTCTCTTGGGGAATATCTTCAGGATTCTCACCATACGCCCCAAAGATGGGTTAGGTAATGAGGTACTTTGTTTCCTTTGTAACCAGACAGAGGCAGGTCTTCATTTATATACCACCTTCACATAGATGGACAGGTGTGGTCAGGCTCAGCTTTCCAGGTTTGTGCACATTTGTAAACAGTTTGATTTTTTTCCCGTGTTATCTTTGCAGATACCGAGTTAACATCTGTACTTCATGAAACATGGGTAGACTTCTTCGGCCTTCTAACTACATTATTGTGGAAAAGTGGCCAGATATCTTTTCCATCTGTGACAGCAGCCTTTGCAAATCACTGTGCAGCAATAATTGGTAATAACTATTCCTGGATGGTTTTTTTCCTAGCAACTAATAAACAAGTAGAAAAGAGAGTCATTCCTGTTTAGATGCTATTAAGTAATTACTAATGAGATATCCACAATGAAAGCCAAATGTGCCCAGAGCTTGGCTGACTTGTTTTGTTTTCTTCACGTGTATGGATTAGTGATTTTAGTTGTAAACCTTAACCAGATGTGGCATTTGTGAAATGAACCATTAGCACTTCAGTTTTTTTCCCTTCTTTTTTTTTTAAATGTCTTGCATAAAAGGAAAGCAAGGTTTTGAGGGGAGATAAGAAACATAGGAATTCATTATTATTTTACATAATGTTTGTTTGTTTGTTTGTTTCTTTATATTTTAATTATTCTTACGTTAGTTACTTGCATAGTTAGGCAAGATTCTGTGAAGTGCTTCAATACTGAAGTATGAACATAGTCCAGACAAGCTTGTGCATGTTAAGAGATCTAGTGAATCCAAATCCAATTGCAAATAAAGTAGCTAATGAATACTGTTTGTTTTACAATATAAGCTGCTGATAAAAGGAGGAGAGTTCAAAGAATTACTGGACAAATAAGTGATTTGAGTGAAATGAAGGTTGCTTTTTTGTTTTAGAGTCAAATGAATGCAGAGCAATTAATTCATTCAACCCTTATAAAACTCAAACTTTTCTTTCTTAGATTTTTTAAAGACTTATCAGATGCATAGAATTTGTAGAATTCCTTGGGCAGTGCACAGTATAACTGCTTCTGGGTTCACATGCTTTCTTCAATATGTCTTTCTGTGTTCTAAAGTATACTTGAGCGTTATTCATAATGAAATGTAAAAAATTTAATTTTTTTGTTTAACCTTTTAGATACCATTTCTTATTGTATTCATCTGTCTACCACATATCCTGCTTTATACGTGGCTAGTTTACAGTTCCTCTCTGTCCTTTTGAATGAGGAAGGAAGAAAACAGCTCCAGGATAAACAGAGTGTATGTCAGAATCCAACTATTGGCTTTCTTCTGGATCACACTGAAGGATGCCAGGCACCAGTAACTCAACTTACTGCATTAATTATTCAGGTATTTAAAATTTGATGATGTGATTGCAGGATACGTTTTTGCAATTTTGATTCTTTTACCTCCTTTATATTTAATCCTTCCGTTATTTACGGACTGGTAAATTTTCTTCCGTCATTTAGTAGTAAGCAAAGTTACATGGGAAATTCATGTCTAATTTGTTTTCCTTCACAACTTATTTCTTTTATCTATATACTTACTGTCCTTCTTTAATTTATGTGCAGTTTGTCACTGTAACAATAATTGTGATGTATGATTAAAAGTGTAGTGTTTTCTGAATGATGCACATTTATATAATGTGACTTATGATTTCTATTGTTCTGAAGTCACTGTCTTTTAACTATTTCTTTTAATAAGTATCTTAGTACTATTTTGCTATGTAAAACATATTTTTTTGACATTTATTGGTCATATATTGGATGATGTGACCAAAAGAATGCTCTCTTAGCATTCATCGTCTCTCTTCCTATGGATGCTGAATTCTTGTAGAATAACCTTAACTCCTACCAAGACTTGTCCTGGTATCTGTCACAAACACTGTGTTCCTTTGCTGCTCTGTTGCATCACTGTGGCTCTATCCTATCTATTGGGGCATGGTATTCTGTCCACTGACAACTTGCTGTCTTTAAGGGAAGAGGGTCTTTCTTGGTCACTCTACAGGCCACTGAAACCAGAATTCTATATGTCTTTGGCAACTAATTTCAGATAATTTCAGTGCACAACATTTTCCTGTGAGGACACAATTTTCAGGAGCTCAAGCAAAACAGGGGCACTTTGTTCAAGTCCCGTAGTTTACTAAGTATCCTGCTAGGTTTTTGTATTTAATGTGTGCATAAGTGCCTGAAACAAAACTCCTTGGCTCTGGCACAAAAAATGTGGTTGCATGAGAGTAAGTCCAATGTTGTAACATGTTGTAACATTCCTCTATTTTCATACAAGAGTACATAACTGATTTTTTTCATACAAGTGTACATATCTGCCAGCAAAGGGGGATGATTCTTATGGTGACAGCAGAAAAAGTTGATGCAATGAAGAATGAACTGCAGCCAGGTCAATGAAAGGACATCAGACATAGTTTGAATATTGTAAGAGATATCGGCTTTTAACATGCTTTTTAACTGTTGAGAGATGTAGATGGGCATTGCATTTTGTTCATAAAAGAGTTCAAAAGATAGCCTATGCTCTCTGGGTCCTTACATAGCTGCTATGATCTCCCAAAAAGGATAGTATAATTAGGAAAGAAACAGCTTCAGTTTTTTTAGATGAAAGTACATATATTTATTTACACCCCCTCATGGTGGTCATTGAGAGGACAGTGGAATGAGGAGCCCATGGGATATAAACTAAACTATTAAAACAACAAACACCTAAACAAAACCACCATAAAAAATGGAAAAACAAGACAAAATATTTAAATATGGACTTTCTTCAGTAGAACCACTCCTAAAGAGAAGCAGTCAAGCAAATAATTGGCTAACACAGAAAAGGATGGGAGATTTTTCAAACAAACAGCCATCTCCATTAATCATCCTGAATACACAAAATCTACAGAATACCTGATACATGCAGTGGCAAATGCTAATTTGGTACCCAGTGTGCAGGTGTGAATATTAGTAGACCAGGTCTCAAATTGGTATTCATTTTCACATACAAGAGATAGAGCAAGTGCACATGCTGACTTTGAAAGGCTTTGATTGTTTTGTGTATGTAAACATTAATCCTTGTGTACATGTGTTTAAGATCAGAAATAAAATAATTAAGGAAATCATAATCTATACATGAACTCTCAAATTTTGGCCCTAACTTTTTTTTCCTAGATATAAAGCTTACAATATTTTAGAAAGGCTGTGATCTCCCCTTCAACTAACTTACAGTAGGTGCAGACTAACATAACCGGATCTGCTTTGGATTTATGGGACATCTTAAATTTATGATACAGCATAATTTCAAAAAAGAATTAAGTGTCCATTCTCATTTTAGTACTTTTATAGTAGTTTAAAACTGTAGAATCTGTTTGCAAAAGGCATTTTAAATTTATAGAGTTATTTTTTCCATTCAACTAGTAATCATTCATTAATTCTTAATTACTTATATTCCCTATGCTTGACATAAATTTTCTTTTTTTATTATGAACTGCAATTCTTGATTGCAGAGTAAGAAAAAAAATGCATAAAAGAGCATACTTCAAGAAAGAATGGAATTTTGCTGGTGTTCAATATAAAATTTAGAAAATAAAGAAAATAAAGAAAAAATTTTCAAAAGAGGTACAGGTATAGGACAACTCACTTTAATAATTGGATCAGTTCTAGTCTGCCACATAATACTTACAGGAAAATACCCAAGAGGTTGATAAGGAAATATGTTTTTTGTTACTAAAATAATCCATGAATATTAAGAAAAAGTAAAAACAGCTAGCAATTTAATAGGGCAAAAGCCTTTGAGTGGATAAATCACAAAACCTACATCTTAGTCTATGCAGGATTGCTGGAACTCAACAATTTTTTCTTTCCTGGCTTGTGTAAATTAGTTTAGACTTTAAGCTTTCTATGCTTTTAAGTATTCAAACATCTAAATTCTTTAATATGAAAAGAAACCATCACCTATCAGAGCAGAAAAACAGTTAATTTACTTTGAACATTCTTGTGTTGCTGTTAGATTTGAGATATTACACCAGATCTAATAAAAACAGTTGTAGTCTAAATGTAAATTTTGTTTTTGTTGATTAATAAACACAGAACCAAGTCCATGCTTCGGTGCTTTGATTTAGTGTCAGTTGTCCTTATCAATGAGGTGTTGGGATTTTTTTCTAGTTATTAACTTAGTAGTCTTTATTCCTTGACCTTTTCACTCCTGGTTACAGTGAACACTTCAATAAATTATGACCTTAGAGTGTATATCGATATTTTACTGCATATGAAAATTTGAAAAAAATTGTTAGGCCATTAATATGTGGTGTATGGAGAGTTAAAATCTCTGAGGTCCTATGGATAGATACTCATGAGATTTCTGTCTAAAGTATTAAGATTTTCTTAAGATGTTGTGTTTTTGGCTAACTTTAAATATGTTTTTCTTTTTACTATGATCCAGTAACTGTTCTTATTTTCCTTTATTTTTCTGATTGCAATGGATGCTGTTTTCTGTTATTTTGGATGTCAGAATTGGCGTGGTATTTTAGGAAAAATTGCTAGATAGACAAAATTCTCTAGTGGATAATCTATGAAGCGCAGACTGCACCTTGCCTTTCAACTATCTTGTTATAGGACTCCAAAGAAATAATCCTTTGAAAACACAGAGATTATACCTAGGTTATTAGAAGTGTGGTGATGCTCACAAAGGCCTCACAAAAAAAAGACAAGCTACTATTTTTCACTGGTTAGAAGAGTATCTGAAATAATTACCAGTGATTTTTTATTAAGGAATTTTACTATATTTAATGTCTCTTCATCATCATTGTGTTGAAGAAGTGAATTGTCTGCAATACCAAGCCTATTCCTGAATATTAGGAAAAGTATGGAATGCCAGGATTTGGAATCTAGGCCTTAGAAAGGTAGAATGCTAAGAAAAAAGAGTAAGAAGAGTGGGCTTATGAGCAAAAGGAGAAAGATTTAATTTAAGAAAAAAAATTAGTTCCAAAAAACAATGAAACGCTTTAATGCAGATTGACTATAAACATGAATATAGAGAGGGAGAACTCTATAGTGATACTCTACAGTGATAAATCATCCAAATGAAAAGATAGACTCTGGCAACCTATTTATAGCTATGAATACTACTTTTAATATGGTCACTTTTTCATTTCAGTAATGAAATTGCATTTTTGTAGGTCTGTGAAAGAAAATCTTCAAAGGATGTGCTGAAAGAAGTTGCTACAAATGCACTGCTGTCTCTGTTAGCTGTCAGTAAAAGTGCCCAGAAATGTGCTTTGAAAGGTGAGCATTTCAGAATGTATGTTAAATGATTTACGAATCAAATGCTTGCAGGTGTTTTACATATTACCTTTAAATCGTAATATTTTTTTTTCAAAGCAGAAGACCTAGGTTTCAGTGGCAGGATTTTTTTCAGATTTTCACTAAGAAATCTTATTAATGATTGAAGTTTTCAGCTGCAGATGAAATATTATGCTGTAGCCAGTTTAAAACCCTGTGGTGAAGTCACAGCTCTGTGTTGGAGTGAGAAGAGACCTGTTAGGTTTTACCACTAATGGCATATTCATCCATTAGAAACTGGAGATTTTTCACTGGCAGTATCTTCCAATACTTTTCTAGGTGAAAGTATGCCCTGTGTTTTCAGTTCTGTCTGTACCTGGACAAGAGGAGACTTCTTTTTCTTAGCTTTGTTCTTCCCTGACTCTGTTTCTTTGGTCCCATTTTACAGTTTTAAGTAAGACCTTCTTCCCTTTACAGTCGTAAACCAACTTCTAATCAAAGGCTTTTTGTGCCCTCTAGAGCACAGGGGAGAGTGGTGAATTTGCGTTTCTCACGTGTCATGCATTTCATACCTTTTGATCAGTCCAAGGACACTTTGTGTTGGGTACTTTCCTGTAACTTGCATCTCTCAGTTGTTTTTTCCACTTTTTAAACCTACGCTACCCTGAAATAGATAGCTTAGACAGATCTGTTCACTGTCTGATCCCTCTGGTAGTAGAAAACTCAACTTCAAGTCTTATGCTTTACACTCTTTCCCAGTGTGTTGGTTTGGTACTCAGTCCTTGCTTCAATCAGGGTTCTTCTTCTGTCAATGACCTACTAGATCATCTGAGATCTCACTTCCTGTGAAGGCACTTCCACTGCAGGAAGTGCATCATTCTGTGCTAGAGCAGCTTTCAAGTCATCCTTGTTGTTGTGCAACACATATCTTAGAAAAGAGGAAGAGGACTTCGGGGGTTCAAAGCAATGTTCTAAAGACACCTGTAGCTCTAATATCACCTGTTCAGCTCTTAAGGACTGCTTTAAATTAGAAATGCAAAGTCCTGCACCTCAAAAGGTACAAGCCCTTACAGCAGTAGAGGCTGACTGGAGAGCTGAAAAGGGCCTGATAGGCAGCAAGCTGAATGTGAGAAGACTAACAGCATCCTGGGCTGTATTAACAGGAGCACAGCCATTAGATCAAGGGGAAAAGAGTCTTTCCTCTACTTACCACTTGTTAAACTAAATCTAGAATAGTGTGTCCCGTTTTGGCCCAGTACAACAAAGGTTAACAAACTGGAGCAAGTTCACCAGAGGGCCATAAGGGTCGTTCTGTTCACTTATCCTTCGAGAAGGGGCTGAGGGAACTGGCTTACATTCAACCTGGAGAAAAGCAGGTTTTGGGAGGACTTAATAGCAGTTTTCTTGTACCTGCGAGATTTTGAAGAAGTCAGAGACAGGTTTGCTACATCAGTGCATGGAATAGGAGGATGGAAAAGAACGGGCGTAAACTGAAACATGAGAGTCAAACTGCCTGTAAATCAACATTTACCCTTTGAAGGGTAAATAAAGTAAAGCAGTGCTAGACATAGTACGCTGCCTCTGTCTTTGGACATTTTCAAGACCCAGCTGGATAAAGCTGCAGGCAAACCCTGCCTGCTTAGAGCTTGCTCTGCTTTGAGCAGGAGGTTGGGTATATGACCTCTGGAGGCCTCTTCCAGCTTGTATTATCCCATTATCATGGAATCACAGAATGCATTGGAGAGGGCCTTTAAACCTTTAGCCTAAAGGCTAACCCCCCTGCAATAATCAGTGACAGCTTCAACTTTAACAGGTTACTCAGAGCCCTATCTAATATGACTTTAAATGTTTCCAGGGGTAGGGCATCCACCACCTCTCCAGACAACCTGTTCCAGTGTAAAAAATTTCTTCCTTATACCTAGTCTAAATTTGTCCTCTTTTAGTTTAAAGCCATTACCCCTTGTCCTATTGCAATAGGCCCTGCTAAAAAGTTTGTCCCCGTCTTTCTTGAACTCCTTTTAAGTGGAAGGCTGCAACCAGGTCTTCCTAAAGCATTCTCTTGTCCAGGCTAAGCAATCTCAACTCTCTCAGCCTGTCCTCACAGATGTATTAGATCCCTCTCGGTGTTATTGTGATCTGCCTCTGGACTCGCTCCAACAGGTCTTTTCTGTGCTGGGGACCCCAGAGCTGGATGCAGTGTTCCAGGTGGGGTCTCACCAGAGCAGAGCAACAGAATCTCCTCCCTCGCCCTGCTGGCCATGCTGCTTTGGATGCAGTCCATGATGCACTTGGCCTATTTTAGACAGTGAGTGCACATTACCAGGCGATGTCCAACCTTTCATTCACCAGCACCCTAATTACATTTCGGCAGGGCTGTTCTCAATCCTTTATCCCCCAATCTGTATTCATACTTGGGATTGCCTCAACCCAAGTGCAGCACCTTGCACATGACCTTGTTGAACGTCATGAGGTCCATCTGGACCTTGAGCTTGTCCACATCCCTCTGGGTGGCATCCGATACCTCAGGCTTGTCAATTGCACTGCTCAGTTTGGTGTCACCTGCAAACTTGCTGCGGGCACACTCAATCCTGCTGTGTTATTGATGAAGACATTAAACACTACTGGTCCCAATATGGATACCTGAGGGACACCACTTGTCAGCAGTGTCCATCTGGACACTGATCCATTGACTGCTACCCTCTAGGTGTGACCATCTAACCAATTCCTCATCCATCATCCAGTCCACCTGTCAATTACACAACTCTCCAATTTGGAAGGATGTTGTAGAGGACCATGTCAGAATCCTTACAGAAGTCCAGACAGATGATATCTGTAGCTCTTACCTTATCCACTTCCATAGTCACTCCATCATCTTATAGTTATTTAAAGACTCTAGATCCAAAGAAAAGAGCCTAACTCAACATGTTGCACTTTTAAGTCACGTGAATGGTTCCTTTCCTTTGTCTCGCCACAGATGCAGCAAATTGGCTGTTGGTAAGGGAAAGATTGGGTAATATAAATGGATGCCCTAATCTCTTGAAGTTTCATGCTTCTAAGCAGCGTCATTGAAGATATCCTGAAGAATTACAAGTTGTTATCCTCTCCACAGAAATCATCTTCCCCTCTTAATCTTACCAGTCCTTCCTTTGGGCATTCCTCTCGTGGGACTTCATTGCAAGAGGACTCAAATATATTCTTGCTTCATGAGAGCATTCAACTAGGTGCACTTCATCTCAGAAACCATTTGTTACTTCCTGATATCAAGAAGATAACTTTGTTTTTTAATAAAATATTTTTGATTGTGAATGTAATTATAAATGTTACTGGTTTTTGTCTTTCAGCTGACCTGATAGACAGCTGTATAGAAAACATGAAGCACATTCACGCACAGCTGAATTTGGATTCCCTAAAGCCTGGGAAAGCACAGAGAAGAAAGGTAGCTATAAAAACTGGCATAAGGCACTTCCCAACTTTCTTTTGTTTGTTTGTTTGTTTTCTTGAGGCAGATACTGCTTGTATCTGTCCCAGATGAGACAAAGTAAATGACAGCTTGTAGTGGATCCAGATACTGGAGCTTTTGTAAGATTCAATGATTTTAGAGCTTTTACCAGCTTAATTATTTCACATGCTCTCCCACCCAGAGGTCTCACTAGGTCTCAGCTACCTTTTCTAACACAGAGATGACTGCAACTTCAGGAATGTCAGGCAGAAAATCACATCAGTTCATACTTTGCAGCTGCTCAGTTTTGGGTGTTCACTGGACAAAGCCCCTGGGCATGTCCTGGTGTTTTTCTCCATGCATCTCTCTGGTCCTCAGGATCTTCTCCCGTTTGCCAGATTGTTCCTCCAGCCAGGATCTTCACATTCTTCTTTTTGGACCCATTTCTTTCTGTCAGGGACTGTTTCTTTTCAGGTATCCTTCTTTTTGCCACTAACTTTCCTTTCCAAAACTCTGAGCTTCTGTTTGCCTAAACTCAATAGTCTACATGCGAAGTACAACACATGATCAGCCTCTGAATTACTGGTTCTGTCTCATGTCTTTTCATTAAATGGAGTATTCAGGACTTCCCACATTTAGTCCAGGTTATCAGAATTAGCAACTAGTCCATCCTGGCTGAAAGCAGTAAATAGGAGGCTTCTGACTGAGAGTTCAAAATTCACTTTCAGACATTCACTCTCATGCACATCTCATCCTTTTGTAATCCGTTGTGCCTGTAATTTATGACATTTAGTCTTATAGCATTATCAGAGTACTGTTTTCAAACTTAGTTGGACTTTCAGTCTTGACTTCATGGCCCTATCTAATCCAGCTATTTTTTTTCCATCTTGTTTCCACAATAACATTCTTTGTTTTTCTTAAGTTGTTTTTTTCAGTGTCTTTCAATGAGGTCTAGCTATTTTGGTTTTGTTTATTCCTATATCAGTCAATCTCCCTCCCATCTGAAAGCCAGTTCCAGTCTGCTTATGCATGTAATTCATAGTTTTTTTACTCTCCTATTATCTGGCTTTCAGTTCTATTTTTATTTTCTGTTCTCCTTCAGACTTGGTCTAGACATCTCAGTTTCTTGTCATCAGACTCAATTGCCCCTGTTTTTTTAACTTCTTGTCAGTTTGGGGTTTTTTTAACCTCATACTTGTGGTCCTTCCACTGCCTGAACTCCAAGTTTCTTCTCTTCATTCACAATTTATTTATTTAGCCTTTTTTATTTCAACCTCCCTTCCAGTTCTTCCAGACTCTCATGTCACCCAAATCTTCTTTACCTCATTTAGATATGAATTATGTCTTACCATCCTACAACAGTTTAATAAGATTTTTGTTGCAGTCCGCTTGTTTTCTGCCACTTTCATCTAAGAGAATTAATGAAATACAGGCAGTAACCTCTGCTGTCAAGTTTGATATCTTGTCCACTCCCACATAAAGCAGAAATTGCAAAAAAAGTCTTCCTGTAGGGTATTTCTGCATTGCTTCAGCTAAATAGTATTTTTCTCTGAGGTTTTGGTACAGACATTAGCCTTGATTTGTGAGAGCATGGAACTGTGTTTTATAACAATGAGCTCTTAAAAAAAAATTGAGTTTGACCCTGACATTTGAAGGCTATCATATTTTTTCTTGAGCTCTCCTAAACACATTCATTTTCGCTTTTCAAGGGTTGGAGGCTGAAAGGTGTCCTGCCCTGGATGTGTTCTGTAAAGTTGAAGTCAGCTGGTTCTTAGTAGTTTTTGGGTTGAGGAGGAATTTAAAACTTGAAAGAAATTGGAGGAAAGGAGCCTCTGAGAAAGTTCAGGAAAACTGTTTATGTCTAATTGAAAATTCTTTGGAAGATTTGCAAAAGACTTTATGGCAGATTTCTCTGCTGAGCTGGGAGTGTAGGTTGCTGCATCATATGTAAGTGTGCTGTTCATCATATGTGGTACATAATGACAGTTTCATGTGGGGGACACTGAGACATTGCTTTCATAGTAGATTTAGCTGATCATTCACAAAACTGCCCCTTTGCCCACTTCAAGGCACAACTCTCAAAGGAAAGTTATGACAGTTTCTTTTCTTTTTCCCTTTTTCTGCCTCTTTGTTTGGAAAAATGTGTTTGACCTAGCTTCATTGTCAGGTCAACTGATGTGTTTTACTTGATATTCCTTTTCTTCACAATAATTAGTGTGATGCTAATAAAGAGCATGAAAAGTATTTACAAGTAGCTAAGCTTTCAAAAAACCACGTCAAAATAGTATCTAAGTAAAAATCAAGGTATCCTAAAATAAATAAATAAAAGAGGGCTATCAATGCAATCCATAACTTTTTCAACCTCCTAGAAGTTTATACAATAAATATGACTTGTAGCTTGTGGCATTTTAATGCTATTTTACTTATTAACTAAATTAATACATACTGAATTCCTTGAAAGAAGTCTTAAGAGTCTTATCTTAGAGATAGCATTTTATTTGGCTAAAAGTGAGACAAACCGGTTATAAAATGTATTTGTAAAAATGACTTGTATGTTTCTTCCTGATCTACTACACCTAGCTTCCATTAACGTTTTTGCAGTAGACTGTTACTTCATCTCTAAATGTCATCAAATATATGATTTATGATATATAAGCACATTATGATTTATAAGCACACATTGTTTCTTCACCTTGTCTGAGATTAGGTATGAATCCTATTTTACATTTTTGTTCCTTTATGCTTGATAAGACAGAAATAGTATCCTGTGGTGAACAAGCTTGTTGGAATTTGGTCATCTTTCAGAAGTGGTTTAGTGTGTCACCTTTATAGGAGTTATGTCAGCCATCACTACCCTGTAGTGTCACGGCTCTGTCATGAAGATAGATTTGTTGTTTACTTGTGACTTGAATCTCAGTGTAGCACCTCACTGTCCAAAGGTCTGTATTTATTTTTTGTAATAGTCTTATCAGGTCGGAAGTTATTTATAGCTTCTATATTTATAGTTAAGGATAGGAAATTAAGACCCTGGGAGTATAAGGATGGATTGGCCTGACCATCTGTAGAGATCACAGAATATTCTGAGTTGGAATGGACCCTGAAGGATCATCAAGTCCAGTTCTTAAGAGAATGGTCCATATAGAGGTCAAACCCACAACCTTGGCATTATTAGCATCATGCTCCAACCAACTGAGCTCATGTCAGGGTCTGAAACACAGAGCTAATTTAACCTTTTTTTTAATCCAAGGAAGAAAAATAAGTGCTTCTAGGGAGTGATTAATTTGACTTGTTTTAGATGTGTGCTTTAGGAGGGAACAAATACTCAGAAAGTTCTCACCCATTCTTTATTAGTTGTAAGAGAAATGGAGCTCAATAATACAGATCTCTGCATTTGGTCAGATTGGTGCCCCTAGAAATAGTATCTGTGGGTTATAAAGAGAGATAAGGATGATAAGTTACTGGTTATAAATGTCTTTAGTAAACATACTTAAAGCTAGCTGAGATGAATTCTACCTGAAATCGGAGGAAAACTGCTGAGGAGATGTGATCCAAATGTTGATACCTTAGATTTACACTTCTTTTGAAATATCTTTCCTCTTTGTACAAAATTCATTCTGGTCTTACGTTGATGATCTTCAATTATTTTTCTCTGGATAGGAGGAGAACCTTATCAAGGAGTTAAGGTGTTCTATGCAGCTCCTTAGAAACTGCCTCTTTCAAAATGAAGAATGCAAAGTAAGTATTCTTAATACTGAAGTAATGTGAGCACATTCAGTTACTGAATGAAGATTTTTTTTTCTACTTCGAAGTTATTTTCAAGCTGGCTAAATTAAAGTTTGATAATAATGGCAAGAAATACTTCAAATTTCATTATTATTCCCACTTCCTAAAAATATTTCATACATGTATTAGGAACTCAGTGTTCTCATGGAAACATCATCTCCCAATGGTTTCAGATGGCTTTTATTTTTTGTATCCACTTCTGCTTTGAGTAAGTCAATAATTCTAATTTTCGAAGCATATAATATGAAAAATGGATGTGGAGAAAGGTGTGGGGCCACCAGAAAGGCACATAGAAATAAACTTCAGATCTTAGAAAGTGTTTTTTTCTCCTTATTCCTCTCTACTTGCTTTCTTTCCTTTTCTGAAAGACAAGAAAACCCCAAAACCACCCCAACCAAACAAGCAAAACCAATCAAAACCCAAAGCATAAATAATAATTTGCTATTTATTTTTCTTTATCTGAGTTAAATTGTACTAATCCTCCAAAATTAAATTGTAATCCTCCAAAACACAATTTTGTTTTCACCTACATTTTTTATAAAATTATTTTTCTTGCTCAAAATCTTGAATTTCTTCTTTTCATTTCATTCTTGTCTTTTTCTCTGTTCTTTTCAATTTCTTTTCAACTTCATTTCTGCCTACCTATTTTTTGCCATGGGGAAAATACTACATGACTTGTAGTAGAAAGTTTTCACTTTCTCCTGTGTTCTTTCTTTCTGATCACTGCTCTTCCTCTTTCTTATTGCTGATACCATTCACACATTTATTTCAACTTTCTCAGTTTAATTTTTCTTGCCATTGTGTTACTTGTGCTATTTATACAACTTGGGCTGCTTTTAGCAAACACGTTGGTGGAACCACAAGATTTCCTGACTTTCCAGGAGTACCCCTTTTCCAGGGCATATATTAGCATCTTTTTTGTGTGCAGAACAAATTGGGACTGAATATGCTATCTGATTATCCCTCAAGTCCCCATAACTTGGTTGTGCCATAATCTCAGCTAAGATTATTGTGGAATGTTTTTCTTGTTTTGATCAGGATCTGCAGAAACAATTACTTGGAGGATTGAAGGAGGTTGCTGTTGATAACTGAAGATTTCTATAATTTGCTCTGTATAAAACCTCACTCTTTCATTTCCATGCTTTTTGAGTGCCAATAATTACTTTAGAAGGAGTTGAATAAAACTTTAGAATAGTGGGCTCTTACACAAGAACAGTTGGAATGAATAAATCTTTACTTTTGTTTGCGTGTCTTTCAGTAATTAAGGTATGTGGTGTTTTTGACTGGCATAAATTCTTTGGTGGTTGAAATTATGGTGTCAATTCTCCATACAGTCTTTTAAACCATAAGATAAAACATAAGATAAAAATGTTTTTCTCCCTCTGTACTTCATTTCCAAAGTACTGATAGCATTTTAAATTCTTCCTCATGTTGTTGTAGATGGCAGTACTCAAAACTCATCTTGTTCCTGTTCTGCATTCTCTATGGCCATGGTTTTTAGCAGATGACTCCTCAATGCAAATAGCTCTGCATTTGCTTTGTGTCTACACTGCAAACTATCCTGAAGGTATGAAAGTCACTCTGTGGTGGAATACATCAAAATATTTTACCAGATAATTGAGACAGAAGAACGCAATAAAGGGAAAAGAATGGTTTTTGCTACCATAAGAGGAAAGTGTAAAAGCACTTCAAAGTTTATCAAGAATTTTGATTTTAATACATTCAAGATTTTGTTCAGATCCGGTTTCAAACTGTTGGATTTAGCAAGAGTAGAATTGTACTATAGGATTAAATAGCATTTAATTCAAACCATTATGTTTGAAGGTTACACTGAATGTCCTGCCAAGCTGAGTAGTATATTATAGAAGAACTATTCTAGGAATTCTTTAATAGAGAACAGTGTATCAGTACTTTCTATGGGTTCAACTTCAGACCTTATTGAGAACATTCTGGTTTTGAAATAGTCAATCAAATTCAATTTTGTATTAAATTTCTTCAATTTATTTATGCCTTGGACTCAGTAGCTTGCATCTGTATATCTTTCATAAGGAACCTTCTTTTCATTTGAGCAAACCTTCTATTTCCATTGATAATTATCCCCGCTACTAGAAGCCTGAACTTTTTTCTAGCATGGATTTGTCTCATTCCGTATCCTGGTTATTTAAATTTAGCAAATCATGGATAATAATTTGCAAGTGGCTTGAAGAGATGCAAAAGTGTCTGTTCCTTTCTCCCTGTCAAGATACCATAAAAGAGTTAATATGGTTAAAATATGGCTCTTTTTTTTAAGTTAATGTCTCCAGACCTTAAATGAGCTTGCAAGGGCTTTTTTTCATAAAGAATTTTTTTTTTTAATATGCACCAAAGAAAGGTGTGTATTAGTCAGCTACAGAGTATACAATAAAAATGTAGTGTCCTGTCCATGTGCGAGACATCAAGCTGAAGTTCTGATGGTCTTTCTTGTTTCTTAACTCTGAACTCTAGGCTGCATTTTTATTTTTCTTGCTGATAAGAGTAAGTGCTGTCTGATCAATCATGTTTTTTCTTTCTGTTCGGAATAGCTGGCTTATGAGGTGTCCCAAATTTACCTACTCTCAACTGGTTAACCACTCCTCCTCAATGTCATCAGAGAAATGCATGTAAATATTTGTTACAGTTAAAACAGTGTCTCATTTTTGTTTACTTTTGCCATATAGGAAATTAACTGTTGTTGCTGATGGCCAGTGCCACTAAAAAAAGACATATATCTATATTTGTGCAAAAGGCATGTATCTGTATTAGGTTGGTAACACAGTTGTCCCCTGCTGCTGCATTAATTTAAACTTGTAGTTCTGTAGCACAGGATTGTGCATTCTTCTGTTGTACAATGTAATGACAGCTGCAGACAGTGCTTATATTTCTCAGAAAAATACTTTAAGAAACTTGCATTAATCCTTTCAGATTATACAGAGACCTCTTTTTTAAACCAGTTTCAGAGGATCCCTTCAGATTCAACTGCCAAATAATTGTATAATTAGATATACGTTCTGGTTTTTAAGGAGACTTTCTGAGACAGAGCAATGGCTTCTATTTTACAGCATAATCGCCTCTTACCTTCTAGAACAATGGAACAGTAGATGCCTGTTCCAGTAAACTGCCACATTCAGACACATTTGTATTCAAAGCATGTCCCATTGACTTCATTGTCGTTAAAAGAAAAGATACCTAACAAATCTTTTCAAAAGTTCCATCTCATTGTTTGAACAGTTGCATTGCTCTTTCTACAGATTTTTCTTTTAAATACATATCTGTGTTTCTAATATGATACATGTCTCATTGCTTTAAGGTTGTGCTTCACTTTGTTGGGCCAGCGGTGGACAATCACTTCCGTCTGCACGAAGTGCAGCTGGCAATTCATTAATGCATAACATCTTGAAATTGGCTTCCCATGTGTCAAATGATAACAGCCCAGTTCAGCAGGTGGTCTTTTGTCTAATATCTAACCTTGCTCTGTCTCATGACTGTAAAGGCATTATTCAGAAGGTAAGTAAATGGTAATCTTTATTTTAGCAATGGATGCAGTTTCCTTTTTAACGCACCATCATATTTTAGTATGGAGTACCATATGATCATATAGAAATGCTTCTGTGGGAGTCAAATCCATTGTGTCTTCTCAGCTGTATTACTGTTCCCTAGGAACAGAGTGTAATTCAGTCACATTCATAGTCTGGACAATTTTTGCTAGAGCTTTTTATAACCTCTCTGTTTCAGTGGGGTGTAACATTTTTAATACCCATATATATGGATAGCAATCACTAGTGGATCATGAAAGTGAGTATGCTGTAGAACCAACAACTGCACGTGAATGAACAAGAAATTAAACGTTGTAGAAATCATTAGGTGTACTGTGTGAAACATAACCTTTATAAAAGTTTTAAGAAGATGTCAGTAATTGGATGTTAGATAAAAATCTATTCTTATTACACAAATGTATGTAATGTCTTTTCCTTTTTATATTTTGTATATAGCATGATCCTTACTGTTTTATCACATGTTCTTTGAAAAATCGGTTTCCCTTAAACTTTGATCATTTAAATAGATTCAGACCTTGAGAAAAGTCAAACCATGCAGAAAGTCAACTGTAGTCGTGACATGATGAGCTAACACAACAGAAATTATTAAAAGTGTGTTTGTTTCTAGCATCTTTTATAGTAATTTAGTAATTGCAACAGTTTCTTTTGATCTCTTTAACAATGTTCTGTTCTTGGTTCTAATTACCTGTTAGAAATGCAGGGGGAAAACAGATCTTTTTGTGATGCTAATTATGTAAAACCTGGTCATACCATTAGAAAGTGGCTAATACTCAAACTTTTTGATAGAAACAAAGAGTTTGAGATATCTTCTGTAGTAGCTGTTACATTCTGTGAATTGTTTTTGCTTTTAGTCTCTTCAGAGTTTCCCTCTAGTGTGATAGTACGTAGTCTTCCTTCTCTCTCTTGGGCTCTGCTTTCATAAGTGTAAGCAATGCTGAATAACCAATTCCCTCTGTGAAAATTAAATTACCAATATTATATTCACTTGAAGGAAGCCACAATGAGTTTGTTTGCTGGGTTGCTTGCTTTCAACCAGCTGCTTCTGTATGTTGTCAAGATTCAATGAGGCTGGGAATATTTAGTCAAGGACTTTTTCATTAGAGGAATTTATGTTAGAACACCTCCCTCTTGCAACAGGGAGATAGATTTTCACCTTGTCAGTGCCTCCTTAAAGTGGAGGCAAACCCTGAGATAGTCTATGTCGTATCAATGCACAGTTCTTTTTCTTCAAAGCTTACAAAAATAGAGGACATTCCTCTGGCTGTCAGTGAAGGGAAGAGTGGTGCTGTATGTTCTTATGAGTGGCTTCCAACTCAAGATATTCCATGATACCTTTAGCATTTGCTAATAACATGCAAATAAATAAGGAATCAAGAATATATTATTTAAGTAGTGCATTGATTCACTTAAAATGTTTCTAGATTATTTCTGGGTAGAAATGCTAAATGCAAAGCAAAAAGCTTATGTAGTTGGTGGGAATTAAACTTCAAAGAAATACATTGTGTTGGATCAACTTCCATGTCTACACTGCAAAAATTATTATAGAAGAAAATGTATGTTACCATATTAACTTTTTAACCAAGCAGTGGATTCTTTTTCATATGTAATTTTTTTCAAAAATTCTTGATTAATAATAGGTTGCCTGTAATATGTAAATTAAACAATAGTGCTAGTGTTTGTTCAAGTATGTAGATTGGAAGGTCAAACAACAGTGAACAGGCCATGGAATACTATAAATTCTAAAATCCTTTTTCTTCCTTCTAACAGAGTAACTTCCTGCAGAACTTTTTATCTCTTTCATTACCAAAAGGAAGTAATAAAAATTCGGGTAATGTGTCTACTCTCTGGCTAAAGCTGCTACTGAACATATCTTTTGGAGAAGATGGACAACAGATGGTCATGAAGATAAATGGGTTTTTAGACCAGATCATTGAAATGTGTAAACACAAGCACAAGAGCAGCCAACATCTAGCACTTCTTATTCTACATAACATATGTTTTAGTCCAGCTAATAAACCAAAGATATTAGGTAATGGTAAGTATCTGAAGGGTATGCAAACTGTTGTTCTCTGAGAATGTTGTGGCTTCCGAAAGACTATATTTTCATGGCAGCTTGGGTTACTGACCAAGAACTCAGTGTTGTTTTTTAGAAGAGCATTTTTATAAAAAGTATTTTTTAGAAGTAATTACAGAACACATATTTTGGCAGAGAGACAATTACAATAATAAATAATAAAAAGAAAAGCAAATAAATAGTTCTAAAAAGAAAATCAAGATTCATTGTTAGGCAGATCATTTGGATATAATAACACATTATGAATGAAAGGATTTTTGCAGTTTTCTCAAACAGCTAATTTTTCAGGGAGGATTGAAGGATTCTTTGTGTCAGTCAGTTTGAAATAACTGAAGTTCCTATCTTTCAGTTAGACAAAACTTTATTAGCTTGTGCAAATCATGAATGTTGAGACAAATTGTTTTATGTCCTGTCATGTACAGAAAATGTTTACAATAATGATAAAGTTCTGTCATGGCATATATATTTAATGTAACAATGTGTTCAGAACTTTTTTCATGGTTGTTTGTAGAAGGCATGTTTCTTGCCCCCATTTAATTGCAGAGAGAATGTTCCTGTCTTTGTTATTATGTTCTCAGCAGGTTTTCCATAGTGTCCATGCTTTTTATTTTTTCCTAAGATGTGGATTTACTGCCTTAATTAAGTATACATTATTCAGTTACATAATCTATGAATTTTTGTTGTGAAGTGAACAAGCAAAGTTGAAGAGTCTGGCTTCAGAGCAATGCTAGAAAATTAAGGCACCTACAGTGGCAAATATTTCTCATTGGTTGCAAATCATCTGCATAATAAGTATGAATGAAGATAGAAACATCTTAATATCCATCCTGATGTGGCTCTTAATTGTGGCTACTGGGAGTTATAAAACAGTTTCACAGCTTACTCAGTCCCTAAGCATAGCTGATGGCTATACATAATGTTCATGTTTTATTACTGGTGCCTTAACTTTTTAGCATTACTTTTTTTTGTTTTGCTGTATTGTTTTTAACACTTCTTTCAATGTACTGTGCTGATTTTATGAGCATATTGAAATTCAATCGATAATAAAGTTTATGTAATTCCTCTGCCATACCCGTACTTGTCATAAAAATAAGTGTACTCCAAGCATCAATCTACTGAGGCATGTAAATATATTTACATTGCTCTTGATTATATTTTCTAGATGCATTTGGTTTCATTTTTTTTTAATTTGTCTCATTAGATCAAGCAATTGCAGTACTGTCTTCCTGTTTGGAAAGTAACAGTCCTGCTGTTCAGAGAATAGGAGCAGCTTCGCTTTGGGCTTTGCTTCACAACTATCAGAAGGTTAGTACTTGAGGAATCTGTGAAAAAACGGTAATGTTATACTTCTATGCTGTAAACAATACAGTAATCTCTAAGTAAATAATAATAAAGTTTACAGTAGTCATTCTGTTTTATTTTAATTGCATAGCTGCTGAGGCTGGGAGATTGAACAACATGGTGAAGAAGCAGTTTGTCCTTTGTCATTTGTGACTACTTATATAAAAGCAGTCTATATGATACAGTCATGTTAATTCTAAAAATTCCTGCATCTCATGCTCTCATGAATTATTGTAATTTTCTAAACTTTTGTGTTAAAGTGTGATCATGTGGGAAAGAAAGCTCATTGTGTTTTGTGTGTTTGTGTGTGCTACAGGCAAAAGTGACTTTGAAGAATCCATCCATAAGGAGAAGGATAGATGAGGCTTATTCTTTAGTGAAGAAAAGTAGGTCTTACTTCTACCTAATGCCAATTCTTTATTTTTCCATCATTAAAGCATTTCAATTTATATCATCACAGTAAGTTTTTGTTGTGCTGCAAGTTTTTGAAAGGATATTTTTGTCTCTAAAATCACAGTTAGCAATATGGTTTATGGTTAGCCATATTATAAATACAGATGGAGAAAAATGCCTTAGGTAAAGACCTTAGATAGTTGCCAAGGTTAGTTTTGAAGCGTAGGTCTGATCATAGCTTGCAACAAAAATCCTTCTTTTCACAGTACAGTTCCACGAATCTTTAAGTCTAAAGTTTTAAGTGATAAGAGAAATTCTTTTAGCACTGACTTTGCTTACCCATGCTCAGCCTCAGAATGTTGAGCTACACAGAGAAGGGATCAGAACAGAGCATTGTTACAACATTAAAATAATGTGCCATGAGTTAGTGACATTCTGAGAGCTTAAGATTTTTGCTCAAGTAACTGAACACCTTGTTTGAGTAGCTTCAATACAATAGGTTCAGCTGAAGAACATTTAGAATTAAAGGTGTTCAAACACTGGTCTTTAGCTGGGGTTTCAGTAGCTAATAATGGGTTTATTGGTTGTTAGTCACATCAAGTTAGTCTAATCTTGAAAGGACGTAATAATGTCTCATTTTAAGGTAATGAGCTTTCCTATTAATTTAAATTATTCTATATATGTACTCAAATAGGTTTATTGATTGAGGGGCTTATAAGACCAGGTTTCCATAGTATTTGCATAACATATTTGCCACAAATTTTGTCTACATTGACCATTGTTGGCATCCTAATAAGGAGGAGATGTATTTTTTATAGAACATCTCACGATAATTTTTCCTGTGCTGTCACTCAAATCCTTCATTTTGTGAGTGTACTGTTGTTTTGTACTCAGCCTTTACTAAGTCAGTCATTAAACATAACAATACAACATTTCATATACTGATAATAAATAGGTAAGTTTGTATTTCTCTTTATAGCAGAAGTACCACTGATCAGAGACTTTTCAAAATACCATGTTGAATCAACAAGGTGGAAATATGCACCTTTTACAGACTAGCACCTCGTAACATTAATCCCCATTGCTTTGTGTACTGCTATAGAACATGAAGTCCCAGACAGAACTATTGATTTTTAATTCAATAAACATTTACATATCAAAATATGGAGTATAAAAGATTTTGTGCAACTGTAGTTGTTACATTTTACAGTTGTGTAATATGTCATCAATATTGTCATTAATATATTCCTGCATTAATGTTCTCAACTAGTCTGTGCTTGTAAAGCTTTGATCACTTAACAGTGATAATTGGGCTAAAATGGTAAATTGTTCTTCTGAGTACATGTGGGGGAATTTTTCAACATGGCTATTGTTATTTTACATTTCCTGCTTTGTCCTACCCAAGGAAAAAACCGAAACAGACTTTCCAATGTAAAGTATTAGTATCTGATTTGCTACTCATTAATACAGAGATTAAGGTCATAAACCAGCATGAATTCTTGCAAGGCATTTGGTGCAATCTTTTGGAAAAGTAATTTTATATTAAGAATCAACTAGGAATTCAAATCTTGGGGTTCTTTTTCCTTTCAGGTTCTCCCCAGCCGGAAGAAAATGAACTACATGCCTACCATGTAAAATGCTTAGAGAATATAGTGCAGCTTCTTGATTGTTAATGGTCATCAGTCAACTTCTCGTGTTGAAATTGAACAGCTTGTTCAGTGAGAGCCTGAAATTTGAAGCAAGCACTTCTGATTCACAGATCTGTGGCAGCAGCATATCTGCTGTGGAAGAAATTTATGAAGCCTTTGAGGAAGGAGATCATTACTTTGAACCAAAGAAATTGCACTATATCTGGTTCAAACTATTTGTACGGTAATCCCAATGGGAAATTATAACTATGCTACTATGTAAAGTATGTACACAGAAGAAGGAATGTACAGGGGAAAAGATCTGAAAAATGAGTAATTTTCTTAAATTATGCATTGAAATTGTTGCTGTAAAATATTAGAATTTCTGATTTGGATTATTCTTAATAAAGGGGTTTTTAACTGAGATCAGCATTTGCTGTGAGTGAAGTAGAATTTTTAAGATTGCAGGTGTGCACAGTGTACGCTCAGATTCGAGAACTGAAAATGCTGGCAGTTGTGGTGTGTTACACATACTAAATATGTTGTAGTTTTGAAGAAGATTTCAGTTCAAATTGCTGCATGTTTTTTAAGATGCTAACAATTGAAAAAGAGCTCTCAATTGCTGATATTAGAGGTGACAGTTATGTTAACAGAGCAGTTTATTCAAGATATAGGGTGTGTGCATCCATTTTAGTTACAACAATGTAGAAAATATTTAAGTCAAAACTGTTGGTTTCTAAACACTTTGAATCTTTAGCTTGGGGCAAATTCCTCCCCTCCCTATTCCCCCCTGCCCCCAAGTATTATCTGGGCCTGTGTTTTCTTTGAACAAACACTGCTTCTATGTAACTAATGTTCTTAGTTTTTCAATATTCTATGCTGAACGAGTAAAGATACATTGATGTCTGAGCAGGGCAGTTTTTCTGACTGTGTGCTTCTGGAGTATCTAACAGGGTGTTTTAATTTCCCTCAGCACATAAATCTTTTATTTCATGTCATAGTCACATAGAAGTGAGCTAATTCAAAGCAAAACTTGAATAACATCTCTAAGAATTATAGCAAGGCCATGTCTACCTGTAATTAGTCTTTTCTTCTTACCAGGTGATGAAAGTGTTTTCTGCTGACAGAGGGGATTTTGGTTTATTTGTTTAGCAATGCTTGTAAATTATATGTGACTTGATATAATTCAGCTGACCATAGGCATCATGCTTATGGCTGGGTTAAGTCATTACTAGAAATGTAATTATTGGCTGATCTCCCACCCCTCCACCAAACAAAGAGCAAGTATGGACCCCCAGAGCTTGATCCTTTTCCACTTACTGTGTTGTGTAATTACTGTATTTTGCAAAGCAGTTGTTAAATGCTGTCATGCTCATCCCATGGTATTTATTGCAGAACACTCAGCTGCAGGGCAGGAGACAGCTCTGCAAGTCAGCATTTGCTGACTGGGCTTGATGGGAAGGTCTCTTCCCCTCAGACTACCAAATGCTGAGTCTCTTCAGAGACTTATGTTTCAGCATACTCAACTCAATGATCTTTCTGACAAATCAGTCACTAAGTCAAAATCCAGATTGTTTGCCATTTTTTCTGTTTCAGAGAGACAAAAAATGAGAGCAGTCAATGCTAAATGAATTCTAATGGAAGCAACCACTCCTGCAAGGATGGCGAGAGCTCATTCAAAGCATAGAAATACACATGGATCTCATGAGGGGAATGAGGGCTGCAGAGTTGCATGACTTCATGAAGTGCAAGTACAATATAATAAGGCCATTGAAGATCTGGATGCTCTTAAACATTTCTATTTTACTGAGCGGTACAAGTTCTTGAAGAAACTATTCATATTGAATTGGGAAAATTGCTAATACATTTGTTGTTAGAGTAAGCCTCAGTGCTGTGTTTATTCCAAAATGAGCTATTTTCTCAGCATTCTGCAACAATTTACGGTTGTGGGAAGCAATTGTAGCAATGTCATAAGTAAATACTTATGTTTGGTGTTGCTATTCTGGAAAATCAAAACAATTTTTAAACTCTAAGAGCTAAACTCTATATTCACATTGTGAAGAAGCTTTCCTCCTTCCAAGATTAAGGAAAGGGCTTTATGTATTTATTTAAAGGACAGCACTTCCTTCCATTGCATTTTCCCTTAAAAACTGGGGATGTACAGTGGCTGCATCCTGCTTTCCTGCATGTTAACAAAGTGAGTTGTAAAACGTAAATGACCCTGTATTTCCTGTTCACTGGCGCTTAGACTAGCATAAATAGCCTCACAATAACCTTTAGTCTTAATAGCTTTCATGAAAAACTATTTAAATATTTAGATCTCGTTCACAGTTCATTTCTGAATTTTGGAGATCCATCTGTCTTGAAGGATTGGGTATTTGTCATGTTTGTGTTTTCAAAGAAAATTAAACCCTAAAATACCTTCAAATTCTAAGAGCTGTAAAATAATTTTTTACTGTACAGAGGAAAGTGCAATTAAAGAGGAGATGGATTTCCTGAATAAGCTACCGAATTTAAAAGGTAATATTCAACTTTCATCTAGTTTCCCTAATAAAAGGCACAGCCATGCAAGCTAGGAGTCTCTTGAAAATCCTTATCCAGGAGAATACAATTACCGTTTGCACTAACTGCAGATATATCATGCTCTTACTTGGTTGCTTTATCTTTTATGATAAGCTTGTAATCAAGAAAGAAGTTATTAAATTCAAAAGAGGTAAGTGCATAAAATACAGTAAAAATGAGGCTTTCAGTTTCTTTTTTAAGATGAATGTGTCATCTAGTGCGTGTTCAAAACTTTCACAGAAATAATTTTCACTTAAGTGGTATAAAATTGTAGATTAAGCTTAAATAATTTAGTTTTGATTGTGTGTGTTCATGCAAATATAGACATTTAGTCATGACTTACCGATGAAGTTTTCAAACCTTTGATTAATAGATTTTCAAGCCTACTTGAAAATCCTCAGGAAAAATATTTCATTTATGAGAAAGGAGCTGTTTTTTGCTCTTCCAGCAATTTGAACTTACGGATTCTCCTCACTCAGCAACTACACAGCCCTGGATGGTGTTTTTCATTGGTTCCCCTCCATACCAGACTTGCAAATTACAGCAGTTACCGGCTTGTGGCAGCAGTACTGGCCAGACTAGGGAGGGGAGTCTTCTATAGACTTCAGCCCAGCTTTTTTTAAGGATTTCCCTTCACAGTAAATAGAAGCTACTGTGACAGCTTCTCAAATCTGCTTTTCCTTCAGAGAAAGGTTTTAATGTCTTCTAGGGGAGAGAAAAATGGTTAGCAGCAGCACAAAGATTGCTGTCCACTGGGGAGTCTGGGGGCACTCCACACTTCACTTGAGATTTCTTCTGGTCGCACAAAAAAAAAGTGATTCCTTCAACTCTCTCCAAGATGGCTCCTGAAGTAATCCTTTACAGCTACACTGCTGAGACAGCAGTTGTGCTGCCTTTGCTGTAGGATAGAGAGGGAATTGTGGTAAATACAATTTCACAACACTGCAGTCCTTGCAGGCTCCTCTCTTGGCTCCTGGGCTGCGCTGTGGATTCTGCATTTATGTGCAGAATTTTGCAGGATTATGTGCATTCTGCATTTATGACCTCATCCTCATCATCTTTTTGTGATTACCTAACCTCATTCAGGAATTCTGTGTGGCCTCTGAGCGTTCCTAAGACCTCGTTAGTCTCCCTGTTTTGTAACCCGTAAGGGTTTGGCTCCATGATTGAGGGTCAGTCTGTGCCCTCTGGCCTCCATTCCAGCTATTTTTGGACACATCTTATTTCTATAACAAGTGTTTTAGGTGCTGAACATTAGCAGTAGGGATTTTACAATTACGTTTGGTATTCAGGGCATGTTGCCCTCCACCCCTCCTCCAGCCCTATCTCAGCCACCACAACCTTTTCAAAAAAAAAAAAAAAAAAAAGAAAACGGAAAAACTGGTTTCATTTTCACTGGAAGAGGAGAATTCTTACAAGATCTGCTTTCATGCATCCAAAATGGCGTGTCAGTCTGTGTTGAATTTACAGCAAACCTACATGCTTGTGTTCACAAATGTCCTCATTTTTCATGAACAGAAAACATGGACCTGCTTTGAATGGTCGATCTGGATGTTATGTCATCATTACAGCTTCCTGATTTCTTGCCAACAGGACTACAATATAAATTTGTACATTTTTAGATCCTAGTCCTTAGCATTTACTATGTGCATGTAAGTCTTTGATGAGCCAGAACACAGGATGGCAATTCCCAGTGCTTCACATACGGTAGGTAATACGTGATTTAGTTCACGTATGTGACTTGAAAATTGCCTCTCATGTTGCACATCTTTCTTTAAAAAGTCAGCTTTAGTAATGCTTCCTACTTGAGGCTATCTTCAGAATACTGACCTTGAGTTGAAATACAAATGAGATCAGCAGCAGCAGGGAATGCCTTTAAAAACCACTCTCTGTCACCAAAATTTCCTTCACTAACCCTAAGTGGCAGAGCAAAGCTTCACAGAGCGCAGAACAGGAGATGGGAGCAATGTCCTCAGCCTGTGGCCTGGTATCTTAAACATACTGGGAGCTATAGGATCACCTGTGTCTGTGTTTTAGAGCCAGGAGGTAATAAAATGTGTGTTATTAAGAACTTTCTAGGCAATCTAGATATGTCTGCTAACTGAGTTTAACAGCAAGATAATAATAGGTCCTCGGTTTAATTTCCTGCGTTATGCGGCATTGCATGCTGCCACTGACTTCAGACACCAGTTTAGTATCTGAACAAAAAAAAAAGCCACCAAAAATTCCCAAAAAACGAAACCCAAAAATAACTCGTTTGAGAGAACACGGTTGTCAACATCTAGGTGAGTTGAGAAAGATGCACTCTCAACTGGGGCAACACCAATCAACATGCGAGTGTCAACACAGCATTGCTCATCACACAAATACAAGTTTAAGGTCTTGTAGACAACCTCGAAGTGATTGCACTTTGGAGGTGGATTTCACCAAATCAGGATAAGGAAAATTGTCTTTCTTCTTGGTTTCTATTCTTGGACTCTCTATAACTGAGGATTTGCAGAAGGACGTTCTTGCATTGCTGTGGCAGCTGGAGAGTGACTTACTCCTTCTCAGCCAGAGCTTTTCTTGCCCATTAGGTTATTTTTCCAGAAAGATGTCTTTCACAGTTGAGTAACAGTACCTGAATAAAAACTTTTAGTTGCTTCCAATTAAAACTACTCTATCTGAACTTCAGAGCCTTCCTGAATCTCTAATTTGGTGAATGGGGGTTGGACTACGTGATCTTCAGAAGTCTCTTCCAACCATAACAATTCCATGAATCTGTGAATCCTGTAGATCTACCAATAGGCTTTAGTGCCTGTATGATTATATGCTTGCAGTTTCGAAGTTTTTCATAAATGTCAAATAACTGTGAAGTTTCAAGGGCTAAGACAAGCTGGTCCTGCAGGTAGCAGCAGTGTCGCTGGAATTCTCATTTTTTCTGAAAGTTTTGGTGTGATTTTTCATCTGTTTGTGTAAATTAAGACATCAGGTGCTCATTAGTCCACAGCTCAGGAGACTGTTCCTTAGAACCTCTGGTGCTGTTGCTTCATGCCTGCAAGATGTACAGTTTTCAGCATTAAAAATAAGCTTAAAAAAGGAATATTGAATTCACCTGCATGCTGGTTTCTGACCTAGTAACTGCTACTCTGGAGTGAAAAATCTTGCATTGTCCAAAATTTTTATTCAGCAATAATTAAAGGTTTGCAAAGCATCCCTGAAAAAAATAAGTATTAATACAACAGAAAGAGTGGAGCCATGTAGCAGGAGGTTGCCAGAAGCTGGCACGGCCTATGGGGGAGTTTTTGGGGTTCTGTGCAGCCTGGGGCTGCCTCTCAGTCTCAGGAGATTTATAGGAGAAACATTCTCTCTGCTCTCTTTGGGTGTTTGTTGACAGTAATTTGCCATTGTATTGTGTCCATTTATTTCATTTGTCATATAATGACAGCAATCCTCCCTCTCCATTTTGACTAAAGCAAATATTTTTATACGGTTTTTTAGGAGGATTGAGGAGTCATAAAAATGCCTTTAAATACTGTTTTTAAGGCTAGCTTTCTTAGCAACAGGAAGTTTGCATCCTGTAAAAATAAAAACAGAAAAAAAATTGTAGCACAGCAATGGATTATAAGGATTTGTACTCTTCCATGAGTATTACTGAGTCTCTGTGTGGTTAAACATGCAGTTTAATGTTGTGGGATTTCTCCAATATGCTTTTCAAAATATATTATGATGGAACAGTGAGCATGGAAAAAATTTTTTTATGGATGTAACAACAACTGATTTTAAGAAGGAAATGACCATAAAAATCAATAGAAAAATCTAATTTTAGGTGGTGTTGGACTAGGTCCCAGCAGGGGAAACATTATTGCATGGACAAATTCACTAGGGAATATAGCAGGAATTGAGGTCAAAATGTAATCACCCAGAACACAGCTCTTCGGGGTGGATTATTTTATTCTCTCTCTGAACTGAAATACCTTTTAATGGTAATAAATCTCCTTATTCTGTGCTGGGAGTGTATTTGCCGTAATGTATTAGAAGGAAGATCCTTAACAGAAGGAAGGAAGGAAGGAAGGAAGATCCTACGCACTTTGTCATACGATTCTCAAAAATGTTCTGTGCTTTCTCTCCAACATGCTGGAATAACTTTATTTTCAGTTAGAGATAAAATGGCCACTTGGAAGGAGCGGTAGGTAGTAAGTGCTAAAGGAGAATCCTGTGCTTCTGTTCTCTCCTGCCATCAGTGCATGTTATTGTTACGTTGCAAAGGAGTTCATTTCTTCATACAGAAATCCCTGTTCCCCCACCAGAAGAAGTATAATTTATGTTTTGGTGAAGTCATTGGAAATTCTTCCTTGCTAATGGTAAGGATAAGATTTGTTTAGTTTCATTTAATTTCAGTTCCTGGGATTTTCCTTGCATTTATCAGTACACCAACCATGACAGCCTTTTTCATATGCAGCAGAAGGTCATGTAAGTGTCAGAAATTTCTGTTAGCAGAAGTAATTAACACTGTCAAAATCTTTTCAGAAAAGCAAACTGAGAACTATTTAAGATGCTTTTAATGCTACTCATCCTGTACAAAGAATGACTAATATCAGAATGCCAGAAAATTGTATCTTTGTTCTCAGAAGAATTTATTCACCACTTGATGAATTAATTCAGCAGCCATCTTCTGTATATTATTTTATATGTATATATTTGAAGCAATGGAATTTCTACTTAAATGAAAGGGGAACACATGTATGCATCTCAGGCCTGGTAAAAAATGTAGTTGATTCAGTTGTGTAAAAAAAGTCCATCGAGATTGAGAAATAATGTCCAGGAAATATCATTTGCCATTATCTACAACAGAAACAACAAAACAACAACACCACACAAAACTTTCAATCCCAGGAATCCAGGGACAAAATACAGCTGTAACAGTACAGTGTATCTTTCATTTTATGTTTTGAAAAATAATCAAACAAAATAGTTATTCCAAATAGCCATGTTTCCCATTACAAAATCAGTCTAGTTTGTAATGGATACAAACACTGATGGATACAAACACTGATGCAAGTAAGCTGAAAAGTGCAATTTTGACCTCAGACCTCTTGATCCAGGATGTTAGTTTGAATAACCCAAAACCTGAAGTGCTGTGTGTGACAGCCCATTGTGTTCATGAAGAGCCCTCTCCCATTAGATCTTTAGGAATTAACTGCCTGCTAAATCAAGGTCTCTGGTTATGTCTGATCAACCTAAATTCAATCAACCAACTCTAAAATTATCCCAGCAAGGTTTACCTCAGATTATCTGTTGGAATTCCTGTCTGCCTAATGCATCAGATTATTCTGGTAAGCCTTTGAACACTCACACATCACAAATTCAGATCACTGCCTTTAAAAAAACCTCTCTTTCACTTTAACAAAAATAAAGAAAAAATCCACTAAAAATAGACAAAATTGTAAGAAAAGAAATATCTGCAATTTTTCACTTTGAGTGGCTCAAAATCACAGAATCACAGAATTATTTAGGCTGGAAAATACCTACAAATCATCAGATCCAACCCCTGACTGATCACCATCCTGTCAACTAGACCATGGCAGTAAGTGCCACATCCAGCCAATTCTTGAACACTTCCAGAGATGCTGACTCCACCACCTCCCTGGGCAGTCTGTTCCAATGCTTAGTGAGCTTTTCCATGAAGAAATTCTTCCTGATGTCCAAACTGAACCTCCCCTGGTGCAGTTTGACGCCATGTCCTCTCAGTATGTCAGTAATTGCCTGGCAGAAGAGACCGACCCCCACCTGGCCACACTCTCCTTTCAGGCAGTTGTAGAGAGGTCCCCCCTTGAGCTTGCTCTTCTCCAGGCTAAACAATCCCAGCTCCTTCAGCCACTCCTTGTTTGGCTTAGTCTCTAGAAGTTGTATGTGTTGTATTTAAAACTGACAGGGGCTTTGCACATGATTTTGACTAAGGGGAGTTGAATTCAACCATCAAAATAAGAACGTAATATATTTGACTGATGGCAGCATCAATATCTTAGGATAGTTATGTTGGGATAGTTGATAAGGCTTTTTTTGGGCAGATAAGCTACTTCACAGGCATTTTATGATTCCTATGGATCACACGCATAGTTTAAAAAAAAATCTGTCAGAGATTAGTGCCTCTTGTTATGAACATATTAATGAAACAAAAGATCTATGCTGTAACAATAATTAAATTTTAAAGTTAAATCTGCTTAAAATAACTTGTGATGATTTTTCAAGGGGTGCTCTGAAGCCCTATAGATGTAATTAAACTTCCAGCTTCTTAGAAATCAGTGAACAAAATTACAGGCTAAATTTTGGAAAATAAAGAAAAATCTCTGGTATTCCTTCTCAGACTGAAGACACTAATTGAGAATATGACTCACCACAGCTTTATGTCAGTATAAATATCATTGATTTCTTTGGAACTACATTAGCATAAAACAGATGTAATATGTTGCAGTGTATCAGGCAGGAGTTTATGGCACAATTATGCTACTTTTACTAAAACAAATGATTGCAGCAGATATTCCTTGGGTCCATTTATTCACAGTTGACTGTGATACCTTTCTTGTAAAAGCTCTACTTTTTTTGTTTGGCTTTGTCTAAACAAATGAAGTTCTGCAAAGCAACAACGTGCATAAGAAATATCTGTTCTGAATTTTGGTAGGAAAGGGATTTTTTACTTGAAGATTGTTATGTAGCAGTGTATTTGGGGTGGAAAGGTTAAAAAAAAGCCTTAACTAATGCCAAAAAATTCCAGCTTAATTCATTACAATAAAACAGAATTTTAAATTTTTCTTTAGATTATGGTTATTTTTTCATTTCACTACATATGTAAAAATTTGATAGGATGTAGTTGTTTTTACATACTTTCTGTGTCCTTCTCAATCCTCCTCCAAGGTTTAGAGTGGACAGCATTTAGTTAATTATTAATTCAAAAGTTTGCTAGCAAATATTTTTTTTTGTTTTCTATTTTGAATATCTCTAAGCCGGGCAGTTTTAGGGGAAGAGTTTGTTTGTTTGTTCTGAAGAATGCTTCTTTCAAGGGGCAGTTTGAGTGGTTGGTTTTGTACCTCTTCCAACATTTAAAGCCAGTTCAAGATCAAAAAGTGGAAAACTAAGAAGTGGCCATGTATTCTGCCAAGGCATTTGTCTGGAAACCAGGATATTTAGGTTTGGCATTTTGTGTTTGGGGTGGTCTTCTTTGCTTTTGGTTTTCTCTTTTTTTGTGTGTGTTTGTCTGTGTAGGGGGGAGATTTTAGATAGCATTGTCTGCTTGCATTGATCTTGTAGGAGAGATGTGCATTATCAGAAAATGATTAACTGTCACTTTGCTGTTTACCAAGGTTTTTCCCAATAAAGGTCCACAGAAAGGGCTTAAGAAAAAAAAAATGCATGAGATAACTTTCTTTGCTAGAAAGGTAGCCTGTGTCAGGTCCTGGATGCATCAGCAAAAAAAGGTTAAGGATGTTGTATAGGAAAGATGCATTGTTTGCTCTCTGTAACTTTCTCCCTATATTTTGAAGGCCATTTAAAAACTCATAAACTTCTTTGCCTTATAAAAGTTAGAGGTCTTTCTTGGAGAAATTTCTGAGCTGACAACATCCTATAATTAAGGATAGCCTCAACCTTAAGTGAACTGCCTCTGCAGGAAGTTTTCACATCCAGGCTGTATTTGAGGGCTTTGTTTAGGAAACAGCTCTATAAAGACTGTGCCAGAAAGAGAAAAAATCCAGCAACATTTATTTCCTTAAACAGACTTTTAACAGTGTTTTTTAAGCAGCATTATGGACATAAAAAGTAGAGTTAAAGTAGGAAAAGGATAATTCAGGAAAAAATAATAGGTGTATGAGAATGGCTGTGCTCTGAAACAGAAAGTTCCATTTCCTGTCCCAAAACCAGATTTGTGTGAGAACCTTGAAGCCTTTCTGCTTTGATTTTTCTTTCATTAAAACGAAACTTTAATGTTTCTGCAAAACGAATGAAATCAGAGATGTCAGCAGGAATACAAAAATTAAACTGAAAGAAATAAACATAGTCAGCTATGCAGTATTAGTACATTAAATACTTAGAGACCCAAATGTACTTTACTACTTTCCTTTGCGCATTAGTTCTTTTCATATCTTTCAAATGTTTTCTTTCATGTTATTACTGGATGGAAATGCATAGACTAATCATCAACAGATTTTGAAGACAAATCCAGTACTATCTTCCTATTATAAAAATAGAAGAACTCATAAAATATTTCTAAGGAAATTTCTGATACCTTATTGACCTAATCAGTAGTAGACATTTGCAGCCAAGATCACTGAACAGAAAAGGCTTAGATTGAAGAAAGATGCATGGTGATATTTTTTATCATTAAGCAATCATGTAAATAAAAAATATAAACAAAATTAATTAACTGGATATTTTATTGGGTTTATTTGTTGAGGTTTTCTCTCTCTTATCTAAATAGATCAACTTGGCTTTTTTAATTGTCTTCACAACTATCTTCACTTTTCTGTCATACATTTCACTTTTGTTTTATTTAAATGCGGATGAATACTCTGAACGGCTGCTTTAAGGGTTTCCCCTTCACACACAGACACATGAACTTCCCTCAAGTTTGACAAGTCCTCACAGGCAGACTCGCCTGCCGTGAACACATCAAAGGAATGTTACTTACACATTGAACTTAAAAATTCCACAAACTTTATTATCTCCTACCAACACACCTTTCACTTGAGAGTTGGTAGCAGTAGTGCTTCATGGTGTTCAAAACTTGTTCAGCAGTGGTGTTTCTTCCACTGCTTAAATCAGACCTTTATACCATTAGGACATCTCACCATTAGCCATCTTTCACTAAATGGATGTTTTACATGTTCAGATGACACCCATTAAACACTTAAAAACTCCCTGAAAAAGCTGTGAAAATACTCTTCCTTGATCTCCACATTTAGTGCTATCTAACCTTCACATCACAGTGTCATAGCTTAACCCCATTCAGGAGCTCATCCCCACACAACCACTTGCTCACTCCCCAGCCAGTGGGATCAGGGAGAGAATTAGAAGGGTAGAAAAGCTAGAAAACTCGCGGATTGACATAAGGCAGTTTAATAGGAAAAGCAAAAGCTGCATATGCAAGCTGAGTAAATCGAGGAATCCATTCCCTACTTCCCATGGGCAGGCGGGTGTTCAGCCATCTCCTGGTGTATTTGGTCTGGCTGAGATGGATTTCATTTTTCCATAGCAGCCCTCACAGTGCTGTGAGGGACTGACGGCATCTGCGACAACCAAACCCCCCTCCTGAATATATCTCCAGGGATACCTGGAACTCGGACTGTAAATTAAGGTGCTACGACAGGAACTCGAGATAAGATAAAGGCTGCTATGGTCTTAGTGTTATCTCAGACCTAGGGAGGGGTGTAGTTTTGAGCATTTGCATGTGAATTCTCACCTCTCTTGTACACTTTTGCTATTAATATTGTTACTGCTACTGTTTGTTTTCTTATCTCATTGCTGTTTCCAGTAAACTGTTCTTATCTCAACCCATGATCTTTCCCTCTTGTGCCTCCAATTCTCTTCTCCAGCCCAATGCAGGGGAGGGGGGAATGAGAACACAAAATTGGAGAATACCATTCCTAAACCACAACACTGACATGTTTAGGTATTCAGTGTTATGTTAGGATGATTAGCCAAAAATATAAGGAATTTTCCAGTTCCAAAAATGCAGAAACATCGTAATTTATTAAGGATTCCTGAATTCATATCCTCTTGCAAAAATTTATTTCTTTTGATTGAAGCATTTAATCATAGAGCTATAATTTACATAACATTACCTCTTGCAGGCCAGTATGTTCAAGAATAAAAAATTATCAAGCACTTGAGCAAGTACATTATATTTTCTTTACTTTTCTACATTTGGGAAAGCCTTTTCAATTCAAACTTTTTTTCCCTCTCTGAATCATCTTTATCAAGATATCCTCAAAATGTGACTGTATTTAATTTACAAATATTTTCTTTCTCTTTTAAGAATGTCTGATGTCCATTTAACTTCTCCTTTGAGGTTAAAGAATACATACTGAAGAATCTTATCCCTTTTGTTACTGAATCAGGCATGCCTATAGATTAATCCAGTTTGGGGTACTTGATTGTTCAATTAAATTAGATGCAGAATAGGAAAAGGCAAATTGAATTATTGTGCCTTTATCCATCTGTACCAGTCAGCCATCCCACTTAAAGAAACATAGAATGGTGCATGGAAAAAGAAGCATTTTTCTTGATGGTGGACCCTCATCTATAGAGAAAAAAGGAGTTACATCCCTTGTCACTGAACTTTTGTTCTGGATTAGTTAACCTGGCTTCTACAGGGTTAGAGCTAATCTACAAGGGTGCTCACAGCAGGTGTGAAATTGCTAAAGCCTCCCTCCCAGCCCACTCACTTCATTACCTTCACTGAAAAGTCATTGAAAATAAAGAACCTTTCTGGCCTGGCTGTTTTCCAGTTGGTCACATTTGCAGGTGAAGAAGTGGTACCTGGAGTGGTTTCCCTTCTGGCTGTCTCCTGCTTCACTGCACTGCTACACTCGAGGCCTTTCTTTCTAGTGGTTACAGCTATCTACTAGGATATTTGCTACTCTTTCTGCATTATTGCTACAGGCCTATCTGTTAAATCTTAAATACTAATGAATCATTAAAAAGGGTATTAACATATTTGCTGGCCCTATATGTATGTCGTATTCTTCACAGTTTTATAGCAATTTCTATTAAAAAACCTCATTACAGAGATTATTGTGACATACTTTGAAACAGCAACATTCATTACATATTATCTATGTATTGGAATTTGGGAAATTAATGCACCAGGAAATGAAATGACTCACCCAGGGTCTCTGAAGATGTATGTTCAACTCATGATTAAAATCCAAGCTGTAGATCTGCTTTATGTTTGCTGCACAATCTTTTTTGCTGGTTCTCTTTTAGTTTTTGTTTGTTTTTTTTTTTTAAACCACATCCTTCAGTTTTACATTAAGCTGGAAAATTCCACTGTGCTGCTTTTGTTGTCAAACTGTAATTGGCATTTAGCCAATTACTTTAGTTAAATAGAGCCTGTTTGTGAGTGTTCCCTCCCTTTACTTTGGGGTTCAAAGGACGGAGAGAAAATGGGATAACTGGGAAAGAAGAGCCAGGCTGTGGGGCAGAGAAATGGAGAAGCAGAGACCAAAGAACTGCTCAAGTGATGGAGTGACTGTGAGATGTGCTACTGCTGCTGCTGCTGTTGTGAGTCTCATATCCACGACTAGTCAGAGATATGTGGATCTTCCCACCTTTCAGTGCAGGTGGGGTAGGCAGAAAATAGGGTTAGAGATAAGGGAGAAGTGAGGAGAGGCTGTGAAGGTGCTGCACATCGGGCTTTGCCTTATGTTGCCTGCTCTGGTATGCCCACTGCCCAGGTGGGTAGTGTGGAGATGGTATGTATTTATCTTTTTATAGATTACATCTTCTGTAAAAAGGTGATGTTTTATGTGTCTGCTTCCAAATTATACCGGTGGAATCAGCTTTCACAGTGCCTACAGCTTTCTGATTTTATGGGTTTCGGATGTGTTGCCCTTGTCTCTCTGAGGGACTTGTACTGATTTCCAGAGGGGACTTCAATTGCAGCCTTTAGGGGGAGACCTGGTAACGCCCTGGTTACAGGCTATTTTTTTAGCAGGTATGATGAGGGATCCTGTCCTTGGGGCCAGCTGCCCAAGAATTCTTGACATTTGTAGTAATTTTGTCTGTTGTAGAGCAAATAAATGTCCTTAGACATCAACATATCATCAATACTTAGTCATCATGTGGGGTTAGAAATTTATTTCTTAACTTCTGTTTTTCTTTCAGTGCCAGATGGAAAGAAATGAGCAAGGAATTCAGAGCAATAAAATTGCAATTTATCTATATAGACAGATAAGTGAAGAATAATTTTCATTTAAGGGAATATGTCTTCATTTTGGAGACTTCCTGCATATATCTTAGCTTTAGTTTGAGAAAACAGATGTGTGAAAAATTTCATTTGTAGTAATAATAGTAAAGAAATTAACATATGTTTGTATTTTTCATTCCACTTTAGATTTTGTGGAACACCACTCATCTGTAAACTACTATACGTTCATGAATTATTGCATAAAGAATAATATTTCAGGTTAGAGAGGTACTTTCTTTGACTCTTCTGCAACTGCAATTTGAGAACTGCTAGCCAGGAGGTTAAAGATTTAAATGTGGGATCTATATAGTTCCAGTGTCGCGGATTTAAAGGCTGTAATGTCACAGAGCATCCAGGATTCCGACCAATTTGCTCATAAATCCTTTCAAATACAAAATCTGCAGTATAGTATCTGAAGCTTCCCATTTCCTCCTTTTCTTATCAGTAATACTTCTGTGTTTCCTGAGACAAGCTAAATGTAAGTTAATCTTTTGATCTCTTCAAAAAGATAACTTTGTTATGCAAATAAAATGAGGCTCAGTCTCCAGTTCAATTCTCTTCCATTTAGATTTTTATACTGAGCATCAGATGGACTACTGACTATCTAGGTGTACCTTGTGAATCCAGATTTTGGATTGTCCATGACAATTTCAATTGCTCAATTAAAATGTAATTAAGTAATACTCTTAGAAAATATGAAGCTGCTTAAAAGAAGTGTCCTATTGTAAGACTTTATTAATCCTCAAAGCCTGCACTTCAGTGAAGTTCCAGTACTTGAGGAAATTCCCTGAATATTGAAGTAATTGGTATAAAAACAATTCACAAATGAAGAAACAAAGTCAATAAAAATTTTAATGAGGCAGTTGTGTTAAAAATAATTTGGAAAACTAAGCTCAGGCTTTTAAGAAAAGATTTTGCATAAAATATTTTTCTATATTTTAAGAATATTTTTGATTTGTAACATGTCTCCTGAATCTCTGAGGGTGGTGAGGCACTGGAGTAGTTTTCCCTGAAAAGTTGTGGATGTCCCATCCCTGTAAGTGTTCAAAGCCAGGTTTGACAGGGCTCTGAACAAATTGGTCTAGTGGAAGGTGTCCCTGCCCATGGCAGGGGGGTTGGAACGAGATGGTCTTTAAGGTCCCTTCCAGCCCTAACCATTGTATGATTCTGTGATTCTGTGATTCTATGAATTCAAGGTAAATAACTTCCTCATAAAACAAAAAACCAATCCTGTTTAGGGCAATACAGAATCTGCAACAATTGCACTTACCTACAACTGTGACCATGATTTCCCACACAGGAAAAAATAGCAAATCACTTGTAAAAGCAAAAAAAAATTACAAGGAAATAAAAAGGAAGAAAAAGTCAAGGTTTATTGACTTTTTACACTGAAACTCATATTTCTCCTTTCCCACATAGTCACTCTCCATAAAAAGATAATTAATAAAATACTTGAAATTTCTGTGAAAATTGTTTGTAGATAACAGGAATACAAGAATCATGTCAGCTTAAGAGACTGTGAAGAGTAACCTTTATATTTTTTTTTCTAAATTTTGAGAAAAAGACATTATTATTTATATATTTATATGAGCATACTACCTTTTATTTGTTTCTAAAGTAAGTACATTCAGGTAGTACAACTTTTTGAGTTAAAAAGTGGTACAGAGTAGAATTTCTTTATTACTTCATCATTTGGTAGATTCTGTTTGTTGGCAAGGTAAAGCAGAAATAAGTGTAACTATAACAATGCCAAATTACAGTGGCAAAATGGAGCCACTGGAAACACTGAAAATCATAGAATTATTTAAGTTGGAAAGGAACTCCATGTTGTATTATCCTAAAAGGTGCCTAGCGTTATACAGATAAATATATGCAGATTCTGATTTCCAGTCAGGTTGTTGCATTTTGGAAGGTGTTTTAAGCAGCTCTGATGCTGAGTCCTGTGTGAAGGCCATTACTCACCTGAAATATTAACTTCTGTTGTCAGCTTTTGTTCAAATTACTCTTATTTATTCATTAGAGAATTTTAATGGATTGATTCAAGCTTCATTTTGACTTCAAATTAGTCCTATTGTTCCAATTTCAAGCAGCTCCATAAAACTATGGTTTGCTGAAGTGCAAAAATGCTTGCAGTTGCCCCAAGAAAAATCCATTAAAAATGTAAGAGTGAGGCTTGTTTTGACAAATTTCAACATGAGTCATGAATACTCAGGATTCTTACACCTTTGAACAAGAATTTTCAAGCTGCATAATTTTGATCCCAAAATAATACCTCATGACATACTATCGCAAATAAATTCTCAGACCTTAAGATGTTACTTTTTATAACTAGTCACAGACTTATGACCTATAGAAACTGTCTTATCTTCTCTTTAGATTTTGTACTCCCTGAATAATAGATAAATGTTGAACTGGGGTGTCTGAAAAAAACCAGTTCATTTTGGATACATAGCATGGAAAAATTCTGTTTTCTTCTGGTGATGAAGCCTGAAGATCCCTGCTTCATCAGTTATTATAGTATCCATGCATCTTGCTATAGATTCATTAGTAATTAAAACTTTATTCTGAGATTGATTCTGATGGGAATTTAGACAATTTCTGATGCAACTGCACTGAGGCCTCCAACCTGGTGTTCCTCAGTATGTGAAAGTAAAAAGCACGGAGTGGTTTTCCTATTCCAAAAGTGAAAATATCCTGTGAGAGGGGCACTTGATGTGCAGAGACTGAATAAAATCATGTCACATTGTAGTCACTGATTCCATTTTTTTTTGAGAGGGACCACACAGTTCTTTTTATTGTTGGCCTCCAGCTTTGTGGAAGCAAAGTTGCTTTCTTATTCGTAGCTAGCATCTTTTGGTTTTTTATCATATCACGACAGTTATGAACACAATTCAGAAGTGGGGCTTATACAAATTATAATGGCTCAGTGATGTTCACAAATTAGAAGTAATAATAATTTGTAGGTTTTGGGTGTTTTGTCAGCAAACTTTTTTTTTCAGTGTTTTGCTGAAAAAGTTGTTTCTGGGTTTCTCTATAAATTTAATTTTTAATTATGTTAATTCTGAAACTGAATTTCTGTGTGTGCTTTAGCCAACATGGAAGCATAGTTTGCAGACTGATCTGCAAAGCTTACTGAGAAAGTGAAACTGCAATGCATGTTTCCAAAAAAAAAGCTGTGATAACCCAGACATCCTGGATTAAACTTAATGTAACTCATAAGGAAAATACAGCTGTCTTGCATCCAATCTATGGCATATATACCAAAGACAAATACAATAGAAGAATTTATTTTGAAAATAGGGACAAGTCCTTATTCTTCATCAAGAGCACTTTGGAAGATGACGGTCTCCATCATAACTAACATTTTCTCCATTGTAACTTACCTAGATGGAATTTTGAAAAAGGGAATAGAAATTGCTCAGTCACAGTAATAGAAGTTACTCCGGTTATCAAACATCTCATTGTTTTTTAAATTTCAAATATATGCAAGACAGAAATCTATGCCAATTCAGGAAGCATCTGGCATAGCAACTTTTTCTTTAAAAGGAAACTTTTTTAAAAATGGAAAAGGAAAGAAGGAGAGAAAAAGATCTAGCTGTGCCTATGTACTTTGTGCAGCTGTCCATGTACTTTCTGAAAACTCTGTAATTACCTGAACACTCATGCAATTTGGTCTCCCTTTCAGCCCTCTGACTAAGAGGAGAAAGAACTCTTTTCTAGTAATTTTCCAGGCATGGGTCAACTGAAACCTGAAGACTCAGAAGAATCATTATGTACATATAACAGAATAGCCTTCAAAAGATAAGCAGTTTGTCTTATTGTTTTGTTGATTTGTTAATCTCAATGTAGAAAGATTATACTTCTTTCGCATTCTCCAGAGGGAAAATAGATGCCATTCAACATTTGATTGTATTTCCCAGCTAGGAAATAAAAGATTGAAAGGACATTTCAGTTCCTAGCATTTGAAAGACAGGCAAAACAGACTTCTTATTTGCTTCAGTCCCACCTGACTTCTGGCAGTGCAAAGCCCTTATTCACAGTGGGTTCATTTTCTATAAAATTCTGAAATTTAGATGCAGTAGAGATCTGGAAGCTCATTTAGTCCTTTTCCTGGCCAAAGCAGCACTGATATCAGCTGTTTGTTCCTGGATGTCTCTGCTAGAGTTAATCTGAAATAATGCAAGAAACAAGGCAGTCACCTTCCTGTGGGATGTTCCTCTTCAGTCCAACACCTCTATTAGGCAATCACCTTACAGATTTGGGTACCCTGTAAACCACACAAAAAGTGGATTTGGTATCAGAGGTAAGTTTTTAAAAATGATTCTGTAGGGTTCGGTATTCTCAGTATGTGGGATTTCTCTCTTGGTTTGAGCACACTAAAAATGAAACCTTAATCAACAGCAAACCCCTCATGTTTCAAGTATGTCTATTTAAATCAGCTACAAAGGGAGATAATAATTTTGAATATAAATGAATCCTTTTCCATTTAAGAATCAAGATTTCTGAGAACAATCCTGTTCATCTCCTGGTAGATGTGTATAAATATGATCTTTATAAACTCTGATCTGACGAGAATGAAGTGTATCACCAGTGAAGATAAATATCACAGCTTCAATCTACACTGCAAATTAAATACATTACTAAAACCAGAATACAGAGAAGGTATTTATTTATAAAGTAGTTATAGCAGAACTGCTGTCAGTGGGGCTTTATCTTACTTTACTAGCACCTTTGTCAGTACCAAGTATTTTAACTCCTGGATGACATGTTGCTGTGATTAAATAAACACTAAACTTCAAATTCACATCCATGTAGCCAGTATTTTAGCTTGCTGCTGACACGAGATATATATTTTTTTCTTCTTTGTCTTCCAACCTGTAAAATTAGGACATTGATGTCCCTCTTTAAAGTGTTGGATTTTTTTTCTGCACTAGGATAAGAGTGTTGAGAAAGCTGAGTGTTAATCTCATAATTTTACTGTATATGGATCTTGTTCTAAAATATTAACATAAAAAAATAATTGAGGTCCTCGTATATTAAGTGTTTATTAAGGTATCTTTTTTTTATGGAATAAAGAAATCTGGCCAACATACTAGAATGTCATTTTATAGGTAATTAAACTTTTTTCCAATTACAGCGTGGTTTTTTGGGTTAGGATTTATAAGTTATTGATTCCCAACAGTCATTACTTTTCTAAAAGGATTAATTTATCTACAGTCCCCTAGCCAAATAAACAACTCACTGCAAAATCCATTTCTTCTGTTTATAACAGTTAATCAACAAAAATTTAATAGACTTTTTTTCTTGTGATTTGCATGGTATCTAATGCTTTGTAATTCATGCTTTTAGTGTTAAATATTGATTGGCCAAGCTAAAGTTGTGAAGTGTCTGCCTTTAAAAGCATGCAACTTTGTGGACACATATCAAAATGAAACTTAAGCTTGCTCTGTAAATAGGCAGAGTGAAGTTAAGTAGGTATAATTAAGGTTTTTGTGTCACTCAAAACTGAAGCCTGGTTTATAATTTAAATCACACTACCGAGGCATTGAAAACTGCCAGGATTTATCTATAATGACCTGTTACTGTTGGACACAGAGATATTCCTGCACCAACTTAAGCAGGTAACTATGCCATTGAGGAATCTGCAGTGCATACTTCAATGAAAGCTGTCAGCAGAATATAGATGTAAAATATATGACTGGCTTTCAAAATTTCCATTGAAAGGAAATAGCAGAAATAAATGGAAATAATGCCATATGGTATTATGCTCATGATGGAGATTTCTTAACTAGACTAAATGTGAAATGTTCTTCACATGTCAATCATATCTGCTGGCATTTACATAAATTTGAATAAAGTATCTTGGATTAACTTTTGCTGTCTTGCAAAGCAATGAATATTTCTGCACTCAGTCTGTTCAAAGTTGCGTTAATGCTTCATTCCTGGTAGTCAACAGAGGTTATGAGTCTGATTCTGCTTTCCCATGTGCTTTGTATAATTTTTAAAAGTACGAATACAAAGTGAGTAAATTTGGTGTGATTCTGATTTGCACAGTTCAAATCCTTGAGTGCTGATGCTTAATGAGTAAAAATTTCAAGGAGTGTCTAATGGTCACAGCAGTGTCACTAGATCCAGAAACTCAAGTGGTAACAAAACCCTGACACTACAAGACCAAGATGTTAAAAAAGTTTGGGGATCATGGCTTGCTTTTCAAAACAAAAACAGAAATAGGAGAAAGAAACCAGGTATTTGAAAAACATTAAGCATGTTTTTCTTAGTATTTTGACAATATCTCTATTTATTTCCCTTTAGAGTAAACGTATCTTTATAAAGAGAATGTCCATGGTGATTGCACTCTTTCACACATGGTAAAGATGCTGTTGAGTGAATAAGAGATCACAACAGATTTGTAGTGTATGAGGTGTCAAAATAATACGGGAGAAACTCTGTTTAGGGCTCTTCTTGAGGCTGTCTGGTCACAGAACAGCAATTCACCCCACCGTGGTCTGGGTGGGGTGAACATAGTTCTTTTTCAATCAGGGACAAAAGTGAGGAAAAAAAAATTTGAATGATGGCTGAGCTGGCATAAGGACCTGAGATCCTAGGAGACACAGGAGACTATAATTCTCATTACAGAGATCTTGTCTTGGTGTACTGTCCTCCTTGTTGGTAGATGGAAGACCCTAGAACTGGTGATAAATCACCACTTATATACAATTTTCGATGCAATTATTCTAGGGATTTTTTATTTTTTTTTTACTAGATGTGGTTTTAACTTAGTCCTGGAGATTCATCAGAATATATAATAAAAATATTAGGACATATACTGTTCCTTTTGCCTTGAATTTTGGCTGAAGGTTTCCTATGGCATTTGTGAAATAGGTGAGAGAGAACTCTTGCAGTCTGCACAATGTTATCCATGCTTTCTTTACAGACAGTGACTGAAAACAGTTACTGAAACAGACTGACAGGAAAAAAATAATATTCAGGGTATTATATCAGAAACTTCACGTGTTTTGTAGCTACAGGATATTCTTACAAGTGGATGCAGTGCTGAAATCCTGAACCGAAATTGCAAAGAACTTGAGAGTTCATGCTGCCTCTTTTACACATGAATGTATGGGTAAAGAACACTCTAGTTATCCCACAGGAAGATACTTGCCAGCTGGGTGAATCTGAGGCTTCTTTTTTTTTTTCTTCCTGCAGAGTGAGCATATATCCAACAGTTTTCAGAAGTGAATTCATGGGACTTTTTTTTACCATGAATGTTCCCACATTTTATGAGTCACAACTCCTCCACTAAGCAGACAAAACTCATACTTTCAGCGAAGAATTCTTTACATATTTTCTAACATGTACTGATTATGTAAGAATAGTCAGTATTTTCATTCCATCATTCTTAATAAACAGTTTAAAAGTGATCTGTAGTTTCTTATGTACAATGCTTAGGGATGTATGTCTGAAGACTGATTTTACCTTCAGTATAAAATGTGAGGAGCAGAGATTGAAGTCACCACTAGTAGAAGAAGCATTAGAATTGGAGATGTCACACAGGAATTGCTGATCATCTAAAAGATGTTAATTCATGCGCTTGCTGCCTGGAAGAAAAGGTATTTGAAGCTGCAGGTGTTGAAACTTTAATTTCAAACAGAAGAGCGTAGAGAGACCAGTGCACTGGGACGGTCCATTGGACAGGGCTGTATGGAAGTGCATCTTTAACTTTTCATCCCAGGTGACCACTCTAAACACATTAAACAACTGTGACATTTCACCAGTTGCCAGCCATGTATCTAACAGCAGCAAAGCAGCAGGAGGAATTCCTGCAATCCTTCTTTCTTTTGTTTTAAACTATTAACTTTTGCAAAGAAATGTATACAGAGAAGGGATATGTTTCTAGTCTTTAGCACATTGAAAGGAAGAATTGAATGACTTTAATTTACAAAGGTGTTGGAAGAAGTATTGGGAACATTCCTTTTTTCTTCATATGATGTGCATTGTCTTCTTCTGGTTTGTGCGGGTATGTGTTTACATTTGGTCACTGGGGGTATGGATACATTTGTTCACTTCATCCTTTTCCAGACCTGTCTTAGTGCTTTGGTTGTTTATTTTCTGTTAAAGCCATCAGTACAAGAGTTACTCATCTGTGATGGGATTTTTTTAAAGTATGAATAAAGTATCAATTTACAGAAAAAGAGTTTAAGGAATTATTCTGGCCAGGAAATTCAGATTTTGTCATGTCATGCACATATCTGCCTTAAAGTTCTTTGTCTGTTGTTTTTCAGCCACACTTCACTCCATGGAGCATTATGATGAGGAGGTATAAACAGAAAAGCTAAGACAACGACAACAGACAAATAGTGGGTTAAAAATATGATTTCCATTAATATCAGTACATCTAGAACTTAAGACTTCTCAAATCTGAAGTGTATTCCTGTCTTGTTCCCAATCTGGCAAAATAAATTAGTGATAATTTACATGCAAGATGTCTTCCAGGTCCAGTGTTGTGTTGAACTTAATGGGTATAATTTAGGCTCCCTGTACAGACACTACACCAAACTTTCTTCCTATTACACTCTCATATCTGTGGTGATACATGATGTACCATTACTGCTTGGCTATAACTTTCTATTGTCATTGCCCATAATGATAATCTTAGCCTTTTCTGTCTTGCCCTTATGAAAGTATGAAGAATTTGTCAGCTGCTGTTCAGTGCAATAATTTTCCCGTTTCCAGACCACAGTATTAATGCCTCCTACACAACCACAAACTATCCTCTGACTCATGCTGCATTAAGAAGTACTGATAAGTTCAGCTGGATTCATGTGCTTCACACATCCTTCCAAAACCACTTGGCCTTATTAATAGTTAGCTCTCTAGGCTGCTTCAAAATCCAGGAGTCCCTGAATTAAGAGTTTCAAAGTTTTCATTGAAACGCAATTAGAATATTGATTATTTCAAATTCAACAGAAGCAAAAACGGTTGAACATAGGCAAAAACTGTCTTAGAAGCAAAGTAAATCAATTTGGAAGAGCTTTGTGGTGCAGAACTCAATCAGCTAAAATTGGATCAGAGATCTTAAAACGGACGATGAGCAAATTTACAATGCAAATTTAACTTAAAATATAAAATATAATAAACATCACTAGAGAGATCATAAACTGATATTGATCTACTATGCACCATGCCTTTGCTATACATCTAGAGAGAAAGTTGAAAGTCTTCAGCAATGAAGAATTATATGATATATAAACTATTTAATTAAAAACTGTCCTTTATGGTAGAACAGTGTTGTATCTTAATTCACATTAAAAACAAATGAAGTTATAATTACCTGGAATATTTTTGTCCTGTGTTTGTATATTTGCCTTTCAGAACTGTTAATTTTAAGAAGAATTTCTATATATTTGGAAAACTCTGTTTATTTTCTCAGGAATTTTTTCAGTTTGGTGTTAAAATAGTATTAGTCTGACTTTAAAATTTCCATGCTATGCTCTGAGTAGAATGGAGAAAATATTATTTCGATGTTCGTAGTGACTTTTATATCCGCAGTGTGAATTATTCAGAGTTGCATAATTTGTTGTGATTTTTGTTTGCTGGGGGGGAGGGGGGGGCCATAGGTTTTTTTTTTCTTTCCTGTTTTAATTGGAAATTGTTGGGATTGGGGCTTGGGGGTTTTTTTTAATTCGTGGGTAAATTTGTGTTTCTGTCAATCAGTGACAATGGATCATTTTCTCAGGGGATATGTTTTGCTAGGAACTCTGAATAAGAATGGAAGTTCATTAATAGAGTATTTAAATGCCAGATGTACCATGAAGTACTCCCATTTTTTAAATAGAGTGATCAACCTCTTCTGTGATAGCAGAGACAGAGCTTTTCTATTCTTGGCTAGTGTGATGATATCCATGCCACTCAGCACTTACTTCTATATTAATGCTCTTCTGCCTGCCAAAAGCAGCACGTTGCATAGCTTTTTTTCAAGTCCCTATTCACCTGAAATAACTTGCTTTCTATTTATCTCTGTCTCAATTTAGAATGTGATTCATAGGTCTACAGTGAAAAATTATCAGACTTCTAAAGCACATGGAAGCAAGAACTAATCCTGAGGGATCTTCATTCTTTGGCTCTTAGATGCTGAGCTCCCCAGAGCCAGAACTATCTCTGTATCTTACACGGTGTCAGCCACACTGTCAGCACCTAATTAGAAAGCAAGAGGATGGAGACAAGTGAAGATGCCTTTTTCACACTTCTGCTGTGATTATTGACCTGTTAAATGCTGCTTTTCTTACTTTTTATCTTTTATGATGAACTAAAGATTGGATGCCCCTTCAGTATAAAACGCTAAAAGGAAAGAAACCAAACCAGTTGTGAGTACAAGAGATATCTCCTCTTCCTTTCTGAAGAGCTTAGATCAAAAGGAGTTATAGAATTGTGGAAAACTCAGGCTGGAAGAGACATTCCAAATTAATCTCATCCATATCTGCCTTCTCAGACAGGAGAAGTATATTCTTAATATGTCTGAGAAATTCCCATGTTGAAAATGCATGAATAAAACTCTTGTGAGGTCATAGTACAGCATGTAACCAGCCTCACAAGATTTTTTTCCATTATATCTGTCTTGGTTTGAAAGACAGGTGTCTGCTAAGGAAGGCAGGAGCCTCCCTTGGAATGAAAAATGCAACCCCCTTCACTCCAGATTATTATAATTTTGAAATTAAGGGGCTTTCAGGCAAAGATAGGAGGAATAAGAATAAAAGTTCTTCACTAATATATATATATATGTGTGTGTGTGTGTGTGTATCAAGGCAAACAAACAGCAATAACCATGGCAGTGACACCAAACAGACCCAGAGCCCGGTGCCCCCTCTCTCGGCTCCCGGGCCCTTTCCCCTCGGTGCAGTTCCGCTCACAGCCGCCAGGGGGCGGTGGCGGCTCCCGGTGAGCGGGGCGGGGGCGATGTTCCCCCGCGCCGGCAGGGGGCGCTCCGCAGCGAGCTCGGCACCACGCGGTAATGGCGGCCCGGGGTCCCGGGAAGGGACGGGACAAAGGCTTCCTTCACAAACCCCCTGGACAGCCGATCCCGGTGCCCAGCTGGACCCTCGGGAACAGCAAACTGGAACAGCAGGGACCAGCCGGGTTGTAGATGGGATGTATCCAACTCCAGAGCTGCAGCGGGAGCCCCGGGATGTCTCGGCAGGCCGGGAGTGCGGCGCTACAGTGCAGCGAAGGCTCGGAGCAATGGCAAAGGAATGGCGGGGGCAGGGCTGGCTCCCAGCGGGGCAGGGAAAGGCGGCCTTGGGATCCCGGGTGGTCCCTCTGAGGCACTCCAGCAGATGAGAAAGTCCCTTTTTAGTGAGGTAGGGTATTAAACAGGGTCCCCGTGCAAAGCCCCTCCAGTGAGCAGGCTCCACTCACGGTAGAAGGACGGCAGCAGAAGGCAGCAGACTGCAGTGGTGATGAATTCCCTCCACCAGGAGAGGAGCCTCTCTCCCCTCCAAGTGCCTGGAGAACAAGAGAGACAGGGGCTGTTCCCAGCCCCTTTTTGCCAGTTCAAATCTCACGGTGACTCCGCCCTACACGAGAAAAGCCCAGGGGAAAAAAAAAAAAAAAAGACAGCCAGCTGGATCCCTCCCGCTGTGGCCAGGTCTTTTGTCTCTCTTAAGCACCCAGCAGTCTGTTTCCCAGGAGCCAGGTATGGGGAAAATTCTCCAAGAGAAAAAGAAAAACAAAAGGAGATCTCCTAAAACCCCAGCAATGGCAAACCTAGATATCTCCTGGTTAATAATGACTTTAGTAATTGTAGTAATTGTAGTACCTAAAAAAGAAGAGAACGAAAGTGTCATGTTACCAGCCTTCATCCTTCATTTTTTTTGCCCAGAGAAGTTGTAGATGCCCCATCCCTGGAAATGTTCAATGCGAGGCTGGATGGAGCTCTGAGCAACTTTGTTCAGTGTAAGATGTTTCTGCCCACTGTGAGGGGATTGGAACTACATGATCTTTAAGGTCCCTTCTAATCCAAGACATTTATGATTCTATGCTTCTGTGATACCTCTGCACTAAACAAACACAGTTCTTTCAACTTTTCTTCTCAGTTCATGATTCTAAATTTAATCAGTTCTTGTTCTCATCTGAATTTTCTCCCATTTGTGTATAACCTTCTTTCAATAAGATAAATAGTATGAAGTCATGTTCCATGTGAGGTCTTATCATTGCTAAATGAAGCAGAAAAATGCCTCCTTTGTCTTGTATATAACTCTCTGTTGACATACCTGAGAAAATTTTTCATTTCGAAATAGACAACATGATAACATTTTCGATTTTATTTAGCTAGCGGTCAGAGCATCCAGATCCTTTTATTCATCTCTGGGGAGTTGTTTTTACTTTTTTTTTTCTCTTTTCTTCTTTTTAATTCTTACCATTTTGAATGTTCAGTTAGTTACTAGGAATAATGATGGTATTATGTACTCTTGGATACTGTGTTTGCATTGGAATGTGCTATGTTAAGGAAGAAATTGTAACATTCAGTACCCATGAGTACTGCTGTGCTTTTACCAAAGTGAGATAAAATTAGAAAGCTTGTTTTATATGTTCCATATGAGCATTGTTTTGATGAACATGTGTCAGCTGGCTACTTTAGCTATTATCAGACCTTTATCTGTTCTGTGATAGTTTGGGGGTGACTCACTTCTTGTCTGTTCATCTGCTGACCCATCCTGCTGTCTAGGGAGATTTGCTGCTTGCCAGGGTAGACTTTAGGGTGCTGCAGTGAGACTGCTGAGGCTTGCCCTGCTGCTTTTTCACAGGTGCACCAAAGATCAGTCCAGGAGAGACCTGGAGCACATCAGGCATGACTGCATGGTGCTAGAGGGGGTGATCAAGGACATAGGCAGCTTAGGTGGTGTCTTCTTCTTGATTCTGCTGAAGAAGGGAAAAGTCCTGGGAAGAGGAGGACATTTCTGTGGGCCAAGACTGAGTCGCACAGCTGGTGTCAACAGTTGCCTTTTATCACCGTGAGCTCTTTTACGGATCAAGGAATGCTAGAAAGAGACAGGATCCGCCTGAGCACTGAGGGAAAAAGCATCCTTATCAACAGACTGGTGAGGGGAGCTGCAATAGGAAAATGAGATGACAACCCACATGTGAGCGAGGAAGTGGACTGGGCTGACAAGCAAATGGTGTGCAGTTATATGGACAGGAAACACCTTGAAAACAAGAAAACAGGGCACAAGGATGACCATTCCAATTATGCCAGCACAAATACGGAAATGCTAAGGGAGCACAAGTGAAATCTAATGGGTTAAACTTTTTTTTTGAGGGGAAGTATTCTGCTACCTATATAAGCCAAAAATACTTCATCTTCTCAGCTACTCTTCCGTAGCTTTATGCCACTGCAGCCACCACTTGGAAATTCAATTTAACTAAAGTATGGTATTATCTCTCCTGTCCAACCTAATTCTGTGACACCCAGTAGTTAAATTCAGATCCAAGAGTTTTTTGTTTCCCACATTGTAAATGTGATGGATGAAATTTTGAGATAATGTAATTTGGAAATCATCACAGGATGCAATTGCATGGGAAAATAGAAAGTCTACAGTGACAGCTTTAAAGTATTCACAATTAAAGAGATAGTTTTAATTTGTCTAGGATGGACGGAATATTATTTTATTTGGGGAACTACAAGTTAACTTATGGAATGAACAGAAGCAGATGAAAAGCAAAGGATAAAAGGAATTACGGATTCAGGTAGTTAAACTTCCAAATACTCTAAAGAAAATCACTAACAGGTGATTACTATTTAAGGTCTGAAATGTTCCTATCTGCAAAAGCTTCTGCTGTGGCTTATATTTCTAATGATGAACCTTTCTGTCATCTGGCCTGTAAGACAGGAATATAATTTATAACTTAATAAGGACAAAAAGAAATAGGAAGAAAACTTTTGGTAAAAAATACTGATGATATATCGATTAATTCCATTTTCTTACCTGGCACCAAGCTGCATAACAAACTTACTGTGAAACAAACTATGTATTTTCTTTTTCTCCAATATATGTTCAGCCCATAAAACAATCCATTCAAAGTAATAACTAGGATCTGAGAAGCCAGACAGCAAATTCCCCATAGTGTATACTCATGCTGCACTCCTGAGTGCTATATGACTTCTGGGGCTGGGCAGCTTGGGTTCGTACCCTGTCTGTTGCCTTGGCACCTGTGGCTTTCAGTCTTGAGAAACACTGGTTCCAATAGTCATCCTTAGGATCCAGCTTGATTTTTCGCACCCTTTCCCTTCCCCTCTCCCCTGCCTTTTTTCTTCTTTGTGGCTTAAGCCGTGATATCCTCTGCTCTGCCTGTCATCTGCCCCTGAAGAGCCTTGTGGAAGGTGAGTAGCTGGGCACAAATGCAGTGCTCACATACAGGCAGGCTGTGATGTGCAGTGTCTCAGCACAGCATTTCTCTCCCTTTTTCCACTCTGAGACAGCACGGGTCATTAACATAGAAATATACCTCTGTATTTCTGGTATTATATATTTCTATATTTGCTTTCCAAGAAAAATACTGAAAGATTATATATTTTAAAAATATGAACGCTTGCACTTTTTCTCCTTTAAATACCTAGTATCAGATAGACATACGTACAACTGCAAAATATGATGAGGTAACATGCTGCCAAAAGAGGTTGGTGGAGGATAACAAGCATATGAGCACTTCCTCACTAAGGAGAGGCCCATGGACCCATCCTGAGTGCTGTCACCTCCTCCTACTTTCTGTTCAGGAAGCAAGATGACATGACCATGGGCAGAGCAAGCAGCAGTGGCAGTGTCTGGAATGAGCAGCAGGAAGGCAGAGTCTATTTTTATCAGGTGCAATATAAATTTTTATTTAGCATTTCTGAAATGTTCGCACATGGCGTGTCACCTTGAGCTGTGCGTGTGCAGGGGTGAAGGTGTGTGGGTGTGCTTTTTTCCCCATAGAAGTGTTTCTTGGAGCGGGAGGTTTTCATCCCACACATACCAGGCTGAAAGCAAAGAAACTGTGTTTAGAAAGGTGCTAAATAAAGTAAGTGATTGAACAGAGGAGAAGGAGGATGAAAGAACTATGCTGATGCTGCTGTCAAAATAAAATGGGACAATTGCTTAAAACAAAAGCCTGGAATACTTTAGTGTACTTAGAAGATTTAATTAGAACTATGTAGGCTTGATTTGCCACTGTTTGTGCCTTATATAATCATATAAATTGTTAGAGGTACCATATTGTAATAAGGGGAGACATTTACATTATTCATCGAGAGTAAAAATACATTAATGTTGCTGCATACTTTCAAATGAAATATATATGCAAACAAACAAACAGAAAGTCATGATGTCTGTGTTTGAAAATGGTTATGATAGAATGTAGAGCAGCCAAGAATCTCCAAACATTTTCTATTTTAATTTGGCTGTTTGTACTTTGTTCTTATTATTAACATAACATTTATTATTTGTGTACCTGCAAATTATGCAGTTATATCAAGATTTCTACATGGGAATTCTTCACTGAATTTGCAAGGCAATCTTAACTTTGTAATGTACCTGTTATAGTATACTATAATGTTGTAATATTATATGTTATTGAGCAACTGAGATATATTGTTTGGCAAATATAACACAAGAGTTAACTAATAAATTTCAAGACAGAAGGGATTTTCATCACTTTGGTGGAAAATGTTTTATCTCTCCCAGTTGACCATATGTGCTATGTACAATTTTCTAGCAAATATATGGCAAAGCAGCAGAGAAGAAGGCTGGTTGTTATAAGGTCCTGTAATTTGGGTCAGGTGGGAATGCTCTGGAAGGTGAGAGGTAGCATCATCTTACACAAAATTCCCTATTAAGCATGTTTACGTAGGAGAAACACCTGGAGTTCAGGGTGGCATTGTAATGAAACAAATAGGACAGCAAGGATGGACCCAGGAGAAGATGGGGAGCCATCAGTGCTCCTGAGGGGAATGTGGGTAGCAGTAGGGCTTGCTCATAGTGGAAGACCCGAGCAAAGACTGCACAAGGACGGGCAGGACTTCTTTGGTAAGAATATGTAGTTTATTGTAAAGAAGGCTGTTGCTGGAAGGATCTGACCTCTAAGAATATGGTGTTCCGGGGAGAGGATGGGTTTCAATCACTTTTTCATTTACCCCTCTTTCCTAGCAGATCTGAATGAATCTGCAGATCTGCATCTGCTAGGTATAAAAAAAAAATATCTGATTTAATGTAGTGAATTTTGAGGGACTGCACTTCAAGGAACATATTTTGTAAGTGTAGGGTCTCATCATAGCAGTCATTTAGTCTAATTTGAATAATATTTAGACTTCCATGAGTAAATTCTTGCTGGAATTTGCATGATAACTTAAATGATTATCCAGCCTTGGCAGTCAACTTGAGTAATAGAAATTTAGCTGTCTTTGGCAAGCTGTATAAGGAGTTAATTAGCTTCACAGTGTTGTACCTTCTGTTTGGTTTAGTGAATTTATCTCTCTTCTGTCCTTGTCTGTCATTAACTTTCAGTCTCCTTGATTGCAGTCTACATGGATCTTCAAGTTCTTCATTAATTATTTTAGGTAAACTCATTAGACACTGTTCCTTTTGTCTTTCTACATTTCAATGTTTTAATCATATTTCTGGTCTCCAAAGGCAGAGGGAATGTAATTTTTCTGTGCTGTATTCCATTGATAAAAAATTGCAGGCTAGACTTTTTCATTCACTGTTTCACAGAGATTGAGAGACTCTCTGAAGTTACAGACTCCCACAATGGAGTCTCCATCCTGTAAACATGAATGGAATCACTTATTCCTAGGTAGCCTACTTACCTTCCAGTTGTTGCCACAGATAGAGACAAACACATTAAAAATATATAGTAGTGACTTTTTTTTATTTAAAAACATCCAATTAAAAAAAATGCATTGAAGAACTTGAAAGATTGATCCTTTTACAGCATAAGAAAAACAGTGTGATCATTAATCTTTTCCAACATTGAAGTTTTCAGCAAGCTGACAGCGCTCATCCTATCTTGCGAGATGCAAGCACTACAGAGCTGACTTTAGAAATCAGGTGGCTCTGAATGTCAGAGAAATTGACAATCTTTCTATAGCAGACTTCTAAACATTTATTTTCTTAAGTTGTAAACAGTAAGTTATATTACCAGAAACAGTAACTCAGAGCAAAGGGGTTTCAGTCAAAATTACTTAAGATATATCTATGGTTTCTGTGTGGTTGAAGTCTTGAATTTGTCTGGAAATCTTCTTTCATACCACAGACAGACTATCCAACAGGTTTTTCCCAAGCAGAGTGTATGAATGGATAATATTTTTTTTTTAATTTAAGTGGTGTGAGGTTTATGAATGGGAGAATTGCAGTTCTTCGGCTGGAATGTCTTTTAACATAATTTACTAAAGCATGTCCTGAGGGTCACATCAAACCATTTGCTTATTGTAACTAGTGTGGAAGAAGAACAAGATTATGCCAAGTTTAATTAGATTGGCCCCATAATTTATGCTGCTGAATATTTGCTGAAACTGTTAATAGAACATTCATGTACTCAAAGTTTACAGAAATAGCCTTCTTGCAATGTCATCACAGACTCACAGTTCCATAAAGACTGTTTTGTCTAAATGTGCACAAAAAAATATAGTCATAGATAGGTATAAATAATATTTTTCAGCATTTCAAATTATTTCAATATTGATCTGCTATAAGTCAATTCCATTAATATTTGCTGTACTGGAATTGTGGATACTAAACTTCCTCTGAATTAATTATAAACAGGTTTTTGTTGGGTTTTGTGTTTTTCAACAGATGCTTTTGAAGTGTCTGAGAAACAAAATAATCCCATGTTTACCAAGCCAGGAGGAAATGTTGCTTTTACTTGCTCTTATAAAATTGGAGGTTCAGTGCAGTGAGCAATGTGGGAAGGGATTAAAGCAGATTGGGTAGATATTGTCATTCTGTGCAACTTGTCAGGAAAGCAAAGCTTTGGTTCAGATTTCAAAGAATGTACACCACGGGATTGTTCTGATCAGGAAAACTCCAGAATTGTCTTTCAAAACATTACAGCCTCCGACTTTGCAATGTACTGCCATGTAGCTGCTGGGAGAAACAAAAACTATGTGATGAGTTTTACTGTGGCTGGTAAGTAAAGGAGAAAATAGTAAATGTTTTCAAAATAGGAGCTTCTGAGGCATTAGTACTTTTACCCAAATAAAATAACTCTTCAGTCACAAGTGAGGATTTATTTAAACACCACATTCCAATTAGCAGCGTGTAAAAGATAGCAAAGATAACAATAAATCTTGTTTTCTCAAAAATAAGCTGGGTTTAAGCTTTTCCGATCTCATTATAGGATTTTAGACCTGTTTGTGAGAAACTGGTTTGATGTTAAGAATCACAGAATAGAATAGAATCGTAGAATTATTTAGAGTGGAAAAGACCTCCAGGATCATCAAGCCCAACCTTTGACTGGGCACCACCTTGTCAGCTAAGTAATTCCTGTTTCTAACACTTCCAGGGACAGTGACTCCATTACCTGCCTGGGCAGACTGTTTCAATGCCTGACCACCTTTCCTGATGTCCAACCAGAACGTCCCCTGATGAAGCTTGAGGGAGTCTCTTGTCCTGTCACTGATTGCCTGGGAAAAAAGACCAATCCCCATCTGGCTACAACCTTTTGAGGTGGTTGTAGAGAGTGATAAGGTCTCCTCTGATCCTCCTTCTCTGCAGGCTAAACAACCCCAGCTCCTTCAGCTACTCCTTGTATGACTTACAAGGAGATGCTTTGGAAGGGGAGTGACTGCCTGGGTTTCCAGGAAGAGGTGAGCATTCTCCCAAAGAAGGCAGGAGGAGAATTCCCCATCAGCACACTGTGCTGCAGAGCCTCAGGTATAAGTCCTGTTCTCCAACAAAGGCAAAGAACACACTCACAGCTGTAAATGTAGACATTTTTAAACTGGGCTCCACCTTATTCAGGTAGGGGGTTTCCTCATGGAGAGCTGAGAAGCTCTCTAGGTTTTGCTGTTACTGTTGTCACAGTTTGCTTATAATGGGAGCTACATGTCCCGACACACAGACACTTGAAATTTCTCAAACTGTGGGTCGAATTCCACCTTTACCTCTATTTTCTGTTATGACTTAAAAAAAAAAAAAACAAAAAAAAAAAAACCACCACAAAAAAGAAAGAAAAACAAAAAAGGGCTTGGTTTTGCTTTTCCTCTGTAGAATGCATTTTGAAGACATAATCCTTGCACCACCCCAGACCTTCTTCTGTTGCAGCATTCAGTCCAGCTTTCATTGCTCTGCCCTTGTTCCTGGTGATACATGAATGTTTGGCAGTGCTGTGGCATGGGGTGCAAAACCCCAGAACATGTTTAAACTGTGATATGATTAATTGAGAAGTGGAGAATGTGCTTGGGAAAAAACATGATGACCTGCTTTACTTTGAATACTTGACCACAAAAATCCATGAAAATGAGCAGAATGTGATAAAAACACAGGAAACAGGACAAAAAGTCCTCACATTTGACAATTTTAAACATCCAAATTTCAAAATCCTGACTATATTGATATAATCAAGCATGTCCTAATTGTAGAGCAATAGAAATATTTTCTTACTCCAAGTGCAATGCTTCTAACATCAAAATGAAAACATATAGTTGCAAAACATACAGTAACCTTCAGAATGATCAGTTCTACCTACACAAACTATTTCTTCTCCAAAAGGAGAGAGTTTAGTTCCCATGCTTCTTTTGCTCTTGAAACAAATTCAATTTACGATTTTTAGTCCTAGCAATGGCAGCATAGTTATGGCTGTTTATTAGAGAAAAAAAAAAATTAAAACGTTAAAGAATATGAAGTACAGTATGATTCAGAAAACACTCCATTGTATCCCTTTTAAACCTTCTCCCTGTATTATTAAGTGCATTTTGTTGAGTTTTCATTAATTTCAAAGAAAGTGAAATATCAAGGATTTCCTATTATTTCTCTTCAACATTTGGAACTTTTTCATAACACACAATTAATATTTCCAGTGTGATATGGAAAAAAACAGTAAGTGGAGAGAAACAACAGGCCAAGCATCCACTCCCACTGCACCCTGTGGCATAGACAGTGAAGTCTCTCACAAACTCATGAGTGACTTACTCTGCTTGATCCAACAGTTGTGGCTACAATAAACAAACTGCTGCCAGAAACTTGCTGGATTATTTTTTTTGTGTATGTTTTACCAGTTCAGTCATGTAATTTTCTTTGGCTTAGCATTACAGCTAAGCCATGCTCCAGCTCGGATTTGCTACCAAACTCTTCCAATGCTTTAAGCCTGTTGGTGTGATTCTGCACGGGTAAAGCAATTCTTCTCGCCTTGCCCAGTTCCAGAGTTATTTTGAAATACTGAGTCTAGAAGGTGGGAGGAGAGGAGGAGAGCTGCTGTTTAGGTTTTAGGTTGAGAGAGTAAGAGAAAAGATAAGCCTTTTTTTTTTTTTTTTTTTAAGCTGTAGCTGAGAGGACCTCAAGAACTTTTGAAGAGGAGGAATCTTAGGTGAAAGGCTGTATTAAGAGCACAGGATTATTTTCAGAAGAGGTAACAGTCCAAAAACTGCTGATTCTGAGAGGTGGTATGGTAGAAAGAAGCAGCTTGCTTCTTGTCTAAAGGTGAATGTACTTTTGCAAAGAAAAACAGCATGGAATTCTTGTTAAGAAGAAAGGGACAGAGGAGGGAATAGGTATTCAAGCATCATGAGAGCAGCTCTTGCAGTTGTGTCAGTAAAAGTGAGCATGTTGCATTTAATGTTTTTGAATGCTAGTGAAAATTAAACCATGAGATCAATTCAGTATCACTAAGATTATCCACTCTGTTCCACCAAATATTGTGACTGTTATTTTTCAGCAACAGGAATTTACAGCTAAAATTGGACTTCTGCAATTATTTTTTGACCTCAAAACCTGGAACATATAAAGCAATGTTTTTGTAAAGTAGTGTGGTTCTTGTTGGACAACTCTTACAGAAACAGCCGAATATTACATAATTCCACAATTTCTGATGTGTTCTTCACCATATCTTTCCTTCTAAAAATTCTATCAATATGAAGATCAGTGACGACACCAGATTCCACATCTGAATCCATTTTCTGTGGTTTTCTTACCATGCTTTTTTCTTAGAGACAGTCTTTGAAGCAAGGAAGAAGACTTGCAATCCACATGGTGTTTTGGTAGATGATTGGGAAAGAATGGGATTTGTCATATGAAAAGACTGAAAAATTAGCAGGGCTGAAAAAGAAGTGATTATTCCCTCCTGAAGACAGAGACATTTTTGAAAGATTTAATATTTTTTCTCTCACTTTAGCAGAAAGCAGGGTAGCAAGTTCTCTTAGGCAAAGTAAAACAGAAACGTGTTTCTGCGTGGTCCCACTAGATCTGAAAAATGGGTTGGTGGTTGTATTTACATTTATGTTTAGGGGGTCAGAGTTACATTTTAGTACAGTACAGTTTGTACTAGGCCTTTCACCAGCTTTGTTGCCCTCTTCTGGGCACATTCAAATACCTCCACATCCTTCTAAGTTTGTGGGGCCCAGAACTGCACATAATGCTCAGGGTGAGTGAGACCACACCAAGGCTGAATACAGCAGGATAATGTTCATTAGCATTCCGATGAAAAGCAGGGAACTACTCGTCCAGTCACTGAGGGTCCTTTCACATTCTGGAAGGAGAGCTGGAAGGAGACAGCAGTGCTTCTGGGCCATGGGAAACAGAAGATAAGGACTGCAGTAAGGGGGGTGAGGAGAACTAGGATAGGAATGAAATTAGTTTCCTTCTTCCTTCATGAAGTCGTTCAGTATGAATACAGGATATCCAACCATCTCTGTGGGTCTCAACCAACCACTGTTCTTTGGGCATGAATGCATTCATGCTGGATTTCTGCCTTTCAGTTGTGGGGAAAACTCTTTCGGTGATACCCAGTTAGGATACCATACATGCCAGTCCAACAAGGCATGTGACAAAACACATGAAGATCTCGACAGAGCAATTCGAATCTCTTACTAAAACAACTTTCTGGCCTGTCAGTGCTTCCTCCTCAAAACCAAAGTCAGTGTACTGAAGGTAGAAAACTGTCCCACAAAAAAAAATTCCCAAACTTGCAGAAAAATACTAATACTTAACAGAAATTGTACTGATGCCAAAAATATACTTAATAACCTCCTGTCAGCACATCACCTTTGTTGAGAACATAAGAACTAAAGAGACACATGACAAGCCTCTGACATGTTTCTGCAAAATCTTGACTGGGACGTTAAAGTCAGTAATTACAAAAGGTTTTGTATAGTTAAAGAAAACAAATGCCTAAGGGAGGTTTTGCTCACTTCAAATCAGAAAATGCATATGGGCTTTGAGTTATTGTTAGCTAAAAGAAAAAGAATCTAATGATTTTTCTCATCCAAATTTAACTGACAGCTGATAATCTCAGCTCTCAAACTCATTAACTTAGAGATTATTATCTTGACCTGATAAAACTAAAGGTGAAACTTCAGAAAAAGAAAAATGAAGTTTGGAGCAGTTAAACTGAAGGGTGGGGATGCTGCTGAAATCTGCAACTCTATCCAGATTCACCCGTCCTTGATGACAATCAAATACAAGATTTTAAATTTTCTTCTCTTGTTACTTATAGGATGGGGTTTTTTTTGTATTTCTGTAAGTAATATTGTATTTTTTGTATTTCCCTGGCACAGACAGTGATTTTTCTCTGGTGGGTAGCCTAACAGCTGGAAAAAAAAGACATTATAATTTTTCCTGAATTTGGAGGTAAATATGTATACCATCCTGTCATTTAAAGTACACAGGAGCTGAAAACATTCTGGCAGTAGAGTGATTTCATACGTGGTTATAATACAAAAGGTGTTGGGTTTTGTTATCAGGCAGCCTTCTCTATAGTGTCACATACCTTCAGAGTGTAAACTTCTGAGAGAATTTTCTTTCTTTTTTCTTTCCAGTAAAATAGCATTGGATTCAAGGATAAGACTCTTCTGTAATCAATATTTTTTGTTATCCTTTCCAATGAGCACATTAATACTAAAGAGGCGTACCTGAGCGAGTCTCATGTGGTATTCAGGATAGCCAGATAAGAAGCTGTGAACCTTTTTGATCCCGGAGAGGAAAGCCATCTGGTGATGGCTCAGCATCTGGTTAGCTGGGATTACTGTCATTAGTGATACTGATTGCTTTTCTTTGCCTGTGAACTAAGCACATAACTTTCTTGTCTACCCTAATGGAAGCACGTTCAGGCAGCTGTGGTTTCATTGCAGAGTGAGGAGAACATTAAAGAGGAAGTACACCTGAAGACAGATTTTAGCTCCTGCTCACCAGTGAATTGCTGAGGACTTGAGCTGTGGATTACCTGTGTGACTTTGATAATATTACCTCTGTTCTTTCCTCCAACGCTTTTCACCTCAAAAATAAGTATTACCTTGCCACAGACTTGAGCACTATAAGAATAAATAGGCTTATGCCTTGAAGCCTTTTTTTTGTCTGTCTCTACCTTTAGTTATTACAGGTTGCTCTTTAGTTTCATTTGAAGATATGATTCCATTCCAAAGAAATCAATGCATTTTAAGCAAAGTTACTATAAGTTTAACTTTTCCTGCCTAGGTTGCAGTTTTCAAAGAAAGCCTTTTTGCTTAGGCTAGAACAAATGGGGCAGGTTTCCTGACATCCATCATCAAGGCATGTACAATACTAGGTGATTAAAAAAAGGGGATGATAATGGGAGAAATTTTTGTGAATTTCTTTTTGTTAAAAACTGAACAGATTTCTTTTTGAATTAGAGCAAAAAATAACTGATACCACTGTGTGCAGTACTGAACAGAAAATCTCTTGAGCACTGAGATGATCTTCCTGGTACTCTGAAAAATGACTTATTGCCCATTGAAATATTGAATGATTGTTGGGTATCTCTCATGGGACAACATTTACAGCCACAGAACCACAGGGTCAGGTTGGAAGAGACCACAGTGGGTCATCTGGTAAAACCTCCGTGCTCAAGCAGGGTCATCCTGGAGCACACGGCACAAGACTGTGTCCGGATGGTTCTTGAATATCTCCAGTGAAGGAGACTCCACAAGCTCTCTGAGCAATCTGTTCTAGTGCTCGAGCACCTGCACAGTAAAAGTTCTTCCTCATATTCATGTGGATCTCCTGTGCATCAGTTTCTGCCCATTGCCTCTTGTCCTATTGCTTAGCGCTACTGAGAAAAGCCTGGATCCATCAATCTTCTTGGCACCCTCCCTTCAGATACTTACAGACTTACAAGCTGGCCTTGGTGATCTCAAAGGTTGTTCACAACCTGGCTGATTCTGTGATTCTGACATTGATGATGTCTCCTCTCATTCATCTCTTCTCGAGGCTGAACAGGCCCAGCTCCCTCAGCCTTTCCTCATAAAAGAGACTCTCCAGTTCCTTGATCATCTTTGTTGCCCTGTGCTGTACCCACACTAGGAACTCCGTGTCTCTTTTGTCTCTCTTGTTCTGGACTGAGGAGCACAGAACTGGACACAGCACTCCAGATGTGCCTCACCAGGGCTGAGTAGAGGGGCAGGATCACCTCCCTCGACCTGCTGGCCACACTCTTCCCAATGCACCCCAGGATCCCATCGGCCTTCTCAGCCACAAGGTCACATGCATGACTGGCTCATGGACAGCTCATTGTCCGCCAGGACCCCCAGGTCCTTCTCTGCAGAGCTGCTTTCCAGCAGATCAGCCCCTAGCCTGTACTGGTGCAGGGGGTTATTTCTCTCCAGGTGCGGGACCCTGCATTTGACCTTGTTGAATTTCAGACAGTTCTTTGTTCATCTCTCCAACACATCGAGGTCCTTCTGAAGGGCAAAACCATCCCCTGGGGTATTGGCCACTCCTCACGGCTTTGTGTTGTTAGCCAAGAACATTCATTTGAGTAGACTGAGAACTTTTATTAACTATATGTTGAGTCACTTATGTATGGACTGCTTTCTCACCAGGGGAGGGAAGGAGACAGAAAAGGATTATACAAAGCATAGCTATTTTTTTTTCATACCGCTGTGCTGTGTTCACTCACCTTTGGTCATCCCAGTCACAACTATCCTAAGAGCTGCTTCAGCATAAAAAACGCTTTTTAGAAATGAGGAAATTGCTGTCAAGTCTGAATATCAAGCATGAGCTGTCATGGAATAATGTCTTTATATAATCCTTGATTTTTCAGCTTAGTTTGTCATTAAAAGTTCATGCTGATTTATATTTATACGAAATAACAATTGTATTTATTACAATCGTATTTTAGGAACTTGGGATAACAAATGGTTTATTACCTACATAGCTGAAGGGATTTCTGCTGCTGTTTTGCTGTTAGATTTCCTACTGATCTTGTGCATCACTACTGCTTATCACAAAAAGTGAGTAACAAATCAATTTGCATAAAATACTGAAGCAGGTAAGGATGGATGTGTTAACAGCTCATCCCACTATCCCCCTCAGAACGAAAGAAAAAAAAATGTATATGTAAAAATTTAATTTTCTCACCAAAATTTTAAACTGAAAAAACCTATCAGTTCTACAGCCTATGAAAAAGTGACATTCTCTGGGGTTTCTTTCCCTTTTTTTCATATTGGGAAAAAAATGGCTTATTTAAGTTCCTTTGTCAGCTAAACGCTTACTGTGGTATTAACTGAAACAACATGTTAAGGGTGATTTGTCAGAAATAACATCAAGCTAGACATTGCTATTCCTATTTTGTGTACAGAGGACAGGTGATATCTTGAAGTTTTCTACATCTTCTAGCATTCTTTGTCCTCTGATTTTATGTTCCAGATTTACAGCTGGATCCAAAATAATAGTTTGAATGATTATCTAAGTTTGCTCTATTCCTTGCCAAATATCTCTAGTGGTCTGATCCAGAATCTTTCTGCTTCCAAAGAAAAGAAATAGTGAGTAGAAAATGTATTCCTTCCTCTACCACTATATATGAGGCTGCTGGAATTTTGGGCAACATATTAGTATTTCCCCAAATTGAAGGGCCTTTTCAGGCTTTTATGACACAGTGCTAATCTCATGCATGTTGCAGTTTGCAAGTCTACCTGGATTTTTATTGTATTTATTGGTTTCAGTGGGAAAGTAAGCAATACCAGCATCATCTCTTGCATGCTGGAATTAGATATTTTAGACTATACTGTCATGTATGATGCAGTTTCCTCCACTATGTTTATGACTAAATGTATGTCTTCAGAAAGAATAGGAAGATCACAGAGACTTTATCAAAAGCTTTGTACTCTACTCAGATCTGGGTAAGATCACCTGTTGACATGAAGCTTACTCATGGGTTGTACTGTATATTTATTAAGATCTTCCTCTTCTGTGTCTGCTCTTTAGATCCTCTGAATCTTGTAGTCTAATCTTAAACTATATAGACAGGAAAAATTGAAGATCTTAAAATATGATTACTACTATTAATTTTGATCAATATCCTTTAATGCTTTACAGCTACATTTAGAGACTCTACTGTGTTCCATGTTAACAAACCAGCTCTTTTGATTTGATAGCCTTTTTTATTACTTGTGTCTTGTTAATGTTTTTTTTCCTCAAGTCATCACTTGTAAAACAGAAGCAAAAAATTATATTCTATGATATCCTTTGTCTTATCTGTTTTTTCCAGTTCAGCTTCACTATAATTCTTTGGGCTAGCTGTTTCAGTACATCTCCTTTATTTTTTTTTGTATTGTAACAATCAATGTTTTGGAACACTGAGTCTTTTTTTTTCCCTGTTAATAATCCTATTCAAGCCCTGAAGTTTAGAAGTGGAAAAACAGAGCCAATTTCACTGCTTCTGTCTTGTCTCTTCACACCCTAAATCAGGGGTTTGTTTAGGGAAGTGTGTGTTTCACAGTGGATGTGAGACCCCATTTTCACAGTGGATGTGAAACTGTGGCTTTCCACCTGTCTCCTCTCAGAGCTCACTCCTGTATGATCCGGTGCTAAGCTCCACTGTCAATACGTCCTTATAAAGCCGATTTCCCTCATTCTGACTGTTGGGTCACTGTACCAGGATGAAGCTCTTCCTAGAGTGACCACAGGCTAGGGACCGGCCATTTGCTTCAGAAACCACCCTCCTTCCCATACCAGTTGTGTTAGTTTAACATAGCCTAGTTTTTAGTGGGGGTGGGAGAAAAGCTGATCAAAACTTCTATGTATGGCACAGAGCCAATCGCTGAAGGCTCTGACAATGGGCAGGTTACTAGCCCAATTAAAGTTGGCAACGCCTCTATGATGACATATTTAAGGAAGGAAAAACCAGGGGAAGCTCACTTTTTCTTCTCTTGAGGGGTGGTGGGGCAGCCGCTGAGGCCCATCCTGGCAGGGGCCACTGGGGGCCGTGCAGCCGGGGCCTTCCCGAGGCCGGGACCACGCAGCCGGGGCCGCCCGTGCTGTGCTGGCAGAGACCATGTGGCCAGCGATGAAAACAAAGCGAACAATTCCTCGACACAGAGCACAGACAAGATCAACCTTTTCAGCGCTGTGAAGCTCTGTAAGAACTTTTCAGTTGATAGAGCTTCAGCGCAATAATATCTACGGACAACAATTTTCTTCCGAGTCACAGAAAAGGGAAAAGTGAGGACATGTGAGGAGAACCAACATGGTGACACTAAGGTCGGTGCAAAGGAAGGAGGGGGAGGAAGTGCTTCGGGCATCAGAGCTGAGATTCTCCTACAAGCTATGGTGAGGACCATAATACAACAGTTTCCCTATAATTCATGAGGTGCATGGGGGGGTGCAGAGATCCATGTGCAGCCCATGAAGAAGAGTACTCACACTGGATCGCGTGGATGCTGAAAAGCTGTAATCTAGTGAGGAACTTGAACAAAGAGAGAAGACCCTTGCTTCCGGAGACAGAGGAGAACCCTTGCTTCCAAACTAGAACAGCTCATCCTTAGAAGACTAAACCCCATGAACTAAAATGACCCACACTAGGCAGCTGTGGGAAGACTGCTTGGCCCATGGGAGAGACTCACATTACAGCAGGTCTGGCGGGCTGCTGTTTGTGAAAGTTAAAATCATGCTGGAAAAGTTTGCAGAGAACTATCTCCCGTGGGAAGGATCCCATGGCACAGCAGAAGAAAGAAACTCTTTTCCTTAAGCGTACTGAAGAAAGGTTTTTAAGAAGTGAAAGAGTGACCGAAACCTCATCTTTTGTCTCCTTGCGCGGCCGGTGGAAAGAGGGAGGGACTGGGCAGGAAAGGTCTTCTAAAGGGTTATTTTAGTTCTCATTACTTTTTAAACTTTTAATTCTGTTAATAATAAATCTTCTTTATGCTGTTAAAGTTTTGAACCTGTTTTGCCTTGAAATGTTTTTCCCCTATTCCTTATCTCAACTCATGAAGTTTTCCTGTTAATTTCCCCTCCTCTGCTCAGCTGTAGTAGAGGAAAATAAGTGGATAGTTTTTCATGGGTGCCTGGCAATTAGCCAGTGTCAAGCCCTGACACAGTTCACCCAGGCACTGTAACATTAAGTTGTCTTAATGACATGAGTAATTCTTAGCATAGTCAATAGCTTCAGAATAATTAATGTTTTAAGACTGATGTAGGAGAGACTGCATCAGTATCTGAAGGGTGTGTTTGAGAGGAAGGGGGCATTTCACTTGTGCTTTACCAGGGACCAGATGTGGGACAGCTGGGAAACATATTCAAGCTGCAACTTCTTTTTTTTGTATGACTTCAATCTGAAATGTATTCACAGAAAACAAGAAGACAAACCCCCATTTTTATTGATGTTTTAATATTTCCCAATAATAAATCAGCATCTGAAGAAAAATTGCCATTTTTCTTCTTTTTCAAAGCATAGCTATTTTGAGAAAAGTCCTTCAACTTTTTCTTTCTTTTTTTCCCTTTTGATGTTCTTCTAGCCTCCTTCTAACAGTCATGGAAGATCCAATTTTCATGGCAGACACAGCAGAGAAAGAAGAGGAGAAGAATCATCACTTCCGCAGACAGAGGAGATTTATGTCAGCTGCAAAAATGTCTCATATAAACATAAGAAAAGACCATTAGGTTCTTTCTCAAGAATGAAGTAATCAAAGCAGAGGCTTTTCATTTGCAGCATAGACTTCATTTTCTCTGCGCTGGCAAGACATGGAAGGCCAAACTGGCTGTGCTGGGCACTGCCTGGTCTGCTTTGACAGGACAGTGATGTGACCCTGGCTGGTGTTGGTGTTGTATTGCAGCCTGCAGAGTTACCCTATCCCTTAATTCATATGCAGGATTAGAGACTATTTGTCCTTCTGCAATTGAAACACTTTTACCTAGTAGGTGGATTCTTAAGTATCAATTTTAGAACAGCTCTGATATGCAGAATGGAGCTGCTTATGTTTACATAAACTTAATTTGGTCTGAGAAATCTATGTGTATGAGAAGCCTATGTGACAGGGTGAGAAAGAAAATGTGTTCGATGTTGTCTTCGTTCATGGTTTTTGCATCTCAAATTGAGAGCTCTATAGAGTAATAAATACCCATGATTTTCCACACAGGAGGTGTTAGTTTGCTGCCGGGCAAACAGTACTATTCAGCTGACAAAAGCAAATGTATCAGGGCTCCTTGAACCTAGATTTAAAAGTATGAATAGCAGCTTGGTATCTGACAGCTTTGTGATTTTACAGGCTTTTTGCCACTCACCACAGTAATTTGCGTGTTTTCTATTTGGGAATGGAATTGAAGTGTAGCCCCTGCTCTCCTTCCCACTCCTTCACCCTCTCCACTCCCCCCATGCCCAGAAGAAAACAAAACATGAAGACTCTGTCACTGTCAGGTTATATTTAATAATTTATTATAAGGTTTAATTGAGCAAAAAATAAATGAGAACATGGAAGGTATATGAGTAAATGATGCAAAGCAGAAGAAAGCATGACTGAGAACATTTACAAAACAATACACATACATATGTAGTTGTATGTGTGCATATGTATATATTCTGCTGAAACCTACAGAAAAAATCACACAGAAATTGAACAAACAGACGAAAAAAAAGTCCTTAAACAAAGAGAACTAGAAGGCAGACCTGAGAATTAGGATCTATGCATCTTTTGGCCTTTTACAAATCTGCTGAACTACTGAGGACAGACTCCCAGTAAATGAAGGTGTTACCATGACAGCTGATAATCATCCATGTCTGCATACTGCAAACGGTATGCCTGGCCCACCTATGCCTGATTCCACTTTTCTCTTGGAGCATATGTAAAAATGTTGCTGGATACGATGTTTGGGGTTTTTGATTGCTTTGGGTTTTTTTTGAAAGGGGTTAGTGGTGGAGGCATCATGAGTCTGCCTACAAATCAGGTACCAGTTCTGCTTGGCTGACTAGGAAGAGCATCACAGCCTGACAGTAAAAAAAGCACATTTTGCACAGCCTTCTCCAGTGGAAAGCTTTCTTCACGTGCACAGGAAAATAGGAGCCTAAGTTCTTCTGAGAATAACATGGACACAAGGCTTCTCTTCACTATTTGAGCAACAATAGCGTCATGTGGTTATCCTACACTTCAGCTAAAAATCTAAAATCCTGAAGTGTCCTTTCAACTTATGCTGAAGACTTAAATTGTTAACAATGTCATATACCATTAAAAACATCTTGTTTTGGTTTTCTGTACTCCTGAACAAGGACACGTTGCAATGGATGTTTGTTTTTTTTTAAAATTTCACTTGCTGAAGGTTTTCAGATATACAAATGCTTGAATGTGAAATTGATGAGGATACACAGAACTGTACTACTAACAAGTTGGTTTATTTCCTGAGTTATCAAATGTCATAGCAGATAATTCTACATTGTGCACAGCCTTACAAATGAAACCTTGTAGCATTGGGTTATTTCTTATAATCCCCCAGATAGTAAAATGCCAAAATGATAATGTAATGGGTTTGATTACACAGAAGTTCTCAATTGGAATCCTGATACACAAACATCCATAAGCTGAGAATATGGTATTGTTTTACTGCTTTTAGAGACAGTAAGAATACATCCCTGCTTTACTGAGGGTAAAAAAGGGGAGAGGTTGAGGTTAAGTATCTGGAATACCAGATTGTTTTGATTATTTGTGGTACTGCCCTTATTTCTTTTCTCACTTGGTACTTTCAGCTTGTCTTTTCAAAACAATTCCTTATTTTTGAGATTTGAAGAGAAAACAAAATCTGTAGTGCACTCCTTTGCAGGTATTTAATCTGTTTTAATTAAAATTCCATAAACATATTAGATCTACCGGATAATCCACAGGGAAAATCACATCACACATAGCATAATAAGAACAATATTTTTTTTTCAAAAAAACAATCCCAAAACAACAGCTCCACTTTTGTACCATAGTAATATCAGTGAACAGCAGCTGAACAAGTGACGGATACAAATTAAAACTAAAAAGAAAACAACCCCAAACTTATCAATACTCTCATTGGTTTAAAAACTAGTAAGCTACACACAAGAGAAACTTTCAAAAGCTCAATTTGAAATGCAATGTTAGAACTCTTTAAATATTTTATGAGTCTGGCAGGTTGGGACCCAGTAAGAGTTTGTTTGCTGTTTGGATTACGTAAATAGACTTTACAGTGTAAACAAACCACTGTTTATTGCTGCTCAGTTTCAATATTTCCCATAGATTTGTCCTTTCCTCTTAGAAATTTTTTCATTTCTTTTGAATAAACTCCATCAACTGTAATTTGGAAATTTTATATTGAACAGTTACTGTGCTGTTTCATGCTGCACCACTCACTCAAATAGTTAAGAGGGAGGAAAAAAGAATCAGCAAAGCAAAATGACACAACCATGGATAGCAACCAGCTCAGCATACTATCAAAATTATAAAATAATTCTGTGGGCTTTTTAAGGTCTTAGAAACTTTGCTGAAAGGAAATAAATATAATAAAATGTGTTGTAATTAAAACTGAATGTTGAATACCTTAAAGGATATTCTAGGTTAACTACCGTCTGTGTGATTTGAAAATGAATATATGAGATTAAAGAAAAGTAAAACCTTTTCCATAATAATAAAATTAATCTTTTTCATTGGGTCAAAAAAGGAAATGTTTAAATTTGATGTTCAAAGGAATATTCAGTGATTAATAGTACAACTAAATCTTTAAAGGGTGTAAACTCACATCTCTTTGAAAAAGACTTCTGAATGTAGGAAAGACAGTCACCAGAGTTTGGATCAACAGGATGAAAAAGAAACTCACGGTCTATGAAAGAAGGCAAAAGTTAGAACCTGTTATTTTCTTTATTCATTTCAGATACATTCCTTTACCTTAAAGAACTTCTCTGACTGTAATATGTTCATGATACTGCTCCTTTGCTAGTCTTCTGCTCTCCCTTGGCTGTGTGTCTTGGAGTAAAACAGTGTTTCTGTGAGGAAACAGGCTGTTTTGAGGGCTGGACCCACCAAGGAACACAAGAAGTTGGGCTCCTCCATACCCCCACATTTGGCAGGGTAGTTCAGCAATTAACCCTCTTTCTGACTTCCACCTGACCTAAATTCCCAGACACCTTCTCTGTTAGGCACCTAAATGTTTTCAAGAACACTCAGAAACAGCTTGTTCTTGTGCGACTTAACCACCTGCCTCCTCCCCAGGTCTTATCCCAGGACCAGGGGACAGGAGGAGAGGACCAAGGAAACACAGCAGGCAGAACAGTTCAAGTATAGCTGCTACCTGCATTTGTTACTTTACTCCTGAGAGATCCAAATAAGAAACCTTTCTTCAGAAAAAGGAAAGATTTCAGATTCAGAGGAGTGTTCAGAGGATTGATCTCACTACCAGATTCATTTCTAGGGGTGGGGTTTTTTGGTTTTGTTTGTTTGTCTGGGTGCTTTTTTGCATGTATTTTTTAAAGGATGATGATTATTATTTTTGTAATCATAAAGATGTCAGGGCACCAGGACTCTGATTTTTAAAATTTATTTTTAAACCTTATGTTCATCATGCTCCTTTAAATCTCCTCTGTTACGGAGCTCTGTGAAAGTCCAAATCAATGGTATTTATTTACAGTAGCTGAAACTCTGCCTCAGCGAGTACTCCCTAGTGCAGTTGCCTTCAAAGCTGAGATGCTCAATAGGAGTTAATCCTCTAAACAGCTTTGTAAGTCTGACACTAAGAGTTATTTCCAAAACCAGCCTGTCTGTCTACAAGACAGGTGCTAAAATGTTCTTTTAGTTTGCGGACCCCAGGAGTAGAAGCTATCCACCACATTCTCAGACTATATTGTTTAAGGTGTAAGTAAGGCAACATAAAAGGCATTCCCAAAACTCACACATTCCTGGGGAACCATTCTGGGCTAGAGCACAAGCTGTACCTTCACAGCTGTGCCTGGCTGGGGTGTGGTGTCAGGGTATGCGTGGCAACAGGGTGTGGGCTCACTGCTCCTTTGATACCTCATATGAAAGGTTCCAACCCGAGGCTACAGACCCACAGCAGTCTTCCAAACACTAAACTGGACCAGGCTTTTCACTGTCACATGAAATGCTGGTTCATCCAGCATCATACCTGCCAAACCACTCAGGAAATGGGAGACCCTTCCCAGTTCTCTGCCAGCCTGCATCAGACAAGCAAGCACGCCCTCCCCCCTGCCCTCTGAAGCTGGGATCCTGCAGGAAAACAACTCATATTTTAAGGATGAAGAAGAGCCTGCAGGGCTTGGTAGGACACTCCTCCACCAAGAGGGCTCTTGTCTCTGCTTTTGTCCCTAACTTTTTTTTTTTTGTTCTTTTCTAATAGTACAACACATTGAGAGTTACGAGAAGAGGATGAGCATCTGGATAACCATGGGATAAACAAGTGATGAGTTTGCCAACATTTCACTTAAAGGAGGGGAGCCTCAGGAGCATTGAGGCAGCCTCAGCTGTGTGAGCTCAGATACTACTGGGGCTGTTGTCCCTAACTTCACAGGACTGCCACCATGCCACTGCCACAGTGCCACTGCTCTGACTAATTTCTTGGCCCTGATTAGGCTTGATTTATAAAGCTGTAGATTTACCTTACTATCTGTGCTATAGTCTTGCAGTTACATATCCCTACATATAACTTAGGACATAATGCTCAAGCTAGAAATACCAAAGGAAATGTACGAAGCTATCTAACACAAGTTTCAAAATATTACTTCCACACTATCCACATTGTTAGCCTATATAGTTAAACAAAATAATTAATATGAATTACTAGCCATGGCTGACATATTTCTTCTAACATTATGCTTATTTAAAAAGAGAATTTTGTAGTTTTAGAAAAAAAGAATCTCAGCAGTTCTAAAGGGTATTTAACACTTCTTTTAACAGCTTATTCAATTAGATTGTTACACTAAATAATTCATTTGTAGTATTAACCAGTAAATTTTATAAAATTATTTAAGTGATCAACAGCTTATCATACGAAGATATAAACAAAAGCACAGTATTTTTCTTTTTTTTCTTCAATACCTTTCTCTGTTCGTGCTGGTGTCTATATGTATATTTGAAGAATGAATGTTAGAAATATTTACATGTATTAAAATTAATCTCTGCTAATACCTTTTCTTTTCCTCTGAAATAAAACTGTCTTAAGCAGACATTTATTATTTTCTTTGAAATGTCTATAATTTACCCAACAATAGTAGAATAGGAGGAACTTTCCCACAGAACTCTGTCAGGACATTTTGTAATTAGAAGAATAAAGGTTGAGCACCTCTGTATGTACTTTTATGGATCATAAAGGAAGATATTGCTTTCATCACCCAGAATTCAATGAGCTGTGAAATAGTCTAAATCATATTTTTGACAATATCTGGCTGCAGTGAGTTCCACAAAGTTGTGTGATAAAAATGGTGCTGCATTGTGCAAAATACTGTTTTTTCTATACTGCATAATGCATGTTAGGCAGCCAGGTTAGGGAAAATGAGCCCAGCACTCCTCAGTCCATTTCTTTAGAGTAACTCAGAGCTGTGAATTAGACTAAACACAAAACATTGTTTCCAGCTCCTGATAAAGAAGGAGAAGTTGAATGCTACGAAAAAGTGTTTTGCACTCAACACGTCCCACTGCTGTGTGCTTAAATGTTTGCTAATTTCTCCTAATCTTTTTAAAGATTACAGAATCTGTTTTCATTTTCGTTGATTTCTTACCACATTTTGCACTTCCTGTCATAAATTTTTCTACCTTTCTGTAATGATGCTTTTCAAAGATAAAAAAAGAAATAAAAGGTTAGTGCGTATCATTCTTTGGTAAGAAGTCATAACACTTTTTTTTTCCACGTATTTTCTGTTTTTCCTTGTAACCATGTCAAATCAGAACAATTTCCGAAAAGCAGTTCTGGATATCTCCTGTCACAGCCTGTCATCTATGGAAACTCAGGAAATGTGACAATTAACATCACAAAGATAATTTTTTTTAATGTAATTTATTCTAAGTATAGGAGCAGTGATGAGAATAAATGTTTAACTGAAACCCTTATTTTGGTTATTGGTATGGAATTGCCAAAACAGCCAATTAATTTTGTGCTATTTTCTATGCCCACTCTGTCTTGCTATCATACAATTTTTAAAAAGACTGAAAACAATGTGTAGCCTAATTAAAAATTAACTTCATTCATGTCAAATATTCTCACAGGAAAAAAGTCTACTGTAAAATATATTAATGCACTTGACAATCCCAGGATTGTAAGAGAACATAGTAAAAACTGTTGAACCTCATGAGGGTTTCTGTATCAAAGCAACAAAACCCCCAACAAAATTCATTCTTTGGGACTTTAAATGTGATATTTAAAAAGATTAACTTCTTCATATTAGAAAGCCTATTACTTTTTGAGCTTGCATTCAGTTAAAAAGGAAATACTGTCTCCATTACAGCTTGCAATATTCATAACAATATGGACATTTTAAAATGTTTTAATTATATTTAATCATACTTAAACCTCAGTTACTTTCATATCTGTTTTAATCGTGTCTGTAAAAATCTGTCAAGCTGCATATGCATGTAAAGATCTTTGCAAAGTGAAACTTCCATTTTCTTCAATAGCATGAGTTCACCAGCAGATTCTAATATTCACGTTTCTAAGCATAATGCAATTTAAATAATTGCCGAACACACAGCACCTTCACCCATCACCTTTTACTGTCTTGTAAGGACCTGGACAGGGAGACAAACTTCTTGTTACAACAAGGGAGTCAATATTCTTTGAGCTTTCTTTCATTCCACCATAGGTCCTTGTTTCCAATATACATCACCTTTTAATCTAAAATTAAAAGTGAAGAGCATTTATTTATATTATCAAGAACAAACACAGCACTCTTCATGTAGTGCAAGACTTTATAACAGCAGAATTCATACATCCAGCCCTTTGATTTTAAAGTTATGTCGCTACAGTGGTGTTGCACAGTCATTATCTTCTACTTACAAAACACAGGCAGGCATTCTGACCAGTTGTCTGTGGTGAAAAATGTAAAATTCTAATATATCCTGTTGTGTAATAAGTGTGTTTGGAAAGAGTCACAAGTATTTGGATGATGTAGGGAAAAATGAAATTTTCCAGTGCTGTTGGACCTATTTTTGTAATCAAAGAGCAGCTTTTCACACTTTTTCCACTGTTCACTCTGTTTTGTGTGTGGATAAAAGCCACACTTACTCCTTTGCAGCAGGTATAAAAAGGAGCCAAAATACACTGATATTAAACACTAAAGTAGAGATTAATAGGAACTAATTACTCCTTCCTTTTTAGTATTTTGTAAATAATTCTATATTTCATGCTAAAAAGCACAGCCATTCAAGACAATTATATTTTCTAACAGAAAACCACTCTGCAGTTTCTAGGTTACCAGATGAAAACTAGCACATGACTGGTGGGCTAAGTCTGAGTAGAGGTTTATATGCTACAGGCTGATGGTCTTTGTCAGTTCCTAGAGATCAAATATCTCAAAAAACCCCTACTCCTCATAGCACTGCCTGTTAGACTGGAAAGCTGAACAAGCATGAAGTTAATTCCTCTTCTGATAAATGCAATACATAGATATGATTAATGATTGACCTTTTTTTCTCTTTGCCGTAAGCAGGTAAGGGTCTTCACAGATTGCCTGCACTTAGCAACTTCTAAATAAATGGGTGCCTGAAGGCTGTATTTTGTACTTGAATTATTGCTATAGAGAGCACTTTAAAACACTTTTGCCCTCAGATAGTAAATTTCAACCTCTCTTCCAGCAAAGTCTTATTAACTTAGAACAAAACTTGATTATAGTTTTCTGCATCCCAACAGGATTTCTATATGTATGTTGTGGAATGAAGTGTTTTCCCAAAATGTCACGGTAGACTTTTGACAAAACAAAAGAGAGCAGCTATTGTGAATGTCTCAACAAACTTCTCTGGTTTGTCAATACATTTTCAAGCTTTACTTGTAGCTTTTGTGGAACAAAAAATGAAGAAAACATACCCAGCAAAACCTCCCAAGGACACAGAACTTGATACATGTGACCACATGCCTGCAACAAAAAGTAATGCCTAAATATTTTCTCAGTAAAACAACAAACTCCCTGCTACAAGAGATTCTCCTTTCTTTTTCCTTAACATAGGCAGATGAAATTGTTTCAGACAAGTATACTCACAGACAATTTAAACTATAAATAATGACATGTAGCCGTTTAAAAAATGGGACTGTTCAAGTTCCTTAGCACCATTTGATGATTTATTAGCAGTCTCTTTAAATTTCACCTTTTCTGCACCAAGTGACTTCAAAATCAAAAGTACCAGCATGCATCAATCTATAATATTCACAGTTAAGATATATTAGTAGCTATATTTAGTAATGCTGTGTGCTATTGGTTCATAGGGGTGAATATATTGTTATCAAAGGGTGCTTTAAAAAAAATGTAAATCACGGTTACAGTTATATATTCATAACACATCCTCAGAACCAGAAATGAAAGCGATAGCTTTATTTTATTTCTTCTATTTTATAATGTACTAACGCTAAGTTCCACTTGTACCAGCTGCACCTGGTTACCACTGAAGACATTTTGTTGCCCTCCATCTCTTCACAGCTCATTAGCTGAAAACAGAGAGCAACTCTTGGGTCAGGAGAAGATGTATTATCTGTGTGCCTTGCACGTGAAGAAAGCCGAGACTGGAACAGGGTCCCATGGGGTCCCTGGGTCTATTTAAAGGCCATTGTAGTCTCTAGGCAGGCAGCTCTACCATGTGTTCCAAAAGAGAGTTTTCCTTCTGGTGGAAGCACTAGGAGCTGTACAAAGTAGTCTCAGTGGGGCATCACTTAGGTTATCAACAGGCATCTGCCAGGAATTAAAGCAATTCCATGAAAACAGAACTTTCTGGCAAACTGTTGTCACAGTGTCTGCCTGGTTCTCATGGAGCTTTTCTGAGGAACATTTGTGGAAGCTGTGTGAATGCACCAATGTTACAGTGAGATCATCTGCTGTTCTGGAGTGGCACTAATGGCAGCATCCATTGGCTCCTGAATACATTTGTGCTTCAGGTTCCTGGTTTTCTTGGACTGTGTTACAGTACATTGTGAAGTTGCACCCTCATTTTCAACTTCCAGTGTGCTTGTGTTTAGTCTCTACAAGAAATAGGTTCCCAACAGGTCAGATTTGCTTTAGACTGGTTGTGTGCTGCAGCTTTGTTCAATTTTCTGTGTATTGTATGAGACCTCACAGGTATTTTATCAATGTATGAGTTGAGAGGATGGTTGCATTATGCAATGAAAGCAAAATATTTAGTAAAACCGCTATATATGGCCATATATATATAGCTAAAACTGCTATAATGCCCCCTCCCTCCCTTTTTTGGTGTGTTTTCTTTGAAAATAGCATCTACATTTTCATTAACTTGACAATATTTTGGTATTGCATAGGAAGACAAAGCCACAGACACCAGCTCTTCTCCGGGAAACAAAAAGAGAACATTATATAGACCTTATGCTTTTTATCAAAACACAGTTGAAGCACTAGGTTGAGGATTTAGACAGGTTCTTAAAGTATATGGACACTGGAACTATAAAGCAGTTATGACACTCTCCTGTTTTGCCTTTTCCCCATTTTTGGACTATGTAGAATATATAATTATTACATGATTAGTATCCATGTCACAGAGGAAAAAATTACTTGGACACAGAACTGAAACCTGTAGAACATACTGAAAACTTAATCTAAAGAGTTTCAAAGAATATATTTATAATTTTAGGGCACGTGAAAGAATCCCAGTTGCAAAGGAATAAAAGTAACTGACCATTTCCCCAAAAGGCAAATATTTGGCAAAGCTGCACTGAATAACAGAATTACAGCAGCAGAATACCTATCCTTTTGTATCACATTTTGCATTTAACATTTGCAAACTGGAAGTTTTCTCTAAGCAAAATGTCAGTTGAATCTTTTTCTTAAATGAAAGTGTGAATGAAGCTTCCTTGATGGGTACAGCTCTGAGAGCACCATAGGTACAGCGCCCTGACAGCGTGGGAGAGCAGTTTTCATTTTAGCTCATCAAAATACTCTCTGTAGGGAGCAATTCTATTCCTGAGATGGCAGCACTGTGAGAAGGAAAAGAGGTAGTGAATAAGACAAGGCAGAAGGGGAAAAATAAATAAAGGTGATTGTGGTGGGGTGGAAGTGTTTCATTCAAGTGGATCACAAAGCTTTTTTATTCAGCAGCTGTTCACTGAGGTGTAGAAAGCTGTAAGTCTACAAGGTCTCTTAGCTGAGAAAATGGTTGGAGAAAAGCTGACCATACTGTATCAGTAAATGTTTAATCAAAAGCAGAAGTTTCTTCCATACCTTTTAATACATATATATATAATATGCATATACAAAACAACCCAACAGCACTTTTTCAGTTAAATTATAGTACATAAAACCGATTGTTTCATTGGAAAAGAGTCTATGTGTCTTCTTGATACATTTCCTCAACCTGTCCTGAGAAACAACCAATGAGCTGAATCCCTCTGGTAATCACAGCAATAGTTTCACACTGGGAACAGAACACAAGGCTGCTCAGATCATGTAAGAGGGCAGATTTTTCTCCTCACAATTTCAAACATTTCAGGGCATCACGAGGAGTACATAAATATTTGATAACAGTTACAAAAATCTAAATGTTCAGGATAGATAAAATTCATTCCCCACCTACAGGTATGCCTTCCAACATATTCCCTCATTACTGATTACGAACACACCTACTACAGTTCGTTTTTTAAAGACGTCTTCCAAAGACAGAAGATTTCCACTGAGAGGTACTCATCCTCCTTTCCAAAGTAAACAGATGCTTGACACATGATCATACAAGATACAATGTGCATCTAAAACAGAAATCTGGGAAGGAAACACAGAAAATCAAAGTAACGCTGACCAGAAACACAAGACCAGAGCTCAGCTCTACCATGTCTGGCCCAGCCGTGGCACGGGCAGTTGCCAGCTGGGCCTGTGGCTCACTTTTATTTGTTTGAAGAACAGTTTTCCCACTTTTTAAAGTCAGGCTTGCAGGCATGGTTACCTAAATAATTTGCGAACAAGAAGACTTTGCAGCAGTTCTGAGGACAAGACTGTGCTGCTGATAGGGATGCTCACAGCTCTTAGGGGTGTCATGAGAATTGCACATGTAAGGGATGAATTTGTACCCCAGGAATTTAAGATTAGAGCCAGACTAGGCAATAACCTTACCTTAATGCATCAAACCCTATTCCCAACAAGACACATCAGCCTGCTACTCCAGTATATGTTGGTGTCTGTCTCAAAAAACACCCAACCACCTTCTAGGGCAATGAGTGAACCTGCTCGGATCTGAAGGTGACCCCTGCAGCGCTGACGCTGCATCTCGAGTTGGTGACATTTCAGTGACTCCAGCGGGAATTGTAGGCTGTGGCAAGGACCCACAAAGGTTGTGGGTGAAGACAGGCTGGCCTGCTGGTGGGAGTGGGAAGGAAGGCCCCAATTTCAAATGTGCCATTGCGATGGAGCCCCAGAGGGGACCTCCGGTCATGCAGAAACCTTCACACCAACCAACACAGTTTCATTTGTTTCCACNCAACCCCCCAACCCCCTCCTTTCTGAACATATTGACAAAAGGAACAGCAAAATAAATAAATAAAGACTTAGCCTCTGCTTCGGGGAAGCCGCCTCTCCAGGTTTCCGCATTGGCGGTGCCCCGGCTGGAGCTGGTAGGCATCAGTTTTCACGGCAAATGGTGGGTGCAGAGGGGGCCAGTGGCTCCTCGGTCCTGGTGGGAGGCTCCAGGCTCAACTGTCCATCTCGGCCGGCAGCCCCCGGCTGTCATTGCACCAGCCCCGAGCCGTAGCTGAAGGCGTAGCTGCTGGCCAGCGACAGGGACTGCTGGTGCTCCTCGCCCTGCTCCGATGGGTAGCTGGGAAATGTCTGCGCCCGGGACACCTTCGCTGAGCCGAGGTTGTGACCTGGATGGGGGAGATGTGAACACAAAAGATGTAACTGGGCTTTGAAGCCTTCCACTGTGGACGCGGACTCCAGTGGATTAACTTTGTACTGCCCCACAGTGCCAGGGTGCCTGGAGAGCAGACTGGCTTCATCAGGCCCTTCTGGGGCTGCAGAAGAGGGTATTTCCTGTGGCTGAGTTCATGACAGATTCCCAGCAAAGGCAAAAAGGTCCCAGACCCAACTCAGGCATAATTTAGGATCAGAATTTTTTTTCAAAATTTCAGAGTGTCATATCTGTGTGTTTTCTACTTTATAAGTCTTAGTTATTAGGACTGACAAATAACTACTGCATGTCTTTTTCACCTGAAGCACTGCCCAAGTGGTGGAGATAATGCCAGGGGTTTCAAAGGGATTAGTCCCACAAATGCCACTTCATTTACTTACTGTCCTCTGAACAGGATACCAGTTTGTCAGGTAAGCACAGCATCATCATCATTCCAAAATGAACTGGAGGTGGGATATGGTGCACATGGCAGAATACTGGTTGGGAAGAGGATGTGCCAGATGCTTTTTCAGATGGGCTTGTGAATCTCATATGACCATTATTTTCATTAGCAAGATGGGAAACCATGTGTGAAAAGCCAGTGATGAAACTCAGGTGATCCTGATGACCCAATTCTGTAACCTGATAGTTTTCCTACCTCATATTTCCTTTTGAAATTGAGATTTAATTAGTAACAAAAAATAAACTTCCAAAGTGCATATCTTCATGCAATGTTTCTTCTCTATTTTTTTTTTTTTTTTGGAAATGTATATTGAAGCTTGGATTCAAAATGGTTTTACATAATGCTTTTAAAAATGTCTTCATACACTTATTATCTGTAGGAATGCAAAATCATATTTCTATGTCAACCACAGAGATATTAAAGAATAGTTGTAATGGTGTGGACTCAAATACTAAAGAATTCAGCTCATGCTGAAATGTTTTAAAACAGATAGCAGCTTTCTAGACTGGCCCAGTAGTGCTGTAATCAAGGATGATGTTCACTGGATTTGGGAAGACATTTCCTAACTTGCTTTTGGAAAAGTTCGATCATTACACGTTATTGACTTCCTCATGAAAAAAGCCCATGATTCCCGCTGAACATGAGACTATCAGAGCGATGGTGGGACCAAGAGAGAAAAAAACCCAACTAAATGAAAAATAGAATAAAAGGTACATCTTAGTGACACCGAAGACAGTAAAACCAGAATCTGAATTCCCAGGTGGCATGTTAATGGTCATAAAATCCCTTTCACAGCACAAGCAAGCAGGGTGATTTTTCTATGTGTATTTTTACTATTCATTCATTGGGTTAAATTTGCATTGGCTACCAACATTTGACTGAGATGAAAGGTTTAAATGTTTTCTGCTTCAAGAAGCTTTTGCATCAAACTGAATTAAAGTGTATGGTGGCTGTGAGCTCTAAGCTACAAAATAGCTGATAATGTTTGTGAATAGTCTTAAAAGTTTTATTGCTTTGACCGACTTTTAACCATGATATTAAATAAGGCCTTTATTAATTTTTTACTTTTATGTGGGATTACATCACAATTACTGTCACTTTATTTCTTAATCTAATGCAAACCTAAATATGAGAAGATGAATGATTCTAGATTTTAATTTTGTGTTCCAAATCTGCCACTTTCCCTTCTCAGGATGTAAGATCTTGCTTTCCTTTTACCCAGAAGCTAGAATTATACGTATTTTAAGTGCCATAAGGAACTGCTAAACCAGGCACATGATTTCCTATGTAAAATTTGTCTCTTTCCTACTAATAAAGATAAATGAAGTATGTCAAGGTATAATTTTCCTTCATTTGCTTCATGTATTTTATCCAAAGGGTATAAAACAATCCCTGTGACAATGAGCAGGATTAAAGAGACTTAACAACCAAGGAGTTCCCTAAACTCAGGCCTATTTGTGTAATATGCTGTATCTTGTATAAGTAATTTTAAGTCCACTTTTGTAGAATAGTGCAGCTTTAATACAGTGATGAAGAGTGCTGCCAATTTTCTTCTCTATTGCCTCTAATACACTAATTTCTAGCCACTAATTTCTAGCTAAGGAATTCAGGCAATCTCTTAGAATGTGGAAGATTAATTTGAACCTATTAGGGTTAAAAAGGAAATTAAATTCAGGTCTTTCATTTCCTCTATACATGCCTTAAAAGCCAGCACATCCCTTGCTGTTCTTTAAAAGTAAATTTGTAGATGCTAAATGTCACAACAGGGCTGATTTTTGCCATTCTGTAAGCAAGGGGGTTAAGGAGGAGAAGTGACTTCTTCTCTCCTAACTGCTAGGATATATAGTGAAAGACAAGAAATGAGAAAGCTATGGGTAATAGAAAATTTGTGAGTTTGGAAAGAACGGATCTGTGCAATATGTTTACTTTCAACTTACGTTTTTAAAAAAGCAATTAAATATGTTAATATATGGCAATAAATGAATAAAAAGATGATGGTGGAAAAATAATAAAATAGTCCAATGGTTCCAAGTTGACTTAAGACTTCTAAGCAGTAAATTTCCAAAATTTAGGGCACTTTTCAGCCTTTTGTTGAAATTCAGCATATCACATACTGGAATTTCTAAATTATTAACAGATCCTTTTATTTGCATTCCTAAATATTATTTTAATATTCATACAGCTGATCAGCCTTATGGAGCCCTAGGTACTGCAGTGTCTCCAAAGTTACACTTTCTGTCAGCGGTAAGGATTTTGAAACTAAAGATACAGGTAAAGTTTTTGCAGTAAAGGATTAAAATTCCACAGCTTTCTAAATTTCCTGCTTCAGTTGTATATGGGCTTTAAAATGTTAAGAAAGAAGAAGGAGAAGGAGAAGGAGAAGGAGAAGGAGAAGGAGAAGGAGAAGGAGAAGGAGAAGAAGAAGAAGAAGAAGAAGAAAGAGAAGAAAAAGAAGAAAAAGAAGAAAAAGAAGAAGAAAAAGAAGAAAAAAGAAGAATGCTGTTAGTGGATTTTGCAGTTCTTTGGTAGCTGCAAAAATAGCTGCTTTTAAGAAGTCAAAACTAACTCTTCCCTACAATTCTTCTGAAGTCAGCATAAGATGAATTTGATTCACACAGATTTCATGACCTGAAGACACCAATAGAGCTGGGGGAGCTTTTTTCCCATGGCTTACAGAGGAAAAGTTGCTTTTTTTTTCTGCTCTAGGACAGGACCTTGGAAACATAAGTATTATTCAGCCTGCTTCATCCTTTATTCAAATTTACTCTCTGGATTATAGAATGCAATGAAGCTGCAGTCCAAAGCAATTAGGTATGAATGATCCATCAAGAAAATTTAATGTAACCCAGCAAATTACGTTAAATTAGATTTTTCCTGATCTTAATTATGTTGGAAGCAGAGGCAGTATACACAAGGATCTTATTTCATGGCATGGTGCTTATTTATAACAATTCTTTAGAGGAAAAACCCAATGGTTTCCTAGTAACAGCAGTGACTGATGTACATATAAGTAGATCGATCACAACTTCTGAGAGAAAACTTGCAGTACTCAGCTAACTGAAAAGAAAAAAAAAAGAGGAGAAGAGATCCAGGGATAAGCTTTAAAAGCTCCCTTACTGCTGCTTATTGGGAGATGTTTCTGTTTCAGATTCGGAATTCAAATTCTTAACCAGAAGGCAGGTGCCAACCCTTTTTCTTTTCTAAATGAAGTAAAGGCCACTCTTTTCTTTTCCAATACAAGAATTCAAGGGATTCTCATCTGATGTTCTGTGGTTAGAGCACTCATCTCTGATGTACAAGTCCTGTGTTAAAATTCCCCTCTGCCTGTGGGTAAAGTTCGACATTACACTTTCTGTGGAAAATCAACTGAAAATATTCCCTTTCTGCTCTGCACCGACTCTGCTGTTCACTGTCCCTCAGTTGAGCCATTGAGACTGAAAAGCTGCTTTGTAGACTGAAGCACTTTGGTCATCTGGTTTGCAAGAGCCCTACAAATCTCTGTACTGGCAAAGCTGAGGAGCAGGGACAAGCAGCCAAGGGGAAGAGATGGCAGGATTTTTCCTCAGGCTGGTTTCCCTGCCAGATGGTTTGTCTGGCAAATGATGACCTGTGAGCAATGTGCCACCAAACGCGGGTGAATGCCATCGCCACCAAGCTGCTCACAGCTCTGATGCAGGAGCACCCGTGACTAAGCTTTTCCCATTCAAGATCTAATATAAGTTTATGTTTCTGCAGTACAGTCATTAAAAATTAATAGAACCAGAGACTCCTGTGTTTCAGCTTCTGTTGCAGGCCTTTGATTACCTTATATGAGATAGCCATTAGGTAAAAATAAAGACGTTCGCAGCTGCACAGCAAGCTTTCATCTGGGATTTCTTAACCTCTGAACAGATGACTTTACAAACAAAAGGCTGTACTTCTAATGCATTTCTATTTTTCTCGGTAAGAATAATAAATGTATTTTTGAAAATAAAATTTGACATTTCCATTTCTGAGATTATGAGCACAAAATTGAAGTCAATAAAGTAAAGCCAATTGGATATCTTTATTAGTATTGTGTTTTGTATTTGGGAGTCTCTGAGACTTTATGATTGCAAGAGTTCTGCAATTGCTATAGATGTTTCTATAAATGCTATAGAAATACATGTCTGCTCAAAAGAAATTTCTATGAATCAATCAGTGCAAGCTAAGAATAAATAAAGTGAATCACTTGTTCCATTGTAAAGCAATCGTTTCTTTTTAGAAATATTAATTGGAAAATTCGGTTGTTCACAATAAACAGAACAGTCTGGGAAGCAGGCAAACAGAGATGATGAGATTTTATCACTGCACAAAAGGATAGTGCAAGAAGGTGGAAAAAACCCAATTAGCTAACAGATGTTTCAGGAATGAAATGGTAGTAAGAAGGAGTTAGTTCTATGTTGTTTCCTCACACAATTCCCACTGGACAATATAAATGCAGCCTTTGAGCCAGAAAAGTCCCCAAAACTAGTACCCGTCTTAAATCTAGATTTGTGTTCTCTAAGGACTTTCCCAACAGCAGTGAAAGCTCCTGTTTATACCAGAGGGGGCCCACAGATTGCACTGAGGATACTGTTTGAATGGGGAAGCTTGTCTCAAAGTGCTTCAACCTCTGATATTCTTTGCAGCATTTTTGTTAAGACATAGGACAAAGTGGGAAAGGCACTGTAGCTATGCATTGAAAGCCCACTAGGGAAAATTAAACTCTTACTGAAAAGAACTAAATTATTATGACTGCTTATTTCAGATGGAAGCTTTCATCCCCTAAGAGCTTTTGTTGCAAAGAAAGAGACTCCATATTTTATTCTGGATAAAGAAAACATTTCTCCAAAAAAACCCTCCTACTTCAGTCTCAAATCAGTTAAGTGGCTATTATTGCATCAAAAAGGATACTTTCATTTAAGGCAGAAAATAAATGATTGCTGCTATCCTATTTATAAATTGATACTGGTTAAAATTCTGCCAACTCTCTGTATTGAATATACAGTGTCTTCTATTGAGCTACTGATGACAAAGCAGCTTTCCCTTTTCTGCTGTTAGATGATTGGAATAACTAAAGCAAAGTTTCATAGCAGGACAAACCGCTACAAAGCAAAACATTTATTTTGCACTAATGATGCAGTTGGATTGGAAGGGCATTAATTGGTACAGCAATTATTATGCTGTCACTCACAAAAAGATGCAGTGGAAGGGAGCAGATGGAAACGGAAAAATAGCATAAACTACTTTACAGCATATTGATTTCCATATACTTATTGAAAGTGAAACTGTGGGCCTGTTTCAGTTCCAAATAAAGAAATACAAATTTTCCTTTGAATTTAACTACAGTTGGAATAACAACTCCAGGGAGCACAGCTGGGCTCCAACTTTTATATATTCTAAGATAATTTTGGATTTCATTTCATCAAATATATATATATGTTTCTGAAGGGAGAAAGAATATCAGGAAACCTAATTTTTGAGACCGATTTTTAGGGAAATTGATTAGTTTATTTATTAGAAATACTTTTGAATAACAATAATTTAAATTGATAATAAAATACATAGGAAATATATAAAGAGAGTGAATGACAAACTCTAACTCCCCTCCTCCATTTTAAAATACTTCCTTTCCATTCTTGATTGAAAAACTTTTTCATTTTCCTTAGAATTTGAAATAAAAATAGGAACTTTTTTGCTGTACTGCATCAAGATTAGTAAGTACCTGTGTAGCTGTATACTTGCTACAGAGCCCTATCACTTTCCAGAACAGGAAGACTATTATTTAACTTAAAAGTCTTTGGCATTGTCGTCAAGTTTTTCTCTAGAAAAGAAGGAGCTCTACATGTGCACGCAGAAGAGACTGCAGGATTGCCAGTTTAAAACCAGTAAATTTACAATAAGTCAAATTTTTGAGTATTAAAAAAGAAGTTTTCAGCATTTCAATTTTGGCACAAGAATGCTGGAGTTTCATGAAGAGCACGTCTACATGCCAATATTTTGAAATACAGAAAAATTGTTTCAATAACTATAATGTAAATTGGTTGTAAATATTATGCACAGGAAAAACGAGCATTATTTCATCTGTACCCCTACCTAAAATAGCAGGCATTTAAAAGCAGTATCTTGAAACATGTAGTTAAAACCAATGTATTGACTGGAGGCCAGGTCAGCTTAATTGCTGTTGTGTTTTTCTGGGAAGTGTTTTTAAATAGTTGCTGTCCTGCTGCACTTAACCTGTGAATCACCTACTTAGAGTATCACAGGCTGATGTAGCTCTTGTGGTAGAAATATTGGAACATCAACCACATCTTTCTCAAAGATGAGTAGGTTTATCTTGCCGTCTACTTTTAATTGGTTTCCTTTAGGATTTTTTTCCTAATAATGCATCTATGTGTCATATATAAATCCCTACTACCTAATATCTTCACCTAGGAGAGGGAAAAATAAGTTATTTACACATCTCCATTACCCAGTAGTCCTTCCCCTTTTTGCTCATAATCCTGCAGCCAAAATCTGGCACATATTTGGAAAAACGGATCTGTTTCACATATTACACCTCTTTGACTTGTGCTCTTCTACTTATTATCTATAACTGTAAGCCTGCATGCCTGAACTTCAAGGGGATTAGGTCAAAGAAAGTGGAACAGCAATTTTTGTAGTTTTGTGCTCTGAGCCAATGTGCAGATAAACACAATAAGCTTGTACTTAGCTCTCTTATGTTGTCTTCCATATACAGACCACAGCAGTCCTTGCAGAGATTAACTCATTTTGTCTTTGCAGCTTTTTACACTTGTGCTAATGTTGTAGTACCAAACCAGCCTTCTCTCACCCTCGGCCCTGAGTCCAGCTCTTTAACTATGCCAACATAGTTGAAGGAGGTTCAATCATGTTCCCAATTGGCAGAAAATTAGGCTAAGGTCCAACTTTGCTTCAAAACAAACATCATTTTCCAGATGAAGGCTCTCAGAAAGAAGGATTTCTGAGTTTGGTTTCACGGATTCTATAGAAGCAAAATTTTCTGCAGTGATACTTTGAATTTTTTGTTTATTGATTTTAAAGTATTTTTCAGGGAACCCTGATAGCCTAGCATTGGGCAGCCTCATCTTGCAACCCGAACTATTCTGTAATACAATGCAATAATTTAATTTCAGCCATTTGTCTTGTGAGAGAAAAAAAACCCTCTATTTCTTTTGGAAATCAGTTAAAGAAAGTATTGAGCTGCTCCTCCTGACTCGCACTAAATTAGGAGGTTCAGTTTTCTCTGAACCATTACACAGATGATTCAGAATTTGTGTATATGGAGAAGTGACTATGGTCAAGGATTTTATTTTGTACTGAAAGATACAGGCATCACGACCTTGAGGAAAAGCTTTTGAGAGGATATGTGGGCAGTTTAATACCAAAATGTATCAAAATGTCAGCAAGCTAATTAACAGCAAATAAAATCTTGAATGAGTGCCCTAACCAAGCTACCTTAAAAGGCTGAGTACTCTGTCCAAGGTGGTTAGCATCCCTGGCCTAATTTATCCTTTAAACCACAGGCTCATTCAACCAGAAACGAATATAAAACCTAATATAAAACATCTACACATAAGTTGTAAAATCGAGGTTTATAATGAGAATATTAGCTGTGTCTGAACTTGTGTCTGTGCCAAGTAAATTTATTTCATTCACCACAAAAGTAAACAAAGACTAAGCATTTTTATACATAATGCATATAGTTTCACTTTACTATTCAAGCTCAATCCCGATGAACTTTTTAAACAGAAACTTCACAAAATAGACATTCCACGTTGGTAATACTAAGGAGAAAAAACCAAAAAAAGGTAGAGGAGAAATTTCTGCAAGTGACAATTTCCTTCACTTCAAGGAACATTTGAATGAGATCCAATTGCAAAATGCAAGAAATAAGAAGAAAAGAATGCTCTGATCCTAAGTGCATATAAGAAAGGCTAAAGTGGGGGGAAGAGACAACAGCTAAGGAAAACTCCAACAAGAAAATTATTGTAGTGTTTATTTTGTGTCATAGAAACATAACAAACCAACAAAAGAAAATACTGGGGAAAACAAACCTCTTCCTGGGAAAATTGAAAAGTAGGAAGAATATAAAGCTAGTGAAAAAAAAAAAGTGAAGGATAGATAAAATTGCATGAATTGAATTACTTTTTTTTAAATAATTTTCTGCTGTGTCTGAATAGGTAGAGGTCCACACTTTACTATCTGCTTTCAACTCCTGGGCAGAGCATAATGTCATTATGACAGTCAACTGATGGTTGATCTCTGGGCAGAAATAGATTTGGAGTATAATTTCCTTTTACATCCTTTCAAAGTACATTTACCAGAATAATTTAAAGCTGGTAGCTATGTGTGTAGTGCTATCATCCTGGCTTAACAATTTGTTAGCTCAATGTTCACTTTTCCCTTCCTCCAAATGTTTATGTTGTGTTTTTATTACAGGCAAAATAAATGCCCAGTCAAAAGAGAGATTTTATCAGATAGATTGTTAAAAAAATCAACCCCTAAATCTATTACTGATGTAACAGAAGGCATCTTACTGAAAAATTCAATGCAAAAATGCAAATTTATACATTGCATATCACTTTGATGATATGGAATATGTCACTGTTAAATATTTATTGCATCTCAAATCACGTTGACATTTCCCCTCGGATACACTATTCCAGAAAACACTATACAGGACTGATGAAATTCTACTGATACTACAGAGATGGAGTGGAACAGTGAATTTCTAATTTAATATTAGAGTATCTAAAGCGAAATGAAGGAAAAAAATTACTTACATCCATAAAATGTGTGTAGTGTGGAGACAGTATACTGCCTTTGAAAAGGGGGTACTACTGGAGGCTGATTGATCAGTACTGTTAAATCTTGTGGTTGTTATAATTCTGCTGATCTTTAGTGTGGCCAATATTTCCTGGCCTGGTAGTATTTTCATTATAAACACTCCGTTCACAAAGATTTATCACTAGCCTATAAAAAAATTGCCATAAAATGAAACTCAGCACATGAGGTCTGAGAACAAAGTCAGAGAGCAAATTCAGTCTGACAGGATGGACGGAATATGTTTTTCACCACATTTTTATGTAAGTAAAATACAGCCTTGATTGGAAAAAGAAAAAAAAAATAGAGAAAAAAATTGGCAGGCAGTATAGTTTACATTGCTTAACGTAAGGAAAAATGGAGATGAAGGATTTATTCTAGCCCAAATGGATATCTATTCTACAAAAACTATATTTAAAAGACAATTTTATTATGTGAGTATAATGTGAGAAACAAACACATACAAAGTCTAAGACATTCAGGTGGTACAGCTGAGCCCTTCCTTTGGTTCCCCCAGGCAGTTTCTTACCACACCTGAAGAGCCAGGGAAATAGGGAGATAAACACTAGCAAAACTAACCCTTATCAAAAACAAACGCACAAAAAACGCAAATCAAAATGCAAAACATGTTTTATGCATGTTCGGTTTTCACTGTGGAGTCAGATATGCTCCACTTCTGGGCTGTTCAAAAAGGCAGGAATGCCTGGCTGTTGGAAATGGTTCTGAGGTGTAATAGGACCATCATTTCAGCATCAGCTGTGCCTGAGATTACCTCAGCAAATGGTTGCACTGCAGACTCAGTCCTGTTTGAGCCATGCTAGAGCTTCTCACTGCACAAAAGCAGCAAAGATGTTTTTGATCCTATTCTTCTACCTCTGTTACAGAACTCAGAGTCATGCCATTACTGCACTTCCCTAGAGGTATCTGAGGACAAAGTGCTGTTCAAACTGGAGACAATGTTCTCCAAGAACAGGAAAAAGTCTTGGACTCTGGTAAAGTGCCTTTCCTTCAAGGAACTTTGTATTTATGTTGTAACACAGGGAATTAGTCTGGCTTATGTGTATTTTGCTGGGAAGGGAAGGAGGAGGGTGGTTTGTGAGAGGTAAAAACACATTTCCCAGTTCGATAAAATGAGTTATTTTAACTGACTAAAGATTTTCCTTTTTTTTTTTTTTTTTCTGTCATTAATGAGAAAAATTCAGAGAAGATCTCAATATATGTGGGGATGACACACAGCTTTCACAACTTCTACCCTTCAAAATCTACTTTTTTACCCATATTTTAACAGCATTTATTAAACCATTTATTATTCATATTTAGGGTCTCTATGAAATAACTTTCTATGAAATTGTCCTTAGAAATATTCTTTAGAAGACCTTAATGTTATTTCAAGCCACACCTAGACAGTGACAGTAGATGCCATGTAAAAGTGAAATATTGTATTAGCTGATAATTAGCTCTTTGGCAATGTTAAAGTTTCCTGAAACGCTTGAAGGCATGAAGACATACCTCCCCACCAGTTCCAAAGGAGAAAGGATTTTTTTTTTTCTTTATAGTGCAATTTGAAATTATAGACTGTCCTTAATAAGACTTGAGACCGCAGGCACAGTACACAAAAAATACAGAAATGGATTTTATGACATGTACTTGATGTATATTTTGAGGTATTTGGTAGTAGCCATTGCAGGTGATTGAAGAATTTATTAAATGGATGGAAGAAAGGAAAGGCTTCTGTCTGTATTGAGTATAACAGCACTCTGAGTTCTTTTGTTCCTTGCAGAGATTGCATATATAAAATATGTGGCAATAAGGCAGTTCACAGAAGCTAAACAAATTATTTTCCTCTATAATTTATTCTCTAAAATAAAGAAGTTTATTGATTTTTAGATTATATAAGTTTAATTGGAATAAAGTACATGTCTAAAACATCAATGAAGCACTCAGGAAAGTTAATCCATTTTTCATGACTCTATAAATAATTTCTTCTAGCTGTAAAAGCCTTCAATTACCCACCAGGAAACCAAAAACAATGGCTCTAATTCACTGAGGGATGCAAGTGATGTTCTTTTGCTTTTTTTTTTTCCTGAAAGGGAATTCACTGTGATTCAGTGTGAACAAACTGTGCCATTTTTATCAGACTTGTGTAACAGTAGAGGAAATGAGTGGAGGTAAATCTGGTAGAGGTGTGTCAAAGCTTGATCGGCTTGTGTCTGGAGATGGGAGGAGTCTCTTTTCCTTTACTCTTTCCGACAACAGAAGAAACATCTTAAGCCAAAGCACTTCCTTCCACACCCACCTCCCCCCGCAATAAGCAAATAAACATAATATAAAAACTGATGGTAATAGTAAGAAACACTGAAATTATCACCCACATGCCTTCCCTGGAAATTTGTTATTAAATCTCTAAATATCCTGTCCTGTGTTTTGCTTTTTCCATTCCCCACCTAAGGATGGTTTTTTGTGAGTATTCCTTTTGTGGCCTCTCAAATCACAGAAGCTGTTTGAGCAGAGCAGCAGCTGTCTCTTCAAAAGATTTCCTTAATTCCAGCTGCCGGGAAGAGAGTCCTGACAAACCCAACTGACTGATCTGCTGAAGCAGGAAGGGGTAGAGAACTGTCGCCTCTTAAATGACATTCATCCTGTCCTATCTCACTGCCTGTTAGCTAAGTGTTACTAAAGCAAGCCAGGAAATGACAAAGAAAAGTGCCCACAGCACAAGACAATAAGGAGCAATCATATTCAGAAGGTGACACGTACAAAGTAATTACACTTCATACAGACATTTAGAGAAAAGAGTGTTACATTAAAGCAAGGCACTTTACAGATGGCGATTTTGCCATTGGCTCTAACTGGAAAGAACTGTAACACGGATTTTAAATTCATTATGAATGTCTGTAGTTGTAGCACACAGGTAAGAGATGCTGAGGTGAACAAAGATTAATTCATCTCCCAGAAGGGTTGAATGCTGCAGATATTGGTGTTGGGTAGCAGTTTAGCTAACAGCAAGAAGGATGGCATGGAGCTATCAGCAGTAGAAGAGGAAAGAAAAGTGATATAGAGGATCCACTTCACAATTCCTGAATGAAATCTCTGGAATTTCTCACATATGGCTAGACCATCCAGTGCTCCAGTTATTTTCAACTATTGGCAGTCACACAGTGGCACGTGAAATCCAGAAACTGCAGCTCAGACACAAAAGAGATTCAAACCAGCTTCCACCACCACAGCTTGCTGCCTTTTGTGCTATTATTTTTCCTTTCAGTGCCTGTTATAGCAGAGCAGCATATAATGTGGAAGCATACAATATGAGACAGTATTCCTGAGTTATGGTACTACTTCTCCATGAATACTGCGAAAATTATTACCTTGCATGTAAATTTTTAGGTTTACTAGTACAGCTCTAAAAGGAGGGAAGTAAATAATAGAATACAAGTGGCTTTCTGGCTGGACAAAAAAATGGGAATTTAGAGAACTGGAAATCAGCTGTGATTTAAAAGGAAGGTAAAGTATGAAAGTAAGAAAGGACAACTCTGCAGGTACCCTATCTGGTGAAACGTGATGACTCATTTACACTAAGGCAAAATGGCAGTTTGCGAAACTGTGCTGTATGAGGTACTGGCTTCAAGTTGCAAGAGTAAAAGCAAACTAAAATTAAGCATATATTCACTATTTTAAGAGTACAATGAGGACAATTTAAAGGGGAACAAGTAACAAAACAAACAAAAACCCAAACCCCCTAAAAAACACTTTCATAAAGCAAATTACTTTTACCAGTTTTTCCAATTTATTTCTTTGTAGCCTATTCCTCCCTGGAGCAATAATAATTAAAATTTAGAAATTCTGAGGACTTTTACTCATCACTTGTTAAACAGAACAAAGCAGTAATGTGTATTCCTTAGCTGAGTCCTCAGGCTGAGGTGTGAGATAACTCTGATAGAACAGGTATGCTATTAACAAAATATAGATGGGTACTTACGCAACAACTCGAAAAAGAACTAAAATCTTTTATGTTATAGCTCACACCAGTGATGACTGCACTATCCTGATTATTCAGGACACTGATTCTGGATCACAAAATCACCATATTTACATCCCATTGCTAGAACTTGCAGTTAAAATAATTTTCTTTATATAGTCTTGCAGCTGCAAACATGAGCACTATTAAGGCACAGAAGAGGGAGCATTCCATGGTTCTTGGAGAGCTTTGTCTCTCACATGATCTTTGCATTCTTTTAAGGTTTTATATTTTCCTTCTTAAGTGGGAGAATGGGATCCAGTTAGTTACTTCCACTTATGTCTCTTTGCAATGAATATTTAATTAAATACAGCAATGGCTACAGAAGCCTCTAAAGTAGCTCAGAAATTGATGTATTACCTCAAAATGTCTGCCAGTCATACAACAATACATGGTTTCATACATTCACTCTGAAAACACGAAATGAAACAAGCATTTTTTGCCTTTTGAGAACAATCATATACTAAAAAAGGAACTTTTCTGGGATGTGAAATCTGTCTGTCCATTTACCGTAGAGGATAATCAGGAACTGAATTTAAAATGCAACCGGGGAGCTATCTAAATTTTAGAAGATATTCAGACCTGCTGCTGAGGGCTGTGAACCATATGCTTTGTGCCTATAAATGTGTTTCTCAGACAACACCTGGGGATTTCAGTAGAGGCAATGAGCAAGAGGAAATCCAATTTTTATGTCTTTGGTAGAATGACTAAATAACGATGACTCAGGCAACTGGACCATCATGATCCATTACAGACCCATCCTTTCCCTACTAAATTGTTACTTTAAGAGCAAAAATAAGGAAGCACTAGCAGTAAGGAAAGCACTGAAAAATGCAGTGTTGCTGTTTTTTACCAACTAGCTATTATTTGTCTTCATTTAAAAAATTAACTGCCTTGAAAAAGCAGCAGAGATGTATTACGATATCTTGAATTTCCTTCCCCCGAAAGTGAAAAAGAAAAGAAAAGAAAAGAAAAGAAAAAAGAAAAGATGAAAACCTCTACAGGACATGCTGTTTTATGCAACAGCACCTTTGCAAGAAGTAGGGTGGAGGAAAAGGAAGCATTATCTTAGTATTTTAACTTTGAACTGAGTAAAACAGGCAAATAGCATTCTTTGCTAAGTTTAAGAACAGTGGCACCATCTGACAGAAAGCTTTTCCTCCTCTCCTCAAAGTAGAATGTGGTTTTTGATTTACTGAGTATCACCTTTTGATCAAAGACTTTACATCTACTGTAGTCACTTCTGTGATTTCACACAAAATCCTTTCCAGTTCTTTTGATGCCCTCTTTTTGCCTAACAAGAACCTAATATGCACATATCTTTAACTTACCAGCTAGAAGCTATGAAACCAGTGAGGATAATATCAAATTATGATCAATATCAAATCACTAAGACGATCCGTCCCTTGCTCAATCCACCTGTGATGTAGCAGGAATAGCGCTGGGAGGATTCCAGCTTTCTGATCTTTCTGCCTGGAATGTCATGCAGAGGGTAAAACACTCTTTTCATTATTCTGTAGTAGCAGCAATCACTGTGCTACCTGCTTTACTCCTTGATGCTCAAAGGTAAAAGCACATGGATGGAGTACAGCCCTTTTTAGCGACAAAAGGGAGCACCTCTTCAAGAAGAGCCTCCTTTATTTTCCTCCCATTAGCATCATCCTGTAATGGCTCTAACTCCTGCCTAACTAGAAATGACTACAAAGCAGAGTTATTACAGTAGGACTTGTCTGTAAATTAAATTATAGTAAATGTGCATTTCCAAATATAGGTGGACTTGGTGATGATTTTTACAGATCCTGATGGCTGATATAAAGTATTTATTTGCAGTTTGTTTCCTGTGTCACTCCAAAGTCTGCTATTTAATTTATTTCTGTCACAATATACAACATTTAATATTATATATTATGTTAGGAAGGTTGGTTTTATTTTTAGAAAAAAACCCCAAAACAACAAATAACAAAACAACCCAACCAACCCTCCCAAAATATTATTTGCAGATGAGAGTCTTTTTACAAATAATGTGAATTTGATAAATGATGAAAAGGAGATATGGTTGACTTTTTAAAAATTTGAGAAATATTAGTTTGAATATTAAATTAAAATATTATTTTTAATTTCCCCCCTCCAAATATTCCAAATAATTTAAATATTGTCCAGCAATAGATGATGGAAAACTTTTTGATGAGAAGATCAGATATAACTTTTCTAAAGATTCATACAACTCCTATTTCCATATTTCCATATCATGTTTTTTAAGTTCATCAGCAATATCATGCATAAATGTTTTCCATTAAGCATTAGAGAGTGATTTGCAGAAAATGTAAAATTCAGTATCACGAATCTTAGAAATATTGTAGTAGATTTTGAATGTTTTTAGAGTTTACTATTTCACTATCTTTTACCATAAAAGGTAGGATTTATTTCTATGTTGGATTAATTTTATACACCTAGACTGTCTAAGGTAAAAAACCCCTCTTCCTCCACTATGTGTTCCTCAAGAGCCCATACATTTAAAAGGGGACTTTATAAAAAAGGATGCTTTATAGAGCATATACTAAATATTATTGAGGGAAATGAAGTGAAATATATGGAAGTATAGTAAGCTGTGACACACCATTAACCATTTTATCACCAGTAATGTGTCTTGCTGGACTCCTTTGGCTGTTTACCTGTCTTAGAAACTCTAAATAAATCCATTTTTTTAAACTGGTGCTTTATCAGCTGGAATACCATTGCTGCTTAAAAGATTTTAATATCTCAGCTCCATTTATCACAGCTGCTGTCATGTCATAGCACTTAGCAGAACGTCCCACTGTCATATGAGAAGTTAGCACACCTGCTGAAAACTGTGAATATTAATTGACTGTATCACAATGCAAATTTTTTCTATGCACCAGGAAAGTGTATAATTTGGATATAAAGCATCTAGATGAGAATGACCTGGGCTGACCTAAAAACTGGAAATTTTTTCCCCGAAAGATTTAGTTTCCTGATAGAACAATACTCTATTATATTTCACATTCAATTGTACTTTTTGCCAGACCAAGTTTTGCTGAGAAATAATTAGTCAAAATCCTCCTCTTGTTTAAACATTCTTGATGTGCTGAATTAGTTTTTTTCTCCCACCACCAAAACAACACTGAAGCAGAGCATAGCTTTTTGTGCACCCGGGTATCACTCCAAGCTCCATCACTGTTCAGATATCGGCTGCAGCCGTGCAATTTCACCTCCTTCAGGGGGATTGTTCCTGAATGCCACCGGAATGGCTTTGGGTTTTGAAAGCAAAGGCTGATTTGGGCCCAAATGCTTCAGTCCATCCCCGCTGAAGGCTCAGAGCCCCATCGTGCTGCAGCCACACGCGGTGACCCGGTGTGTGCCGGGGTCTGTTGTGTGCAGCCTGACAGCCGAGTACAGGGCCAACAGCATAAAAAACCTCCTCAGCCTCATTCAGTAATTGGGGCTCTGGCTGCAGCTTCACAGAGCTGCGGCCAGTTTTCCTTACACTGTCCACTGCCCAGATAATTGGTGTGACATTTCATTTCTCCCTTCGCCGGGAGAAGACGCTCGGGCAGAAAGTTCTCTCTTCCAGCCCGTGCCTCCGGCCCCGAGTAAAAAGGGCAATCACGTTTCGTGGTTCACAGGCTGACACCTTTTCCAGGCTAGTCAAGAGCAACCTTCCCCTTCTCTATCACCCTGCTGACAATGAGACACGATGGAAAAAGAGACCAAACACGTTTCTTGCAAATTCATGCTGTTAGGTAGTTATACGCAGAAAAAAACCTGCCAGTTGGATAATTAGGGATGATTCCTGTGGTGCTTCCTGCCCATTCTGATGCCTAAGCAGAATTTCTTGCCAAATACGTGGTCCGTAGGTTTAACTATTTCAGATAAACCAGTGGATTAACACTGACATTCTAGGTTAGAAATTGTCGCTCTATTTGCTTTTTCTCCCTTTGTCACTTTTGCTCTTAGTTAGTCCTTGGGGAATGGGACAGCTTATATCACTGCATTTCAGTTTCATATATTTATATCTTGAATTTCTGAGAATTTTCATCTCTCTTTCACTTTAGGAGAATATCTTCAAATACAAATGTAAGAGATTACAGAAATTCTGAAAACAGAGTTAAAATATTGTTTATAAAAAGATATTTTAACCTTACACATTAGATTTCAGTCACAAGAAGTTTTGTTGGATGTGAAACTGCCATAGTACTCCTTTTTTTTGGCATTCACTGGCTGCAACAGAAGAAAAAGACTATAACTTCAACAAGACAACAGATTCAACTCGAGTAAGAAACTTAGGAATATTGTTCCAACTGAGCATTTCTACATTCAAGACATCATAGGAATGATGTGATGCAATTAAATAAATAAGTAGCACTTAAGGAGTATCAACTTTGTGGGAGCTGCTGCAGTATTGTCTTTCAAAAGATCACTCACAACTTCCCTCAAATAAAGAAAGAAGAAATTAGGGGAAAGGCTTTACCCTGTAAGCTACTATAAAATGTACAAAGACAAGCTACATTCACCAGAGGGCAACCCAGCCCTTTCATCCATGGTAAATGTTCTATTTTATAAATATTTATATATATATAAGCCAGCTATAGTCAGATTCTCCAAAGCTCATAAACAGAACAGCAACAAACATGGCAGCTAAGCTATTTCCAAGTGAAACCAATTGAGAGCATCTCAGAATGAAAAGAAAGACCAATAGGAAATACCTCTAAGGTTTAAAACAGCATAACAGCATTTAAAGCCTTTATTTTCTTTATTGTTGCAGATATCTGTAAGAACAGATGGTTCCAAAAAGATGTGTTTCCATTTAGGCTTCTGCCATACTGTATTTATGAGAATGCATAGTCACAAGACATATGCCACCTGGCTTTGAGCTGTGATTCATTCAGCTGCAGAACTGTATCAGGTGAAAATCTTTTGCAACACTGAAGAAGTTGCTGGAATTTTGTAGGAATAACACTCCTGCAGTTTGAAGCACTCTACCCTGTTTCATTAAGAAAAACTATACCTGATATTGTGTTCAGAAGAAAAAGTATGGAAGAAGAAAGAATAAGTGATTCTTGTAGATTGAGGAAGTAGCTTGTAACTTGGTTCTCATTGACAAAGACCAAGGAAAAAAATCTCACAATCCATATAAGTAGGGAGAAGAAATGAGCTCATAAACTCATGAAATCTAGTCCTGAAGTCTCATCTCTAACCACAGATCTAATGCACGATCCATAAAAGTTACTTCTTCCCTTCTGAAAAAATACTCTTCAAACACAAATGTAAGAGACTACAGAAATTCTGACAACGGAGCTAAAATATTGACCACACAAGGATATTTTAACCTTTTACATCAGCTTTCAGTCACAAGATTTGTTTGATGTGAAAGTGCCATAGTACTCCTTCCACTATACGTGGCTCAGCACATGCTCAGTTGCTTATAGTTATTCTTTATATCTTATGGTTATCTTCTTTATATGCAGAAAAGCCCTAAGTGCATTTTAAAGCCATGCTGTTTTTTCTCCTTTCAGCCATAGGTTTTGAATGATGCTTTGTGGAACCTATTAGTTCTGTTTGAGTCCTGGAAAAGAGTGGAAGGTGACAGAGAATTAATCAAAGACTTCTCTTTGCATTAATCCACTCAGGGGCTGATACACGATTTCTAAGGGCTGAAGCACAGGCAGCTACATGAAGTAGCTGCAAGATTAGTTCTGGATGGATACAACCACGCTACTGACAGAAATAAGCAAAGAGAGAGAGAAGTGACCTGTTACTTGAGTCTCAAAAAAAGCTGCCACCAAGGCTCTCTCCCCTCTCCTGACCAACACTCCTCACTGGGAATCCTGTGATCACAGCCAATTTATGGTTTTGGAAATATGTAATGTAGGAAAAGAAGGTTTTAAATTTCTGTATGCTAATGAAAGTTTAAATTTAATGACACATTTAGACAAGCACAGGATTTCACCTCTGTCTATCCCACATACTTAGTGCTGTGGCTTACAGAGCCAAGGAAAGCAAACTATTCGAGAAAACAAAGCAAGCTGGAAAGGTTAAATGCAATAAAAAATATCCTTTACTTATCAAAGAGTGAAGAGTCATCCTTCCATGTGAAACAGATAGAAATAAAAATTTTTCTTATATATCTAACTTATTTTTTCTGGTTGATTTCCTCAGTCTTGCAAAAGATTTCTGCCTAATATTACTGTAAAACTTGATGAATCACAGCTCAAAAGGGGGAAGATCCACAGACATTTCTGGTCATTGTCAAATGTACTTGACCACATTCAGAAGTGAAGAATGTTTTCACTTTGGAAATACTTGAAAACCTACTTCTTTAGAAGCTTAGTTTACACAAAAAGTGTAAACACTGTTTTGAGATTCAGCAAGGACATTTATAGCCATTCTAAAACAAACAAAAAAAAAAGGCCAAACCCCAACTTGTTTCTATTTTAAAACCAGGTAAGTGTACAGACGACTTACAGGGAGTTCATAGGTAAGTTATTGACAAGGTGATCAGTCGTATAGGCAGGTCTCGGCAGCCTCTGGACTTTGTATTCCTTTCTAGACATACCATAAAAGTCATATGCATTCAAGGAATTAGGTAATATCTTCTCAAGAGAGGTATACATATTATTAAACAGTTGTGTTCTCATATAGAAATTCTTTAATTTTTTTCCTCAGTATTCTCCCTATGAGCTGGGAAAAGCTCACAGATACGGTAGTAAAGAACACAGAATAAATCTACTATTGAAGGGCATCTCTCTTTAAATGCAGGAAGACTTTTAAAAATAACCTGAACTATATCTTCAAACTCTTTTCAAAATGTTCATTTATTTGCTCAGACTTCCAGCATATATTAAAACTATTGCAGATCTGTCCCAGACTGATGTATTTTGTGGGAACCTTCACTTCAGAAATTGAGGAGAGCAGTCACCTGTATTTCACACAACCCACTGAATGCAAAGGAACACCTTTTATTCACTCAGATACTACATGCTCAGACTACTAGTGTAGGTGCAGAAGTTTGTGTTTATAACAACAGCATCAGCTGGACTCAATACTACCCTTCCATCAGGAATAGGCTAGGGAGAATGGCACATCTGAGATAATTCTGAGAATTTCACCGGGGGAAAAAAGGACAGTCTGAAAAAAATTATACATCTGTGTGATAAATCTATGCTGTTGCTGTACATTGGTGCAGCTGGCAGCTGCCCAGGGATCCAGTTTAATGAAGATTCCCTCGACACAGAAAAGTAACAAAACAGGGAAGCTTTTACTCTTTCCCTGCCAGCTCTGCTGGTTCAGGGAAGAGACAGTGCACTGGCAGTGCTACAATTCAAGCTGCCATTTTCCTAACAGGTTAAATAGTGAGCATGCTCAAAGATTTGTGACCATACAGAAAGAATATTTGCTGTTGCTCATGTGGTAATTCCCAAGATACTGGTCACTGCCTCGACAAAAAGACAAAGGGCTTGGGCGTCCTTTATTTGTGCTCCCCCATTCCAAATCACCACTTTTGGTGGCATTAAATTTTCCAAACCTAACTCACACAAACTGAAATTGCATGGGAATATGGTTTCTTCCTGTAGGCTTGTTTTTAAAGACAGCAGATTCTGTGCTGCAACTTCTGCTTATGTCAAGGATACTTTCAGATCCTCTCGTTGTGTATCATACTGAACAGCAAATCTTAATTCCCTGGCTCTGAAACCACACCACGTTTAGTTAGATCCATTAAAAAAAACAAACAAACAAAAAAAGAACCTCTAGAAAGTGTTCCTTTTTTTTGTCACATGACATAGTATTCCAATTTAAAATGTGTTTATGTTTCTAGGACACATTCTCTCACCCAGGCATATGCAGATTCATCCATCATGCATACTCCCAGAAAGATGTTAAAAAGTCTGAAAGTGTATTATTAATAAGGAGGACATTTAAACCCACCATTTTCCAGGGTTAATAATGAGTGATAATTTGGCCACATGATATCAGATATTGCATAAAAGTACAGACTGAGAGCATAACAAGATTTATCTTTCACTCTACCATTAAACAAGCAAGAAGAGCAGTTAGAACGAGTAGTGTAATGGAAAGTAATGAATGGTAGCAGAGATGTTTTCCCCCTACATACTCTGCCTTAGAATAACTCTGAAGCAGCAGCACCGTATGGCTACACATACAAACAAAATGCTACAACAGTGACACTGTCTGCTAACAGTGTGGGGATAAAACAAAGCCCCCATTTAGCAACTCATGTGAGAACTTCACAACAACTAAAAGAAGGAATATCACACTAAGAAATTAAAATTATCACTTTTATGCTCTGTTTTTCTGAATTTAAACCAAAACATACATTTGGATTTAGACTTACAAACTGCAGAAGAAAGAAATTTTTAAACTTCTGAAGGTTTCACTAGCAAATTAATGTCTCCACCCTGCTGTTATGCTAAAATTATGGAAAAGGAACCCAGAGCTGTAGGTTTGATTTTGCTGGGGAAATAGCAGTTCTCCCACTGTCAGGACTACATGCAGAACTATGATAAGCCTGCTCTAAGAAATGCTTACTTTCATGTAAAAATGCACAGTAAATAATTTCTTCGGGAAAAAGGAAATTGTGCTGCACTTTAGACCATCACAGTGTTAAAGAGAAGAAGAAAAATATAAAGATGCACATTGGAAAGTTCCTCTGAACACTAAAAATATGTACAGACACGAGACACAGCCCATCTCAACAAATACTCTTGTTTCAATTAGCTGAACAGTCTGGATGGAATTTTGTTAGACCAGTAACACTAAAAACTCTGTTCCTCTGTCACAACATTTTAGCAAGAACAACGTAACTCCTCTTGTACAGTATCCTTGTGCTAAAGCATTCCTTTGAAGTTTCCTCTTTTTGTTGGAAAGGGGCAGACAGAAAAATGATTTGTATGCAGTCATCGGCACAGTTTTTTCAGTATCCTAGATGGATCAATCCAATCGAGTTCATGAATTAGTCTGATTAATAATGATTAATATGGAATCAAAGTAGAAGTTGCAGAAGTTTCTGCACTGTAGTATTTCTACTACTATGTAATAGATCTAATTTGTAGTTTTAAAATGTATTTGTGTATGCTTAAACACAAAAATCTGATATTTCCCCCCTGGCTTAGCCAATCCTGTTTTCCTTTAAAGACCTAGTGCATAGTGGCACTAAGATATGTCTGGAAGAGTATTTATGTCACTTACCTTTTTCTTTAACTGTGTCTGTGGACGCACCTAAGTAGTCTTGTAACTGTTGTTCTTTCTGACGACAGAATGGCATTTGGTCTACAAGCCAATTAGTTTTACCAAGTTAGCCTTTAGAAACTGTTTCATACATTGCTCTGATGGCTAATTTGACATTATTTAGACTTTAGGACCCTGCCTTACTCATGAGCAGTTTGGAACAAAGGTAACAGCTAACACTTATTTAATAAAGCCATCTTTAATGAAAAGCTCTAGTAGAGGACTGAGACCAGCTGGGCTGGTAAGGAGGAAAATAAAATCTCTGGGAAAAAATATAGCCCTCCTAAATATGAGAATGAATGGTCTACCCCATTGCTAGCAAAAGTAATATGATAAACTATAGACTAAGAAATTATACTGATCCTGCATTTTCAAATGCTCCTCTCATTCCACTTCTACAGCCTCTGATAGAGGTTATTCCTTCTTATTCCCATCAAAAATCACAGAATTTCCACCCAAAGTAGGCATATTTCAGATCTGACCTAATACTGGCCTTTTTCCATTCACAGAAAATCTGAAGTCTCCTGAGAGCAAGAAACATTTTCTTGCAGTGCCACAGACTTCTTTGCCATTCAATGGCAATAATGACAATAAATACAGCTTCTAGAGTCCTTTAATTGTAGCGCATTGCTACATACTGTGCATGGGACAGTGAAACTAGAATGCCTCTTAAGGGTGTTCAGCTAATCTCAGCTAAAATGTTACTTTTTCTAGAAATAACTCATATCTACTGGTCTCATGGTGAGGGGAAAATGTCCCTGTCCTTTAGGTAAAATCTATGTGCTTCTGTTTCAAGCACTTGTTTCAGCCAACTCAGCAGTATAATAAGGCTGTGTGATAAAAACCACTGTTCTCATCATATGTACGCTCTATATTTTTGTCTGAAACCACAAAGATGTTGATGACAGGTTATGATTTTATGACATTTAGGATATATTGTATCATCTCACTGTAAGCTTATATTTAGAATGACAGCAATACAAATAAAGTAAAATAATTAACTGTTTCTTGCATGGCTATTCAATACGAACAACAAAAAAAGTATGCTTAATATGAAGAAAAGGCTAAATGTTAAGATAAAATTTGCACATAAATGAGCATGACTACTCCCACTTTCATTCATCCTTTCATCTGAGTATTTCACTGCAGAGCTTTTCTATTTTCCCTTTAAAAGGGTTGAATGTGCTGTGACAGTTCTAAGGTTTGTCTTTTTTACTTTTATGCCATTGTCTTTACCTGAATTTTCCTATACACAGTGATGGCCTTATCCTAACTCAGTGGACAGAATTATAATTCTATAATGTGTTATATTTATACTACCAGGAAATTACAGAATATATCAGTGGACCACCTGTCTCAGTTGATAGTGAGGACATACATTGGAGGTCAGTATGACTTTTTCTCCTTTTTGCTAGGAAATTTCAAGTGGAAAGTAAAATAATGAAAGTATTTAAACCAAAGCTGATTAATGATCCTGATGTTCACTAAAATCTATGCGTGTGATCTAATCCTTTAAGAATGATTACAGATAAGGTAATTTGTTCACAGACACAGTTAGTTGCTCTTGTCTGATAATAGTGCTTAATCTCCTTGGCATGTTAAATGCAATCCTGAAAATAACAAAGTGGTTATCACCAGAAAATATACTAACAAAAGATTAAGTATCTGTATAGAGGGCCAAAATTGGTTTTGACTGTTGTTGCTAGAAGAAATACAAGATAAAAAATGCGAATGAAATCAAAACAAAATTATAAGAGGCCACTCATAAATGTACAATCTTACTTCAACAAACAAGACAATGATGAGATATAACACTAGTCTAGTCAAATAGAGATGCAGAATTGAGTTAGTTTATGCATGCACTGTGAGAAAATAAGGTTAGGAGCAGATATATATTACACAAAAGTTTTCCAAGTTAAAAAGCAGCTTTGAGTAAACTTTCTTATAATTTATGAAATTAATTTTATTTGTAAAATGAATAAATGTAAATTTGAGTCAACCAATCAAATGATATTCATAAAAAACATCCTAGATTTTTTTTCTCTAAAATCAAACATTTTAGAAAAGTAATATAATTTCCAACTATTATTAGTGTGTTAAATTATTGGATTTTAGTGATTGTGCTTCTCAAAGTATTTGAAAATGTGATACTATCTTTGGCCACTCTCTCATAACATAAAGGCAATAAAGTCTCCCAAACAATTTGGAAGATTTTTACTTAAAATTCTAATTTATTGGAATAAATCCCATAATAGTTTTTAATATGCAAAACCTTCTATCAAAATTGACCTATTTAATAGTGTCTTAAAAAAGCCAATTTCTTCTTTGGGCACCATCTATATTACATACACACATTAAGAAATACCTACTTAATATTTAGATAATGGATATAAAATGAACATTTCTGATGTTCTTCCTTTTCCGAAAATCTACACATATACTCTGGAATACGTTTTCTGGTTTTGTCATTTTTGGTTTGCAGAGTTGTTAAATTAAATTTCCCATATTTCAGTACACAGACACCGTGTTTCTAGAAGCATTGCACATACAGATAGATTTGACAGATAAAATGCCTCACCATTGTTCTCACCAGAAGGCAGAACATACGTTTCTGTTCCTTCCATCCTGGAAAAGGCTATATTATTGTCACTACAGTGCTTTTATTAACATTCCAGGGCAGAGAACAAGATGCTTCATTTTTTTTTTTGAGCCACTATAAAATAGAACCTCACTTTCTTCCCCCTTTTATTTTCCATAGGATTGCAAGAGTCCGTGATATTAAGCAGACTTCCTCCTCTAGGTTAAATAAATAAGAGACTACATAGCCCTGCTACAGTCTGATCAAAAAGTAAAGTTGCTCATTGTTAGTATCTACAAGATAAGATGTAGGTACAATGTACTGCTTTTAAGAGATTAGTAATCAGAAGGAAGAGTTCAATGCATTTCCTCTTTCTCCTAAAATGCTCAAGCTCAAGACCAAACTGAAACTTTCCAGCCATGAAAACACAATAGTTATTTAAAACAAGCTTAAATCCTGGCACACACCTACTTCAGTGGGAGGGACACACTGTAATACTGATTATTCACTTTTTGAAAAGTGATCTTTCCTGATAAGAATCTCAGATAACATCTTTCTCTCCCACCCTCCCACCCTAAAGTATCTGTTATTTTCTGTTTATTTCTGGCTTCTTGAAAGGAAACAGATTTTCAAGTAAAGTGATGAAACTGAGATTTCACATTAATGAAAGAAGTATTAGTAGTAAAAATTAAACAGCAAAAAAATTTCTTGAGGAATCATAATAAGATATTAAATAATAATTATTTGCTTGACTTCAGAATCAGACATCAGTAATGTTTAATGAATAACACCTTTTATCTCAGGCATGTACATAAAAATACAATGGTGGTTATATATAATATTTTTTCCAAATCATCCTGTTTCTCAGTGAGGAAAAAAATAATTTCAGAGATAAAAAAGCTATTTCAAAGAATTTGCATGGGACCATATATACTCGCTTCCATAATCCAAGAAACTGTTTTATGTCTGAGCCAGTTCAGTGATCCTGCTTCACAATATAAGCTTTGAGAATTGAGAAAGGTTATCACAGAAACCCCTAATTAAAAAAAAAAACAAAAAACAAAACAAAAAACCAACTCACAAAATTTTTCAAAATATTCAGATTTTCATGGACACAGTCCGTAACAAACACCCCATAGATATGGGTATCTGGAACTCTTCACATTGTTTTATGAAGCCTTGGCTGAGACACATGGTCTCGAGAAGTACTGAGAGCTTTTTTGCAATATAAAGTATTCCTGTATCAACACTATTCTCATAGCTGGTGTGAATTCAGGGCACTTATCTGCTTTCCCAGGAGTCACACCTTCAGCTTGCATGAGCTGCTATAATCATATCAGTATCAGTGCTGACTTCTATTTAAGGAATTAAAGCTTCCAGAGCCCCAAGGAAACATACCCCCTGCAATATTGAGGAAGCAGTAATCTGCATCTGGAAGGGAGACTGACTGATTTAGGCCAATTTAAATGTTAGATGGTTCAGAGCCAGGATCCAATTACATTTTTATTCCAAAACTTATGTGTCAGCTCTTGCATCGCTGCTGGAGATCTAGTTGTTGAACACCGACCTGTGCCCCACAGCTGCCACAGCAAGGAGAAAAATTCAAAATGGAGATTTGGGTCATGGTGCCATTGAGGCACAGATGCATCATTTGATCACACAGACTGAATCTAGATCAGGCCTCAGAATATGAGCTTGTTTACAGTGAGCAGGTGAGAACACACAGCAGGGTGCTCATGCTAGCCTTGAACTTGGCATTATGCCAGTGACTGGAGACCAGACAATGCCTGATTTGCTATAATATTCAAAGGATATCTAACTTGGCATAAAGTTTGCCTTCACAAAGCTACCTATCAAAATATTCTGAACAAATGAGAACTATTTTAATGAGTATGTCCCAGCTCAGCATTCTGAATCACAGAGCCATGACATTTCTTTTGAAGCATTGGCACTTTTAAACTGGACTTACTCTTTTGTCAAATCACAATTGTCCTATTCCATGTATCAGGATAATCACAAGGAAACAAGGCCACATTGTAATCAGGTCTGCTACTACTTATAATAAATTATATCTCTAAGTTGTGCATCAAAATCCATGCAGGGATTCTTCTCCTATTACAAATGAGCAAGGAAAAAAATCCCAGACACAAAGATCTTTCATTGAATTAGAACTTGAAGATATGAAGGCTTTCAGCTTAACAACACTCATTAACGCTGCTGAACGTGGACTGCTAGGCAGACTTTCTTCTTGCCCTTCACTTCACTTTTCAGTCTACTGATGGTCATAGTGAATATGAAAGACCCGAATTACTTATCAACTTATGGAAAACTTGTCAAAGGTATCTACATTTTGGTATAATGGTACAATAGTCTGGTAACCATAATTCTTCCATTGTGACCATCCAGGTCAGAAACTGTCCCTTTATGTCTTTGTGCCCAAAGTGTCTATCCTCAGGAAAGAAGCTTCCAGTTATTGTGTGGCAACAAACGTGTCTATTGCACTTTCCACAGACATGAGATCTAGTGCACAGCAAACACCAGTGATATTATTTTGAACACAGTCATAATGCCAATATAAAAAAAATTAATTCATAGTTGGGGATAAAAACCAAAATATCGGCTAAGCAAAGGAAACTTTAGAATGACAGGAACAAGCTTCGAATGAAAAGCATTTTTAGCACATTAAAATGGTAACTATGAACCACTGTTTTTATGATAACAGATCTCACAAGTACAGAATAATAACTGTGGTGAAATAAACACTTTTGATATGTTATGTAGGGTAAAAATAAAAATATACATCTCTTCAGCAAAAACACTTGGAGGTTTCTTTGGCAAAACTATGCTGACCTAGAACAGATTGGGATCTGGCCCTCATTTTGTTCTGACACATGATCAGGAGTACTGGACCTAATTGTCACCAACTATTTGTATATCAGAGACATCTGAATTATAGCAAATAATAATCTTGTATGATGTATGAGAAATGAAAACAATTTTACATACACAAGAATCGAGAAAAGATTTTAACAGAAATATAATGTTCATTGGGCAGCTCAAAAAAGACAAATGTGTCACACAGACAGTGTAAGGAGATTTACAAGATGCTGTACGTGGTCATATGCTTTACAAAAATAAACATATGTGATAACTCCATAGGTAACACGGCTTTCTGTTTAAGTCCAATTTTGACTGAACAATATTTTTGATCCAATACACACTTTTGTGAGGAAAAAATGTTGGATGTGAGTTATTTAAGTTTGCAGACATTTGGAACTGAATATATAATTTATAAGACATATAATGTAAATATGCAGGGTACATATGAGCACAGCTTCAGGTATTTTAGCTATACAGTCTAGAAGAGATTTCACAGTGAAATAACACCTGTGTTACAATAATTTATCCAAAAGTAATGTGTAATAATATATGAAACTCAAATCTTATCTGTGATTATGTATTTAATTTTGATCTACATAATATTTTTAAAAAGTTTTCAAGGTTTAAAAAATCCTGTTAATATTTTTGTATGAGATTTTTGTATAAGACATTTGGGGATATATATAATGACTGGTACACTTATATCCATGAGCTTTGTACTCAGTTTCTGTTAGCAAAACTCCAGACAACCCCCCCACCCCTGACTGTAACTATCTGGAAAAAGAAAAAGTCCTCTAAGTACATACGTGTCAGCAAATTGCATATAAGTATCTCCATTTCAGACAAAATGCTATGAACTAATTTTGAATAATTTTGTCCTAGAAAAATATCTCCGGAAAAATAACTCTGATTTAATGGCTTCACTGGCCACTTAAAGAAACAACAAATTTCAGAGAGTAGGTACATAAACTCGAGCATCTTGGTTGAAGACCAGTGCTTGGTTGTCAGATGAGAGATGTCACAACAATTGCCAGATTTCAATGATTCTTTCCCAGGTAGGTGAAAACTGCAAGTGCTGTGCAAACAGTCAGACGGTGAGTCATGCTGCCTCAAAGAGTAAGGTAATTTACTCCTCTGAGGTCAGCAAAAACAGGGTTCAAAGCTGATTCTATCTATCACTTCAGGATGAAAAATAGCTTTAAGCAGCAACTCACAGAGTTTGGTGTTAGAGCTCCTACTGACTAGGGGCTGTTTACAGGGAGATAAGGGCATCATGACTCCCCTGCTGTTGAGGCTGAATGTTGCTTTACTGACAGTCTAAAGGTATAGACCCATTCTCTAGTTGTTAGCCCATACTGCAGCACTATATGTTGGGACAATTTCATGCTTTGTGATGGTACTGAGAAGGTTTCATTAAACCATTTAACCATTTCCACAGCTGCAGTGATGTGATGGTACTGAGAAGGTTTCATTAAACCATTTAACCATTTCCACAGCTGCAGTGATATCCTCAATTTTTTTTGTCTAACCTCAGTGGTGTCAAAAAATAAGGAAAAGAAATGTCTTTCATAAAGATAATTTTTAAGGCCAAAGCAAATGTGTAGATATTTTATCTAATGCCAATATATGAGATCCATAACTATTAGGATAAATATTAATTTACGTCAAAAAGGCTCTACATAATTATGTGGGCTACTGAAGAAATGCTCTGAAGAGGGGTTCTGTTTATGCTACAGTGCTTGTGGACATGAGTTATAGAGAAAGGTTTTTGTCTTGTAAGGTCTGCAGAATTTGTTTGGTTTTTCTTCATGAGCAAGGATGACTTGCAACAGCTGAGGACCAGTGCCTTAACAACAAATTAACTTCTCTTTCTTGTCTAGTTAGGAATGTTTTCTTTTACATCTTGCATGGTTTTGAATATTTAAATAAACAAAATGAGTAAGCATCTTATATTCATAGCAATGTTACTATTCAAATTTTCTGTTCATTTTCCCACTTAATAGTAGCTATGCACTAGTATGTCATTTATGTCCCTGGCAATATTCCTATTTACTGCAACATAAGCAAAGAACAAGTCACACTACAAAGATAGAAGCCTAAATTCTCCCACTCTTTGGTGTTTTATTGCATGATAAACACCACTGAAAAATATACGACTGATTCCTACAGTTCTATAAAGATCTGAAGTACAACGAAGATGAGATGTTAAGAGGGATCTTGAGCTGTTCTCTACGTTTCTTCAGTCACAAGACACCTTGGTGCTGGTCCAATCCATGTACATAAGATGGAGAAGTTCTCTGCTTTGAAATGCTGGCCAGGAAATCAGATACAAAATGATAAAGAAGCTCAAGAAAAATCCCTTTTCCTCATTCTTACCCTAGATGAAGAGAAGGTCTATGGCCTAGAAATTACAAGAATTTTGCAGCCACAGACATTAAGAAGAGATCTTCTCACTGGTATCCTGGAGAGTCAAAATGACTAGTGCATGAAAACCAGTATGTAATAGGAGTGAAGAATCACACACTGGTACAGATAATGTCTGGCTTTTGCTGCCAGTGACCCAGTTCCCAGCGCTTCCCTCTATTTATTTGTTAAAATTGGGTTGTGTTAGTTGATACATGGTGACAGGAGAAAAACAAGACTCTCCAGAAACAGATTGACATTTAAACCAAAACACACATGTTTGATTAGAGGCAAGTGTTTCTATGAGAGGCATGAAAGGGATGAAAACCTGCTGAGCTACGTCTCAGAATTAAATACCTGCTCAGATGAATGGGGAATAATGAGACAGTTGACAAGACTGAATGAAACACATTCCCATTTCCTAACCCGGAACAGGTTATCTTTTCCATCACAAAATAACTGTGACATCAAATGTTCGGTGATAGGACTTTCACCTCACAAACAGAAGCCCTGCAAACCTGCTGAGATGTACTGGAACAGTACAATAATAGATAAAAATAAATGGCCACAATCTGTCAACAACCAATCATTTAAATTGATGCTGAATTTATAAAAATTACCATGAGAATAGGATTTTAAAATTAAAAGGTTCAACACACGTAAACTGACTCTGAAACAAATTTTCAGCAGCAGGATTACTTGTGAATATTCCCATAACCTGGGATGTCCACATATTAAAAGAAGAGATGGGAAGCACATTTGGGTACCTGCAATCCTGGTTTGATGCCATCAGTCCACGATCAAGAAACCAGGAAATCTGACAACCTCCCACTAGAAACCATAACATAGCATGCAGAAATCTTACTAAAAAACCAAAGCTATTTTAGCAAAAAGATAGGCAAGGATATGGAGACACAGGTGCTACTCTGGCATGTGTATATCAGTATTTAGGAAAAAAATATTTTGTTATCTATTTTTACAGATGTGTGGAAAAGTGGCAAAATGAGGTAAAAATGAAAACTTGCTTCACACAGTTTTTACTAACTTCCATGGAGAATATCCATAGCCAGTAATGACAACTTTACAGAATTTCAGTACAGGAAAGAATAAGGCTGTTAGTGTTTAAATGCTTAATTAGTGAAATGCAAAAACAATGAGCAGTGTTGCAAGCCAGGAGATGAATATTTTTCTTGGAAGCTGAAACCAAACAGCTGATAAAAATCCTATTTTAATTACATTTAATTCAGGAAAGATAAAAAGCGGTATAGATGTAACTAACTAGCCACATGTCTTCTTCAGGTTGAAAGCACAGCTTTGCACGATTGTCAGCTAAATATTCGAGTGATAAAGTAGATGCTTTACCCTGAGTGCATGATAATAGTGACTGTAAGCAAGTGGCACAAATTCAGCTCTTAATCAACCAGCTTTGGAACATCCTGCAGTGGCTGTATTGGGCTCAGCAGAGTTTGGAGAGAAAAAAAGAAACTTAGTACCTACCATGGCAATCCCCACCAAGGACTGCCTATCCCTGGGGACAGAGATAGGTTGGACAAGACTCTGCTTTCTATCCTGAGTGAGGATGAAAGTACAAGGAGGACAAGTGGCAGATAGAAGATGTGTCCTTAGTCTCTTAAACAACACACCCAGGGCAGAACAGCCTCTCAGGCACAGGATGGCAAGCTGTGCCTCATCACCACAGGCTGCTGGTTCCCTTCACTTCCTTGTGCTGGGCTGAGGAGTGGCATTACTGCACACGGGAGGAGATAGGACACCGCTGGGAACACAACCACCCGTGCCATGTTATGCCACATGCACTACTACCAGCTCAAAGAAAGCACCCATGGCACAGTCCCTCTGCATGTAAACTTGACCTACCAACAACAACATAAATAATTGAGTCATTAAAGAGAGTAGTAGGAATCTTATAATTTTATCCTCAGTCTGTTTTGATATTTATCATGTAAATTCCAAAGCATGCAACTCTGGTTTCTACGAAGTCGTTTCTCTCTTATGTTTCTCCAAATCTGGTATTGTATTTTTTTTTACTTCCATGTAGCTTTATAACAGAATATTTCATTTGTTCTTAAACTCAGGGAAATGAACCTTTCATTAAAAGCATTCCCCAAAAGAATTTTGAAGGATAAACAAGTATCCAGCAGCTAAACAGCCAATGTGCTTCTAGTATTCAAACATAGAACTGCAAGAACTGCACACTTCAGTTTTTGAAAAGATGAACTTTTACTTTGGTGAAATCTTGCTAACTCTGCATTGGGAGGACATTTCCTTTGTTATTCATAGTTCTTACTTCTGTGAAAATTATCTTAGTTTCTTACAACGTATCATTTTGATCGAATAAAAAGTTGGCAGGATATAAAAATTCACCAAGATGAAAAGGTTTTTTTTAACAAATAGAGAATGAAAGACATTCCAAGATTTTTGAACATTCTTTTTGTCTCTAATGAATAATACTATGATTTTTTTAATCAGTTCTGCACAGCTGAAATGCACTATGGAGTTATAAGGAAGATATTCTTATGGCTTGATTAAACTGAACGTACTGAGCAGGGCATTTATTGTGCTTAAATTGGCCTTACCATGAAAATAAATAGGTCTGTACTAGCAACAGACCATGTGCCATGCGCCAGAAACCTTGTCACCACAGTTCTGTTGTTTGTTAGTAAAATGAGATACATGTAAAAGAAAATCTTAAGGAAACTTAAGGTTAATGTATTTGAGATCTTATGATGCGTCTTCTATAAAAATGTATATTTTAAACTTCACAATAACCAAACATTAGTCAGTTAGATCAATGTTATACCAATTTAAACCAGCCCTTAAGTATAAATTTATATGATCCTATTTTATGTCATAAAGTTTAGAACCTTCAGGGAGGATCTTTTTTCCACTGAAAGTAGAACACAATCAATTGCACTTGACATCCTTGGGCTTGAATTCTTTCCTCATTGCAGCTGGCAAAGCTGGTATTATTAACATTCCCCCATTCTTCCTGTTACACAGCCTATTTTCAAGTTTACATTTTTTCTGGTTTATAAAACATTTTATGAATATGTTCTATTGATGTGACAATTTCAATATTTTTTTTTTTGCTTTATGTAAAAATATGTAATGAAAGAAAAAGAAGTATAAACTGTCCCTGCAAAGAAATACTAAAGAAAACACATCTTTTTGCCAAGGTATTTTTTTCACAAGTGTGCAGGCTTCCCCTCACCCCAAGCAGTCATAAAGGGGATTTAGTCATCCATGATTTTGAGTAATAATTTGAGTGATTTGTCAGCATAAAAGTATTTCAATTTGTTTGAAATTACAAAAATGAACTGACAATCTTTTTGATTCTAACCATGATAACATACTTAACACAAAATCAGATAGTCATAGCTAAAGCGGTCCAGATTTATTGGTGAAACAATTTAATAGAAAAAAGCAGTTTTCACTAAATTGATCTTTGACAAGTATTTCAATTTTCCCTTCAATATAACATTGCAAACCTTTCTTCTTCAGACAACCCAGTACCAGCTGAAAGCACCCATGGAGCTGGTTATTCCTGTTCTCCCAGTACACAGATTCTTTCATTGCACTGCAGCTCCCATGACACACTGCAGGTCCTTGAATTTTACAGTACAGCAGAGAGATCAAATGACTGTAGCATAACCATAGTGAGTCTTAGGCAAAGTCAGAGTAGAGATTCTTGGTGTCACTTACGTTAAGCTGGGGGCAAAATTTGATTTGCTTCTCATACTAATAGCGAGTGAGAAGCTATTGTCACCACATATTTATGAAGTCATTAAGCTAAGACATAAGAAGAGATTTATAGCTAAGAATCTGTGTAGTTTGCACTGAAGAACTTACATTTGTTGGGTTTTGGAGGGGAGAGGAGGCAATCAGCCAATATTTAATTGCTCTCCTTACACCGTTTTGGCCTTCACTTTTAAGTTGAGAGTACAGTGACTTTTGTGCTTTCTGGTCTGGCACAGAACAACCCCATTGACAAGTGATTTCACTGAAGGACCATCTCCTGAGAGAAAGGGCACCAAAGTATTTGGCTTAAATGAAATCAGGAGGTCTGAATTTGACAACAAAAATATGCTTTATTAATCGTTTTTGGCTTCCCACCTTCCCCTATCTTTCATGGCTCATAATTGCAACAACCTCTTAACTCACCAATGATTTATCAGAATGAATGGGAATATGTCAAGATACTCTTTAGAGCTTGTCAGTAATGCTCTTGGTTAGAGACAGCAATCACTGCTGAACAAAATGAAATTCTTTACTGTTTTCTGAGTGAGACACATCCTACTTCCAATATGCCATTTTAAAATCAGTCTGGTGATGCACTACTTAGCACAGAAATTCAAAGCTCAAAAGGAAAGGATCTAATCTACTGCATAAGACTTGAGAAGCCACATAACACAGTCATTTTAAATAATGTAGCTCTTATTCAGTTTCTACTCAGTAAGTATCTTGTTTCAGGTGTCCTTTATTCATATCTCAAATTTTATAGGCTTCATTTACTAATGTGAAGGTCCTGATGAGATTCAGCAAAGGAAATGGGAATGTGGAAGGTGATAAAGCATTTCAGCTTTAGCCGCTGGTAGACACTTAGTGAAAAATTACTGAGTGATCAGGTTTATATAACAGATATATCCTAACATTTTATGTTATTCACATTGTTCAGGCACCAAGATTAGATGGGGAAATGGATTCTGTACTCTATTGCTGGGCATATGAACAAACAATGGAAATGCCAAAATGACGAATGCTCTCCCATTCATTTTACATACTTTAATTTACAGAAAACTGCAGAAGCCTACATCAGAATTTCCTGCAGGATTAGCTTAAGGAAGGTTGAACAGGATGATTCAAACCCCTCTAAATATTTAGCAACCTGAATATTCTCTGATTACTTTTAGTGACATATCAGAGTTTCTACTTTGAAAAGGCTGGGAAACTATGTAGGTGGGTGAAATTTTTTGTATGTGACTTTGTCTCTCTTTTATGCACAATACCTTTTAGCTGACCAGATCAAGACTACATGTTATCCTGGTTAAAATATATTAAAAAAAGAAAAAAGAAAAAAGAAGGGTGAGTTGTCGCCTAACAAGGCCAAAAGACAATGTGCGGTGCAGGGTTGCTTACCAAGGCCACAGAGGAACCACAGCTTCCCTCCATTTTGGTTTGCAAAACCAGCCTTGTGTTTCTTGCATCTTTATTGTGAAATACAAAAGATAATTGTATACCAACAGCAAAATTCCTACAGACTTCATTTGAGACATTTTTTATTTCTGTCTAGTTATGGTTCTGGCATATGCTTATAAGTTGAAGTCCTGTCTCCTCAAAGACGATAGTTTTATTTCTCAAAATTCCTCACTAAGTTTAAAAATATGACTCTTAGTGGGCTTCTTAGTACTTTTCTGTATAATTTAATTACTTTGATATGGGTTTAGGACAAAATGTGGTAATAATTTGTGATAGAGCAAATAAAATTCATTATAAGCAAATTGTGATAAGCCATACTGTGGAAAAAAACCCTTTAGTGTTCTCTTTTTGGAAGAAACATGTAAGATGTTACTGATGTAATTCTTATACAAATGTATGCTCCTTCACATGAGTACTCTCACAGAATGAATAGCATTGCTTTTGTGGGTAGGTGTTCATTATTTTGAGTATGGACAGCAAAACCAAAGTCCAAGGAATGGAGACAAACCAGATCAAACACAACAGGACTGAATCTTAATTTTGAATTTCTTGGAGAAAGGCCAGTCTATAATTAGATTTTCTGAACATAATTTCCTCAGGGACTTCGATAACTGCAATACAAAAAGCTAATGAATGTTTCAATACCAAAATTTTATTTGGCTTTATTTATATAATAATATACAAACTGATTGCGTTTAACATTTGTATCATCCAAATTCTAAAGGGCAAGAACTAGAGTTCATCAGATAGCTGAAAATTCAGTCTTCAATCCTTTTTTTTTTTCATTTTAAGCAAATTTAAAGCCCTAAATGCAAAATCAAAAAAACCCCAATCCCAAACCAAAAAAGACTCTATCTCTTTAACATCTTTTGTTGTATAAAAACTCATGTCCTTTGTTGGTCAATTTTTAATATCGTGTGAAAGGTGCTAAATTTTATGGTAGGTATTAACAATAAACACTGAATTATAAGGAAACATATCGGGTAGTTTTTTACATGCTTATATGGCTCTTATATTTTTTCCGTCTTAGCCATGATTTCAGTTAATAAGGTTACTCTTGGCTTCTAATTTTTATCATTTTGTAGATCTTGATGTATATAGGACCACATAATATTAATGAATGTTTATCTTCTGTTGGGCTCGAATTCTTTTTAGAGCTGTCTTTTGTTTATGGAAATGCACAATTCATTTATGTCATTCTCACGTAAGCACAAAAATGGTGTAGGGCTCTTTTTCCTCTGTTAGTTAAATTACTTTTTGATAAAAAATATTTAAGGACATTATTTAATTTCTGAACTGTAATTAAAGGCAATATTTGGATTATCAGTAGAAATGAACCCATCTAATTTTAAGGTATTTTGTGCAACCTGTGTTCCTTTAGCTCTATTATTCTGTGTATTAATCTCTACAGGTCTTTACATGTAAGTATTTTCACAGGTTAATGGAGCGTGACAGACCCAACACCCCTACACTGAAGTGCCTTTTTTCACCTGAAATGTAGTTTTTAAAAAAACCGAAAATCACAGAACCCCCTACCTTCTTACTCCATAGCATATTCATTATCAGATCAACACACACTACTAATTAAGTTAAATTTGACTGCTAAATAACTCCCAAAGAGCCAATTTATCTAAGGTAGTAGGAGCACATATTCATTTCTCCTTATACATCACCAGCTGGTATTAATTAAATTCTAGTCACTTCAGAATATAAGTTTGAAATAATTGCCAGTGTGGAAACACGTGTACATAGCCGTGAACTCAGCTACTGCCTTACTGATATTGGTTGTCACCCGGATATAGGTAGACACCACTCCAGTTATTTCACTTCAGAGTTTATGAGATATTTAGAAGTGTGCGGGGAATTTTCAAATTCGTTTCTTGAATGTACAAAGCTTTGTCATAAATACCCATGAAGTGCAGTTTGATGGATCGTTCTCTAAAGAAAACATCTTCTCTCTGAAGGTGTAATACACCTTTTGAAGCTCAGAAGAGATTACGGCAGTAGAACGTGATTGTTCCCTCTGCAGCAGCTCCTCTCAGCTGGCTGCTCTACCAAGGTGAGGGTTGAAGTGATGCTTGCAATCTGCTTCCTTGCTACCCACCTTCCACCCACATCCATGAAGCTTCTGTGGGCTGATGCTTTGACAACGCTGCGCTGCAAAGACTATTGGTACGACAAGGTATCAGGAGGAAAAGGTGTACTTTGCACTTGCCTCACTTTCTGTACAAATTCATTGCTTTTAATTAGTAATTGCAGCAGAAGGTTCAAAGAGATTGTCGTTACAGGTAATGAATGGTATTCTCGCATGGAAAAGTTTTGCAACCAGAGTCTTCTGGATGCATTTCCTAGCCCACTGGTAAGACTGAATTAGTCTCTCCTGAAATCAACGACACTTTCTCAAGCTTCAGTCATCATAGTACATGTAGGAGAAATGAAAATCTTAGGTTCTGAAATATTTATTAGTCCCATGTTTCAGTGGAAATGTGAATAAAATCTGCATACTTCCAGAAAGTAGAATTCTTGCATTTTTAATAATATACTTCCAATATGTTGAATCCTGCACAACTAGGTGGTATAGATACTTTAAGTATTACTTTCTATATAAATTTTTGCTTTCGTTTATTTTGAAGGCCATTTATAAGGAAGAAAAGATTGTAGAGAGTGAATTTAACACATTTACTATCTTGCTGATGAAGAAAAGACACATCGAGAACACAAGAAGAAATCTAACATCTCTACAAATAAACTTTTTTTTAAAATTCTTTTTGTGTCCATGAAAAAATATCAGTGATATGATGAATATTTGTAAGGTGATGTACAAGTACAATTTTTTTTTCACAAATGGCTTCTGGAAGATTATTTTCTTTTTTCCATTATTGGTACTTAAGTAAGACTATAACCATGATTAAAAATTAACTTTGCTGTATGGAGAATGATGGGAAACAAATGCTGTACCCTTTAATGGCTCACCCACTGAAATCACAGTCCACCTGCTGATTTTAATTTATGTGATAATTTACAAAACAAAACATTTCATGTCCTTTATCTATATACTGAATTTCACTTATTTTCATGAAAACATGTACTGTTTCCTTGCACTGGGTACTCTTGTTTGTGATCAGTTTCTAACCTCCTATCTAAACGTAAATTGTTTATGCAAATGGATTACTAAGAGAGAAGTAAAACAAAATCCTAAGTCCTTTAGAAATAATAAAAAGTGATATGTTTATGAAAGGCTATTTTTAAAAGGTCTACATTTTAAATGTAACAATAATTTCAGTTTCCTAAAAGATACCAATCAATTTCAGCTTAAGAGCAGTGAATCATCATAACTTGATGATGATCATCAACAAGTTATGCTAATTATAGCATTTAAAGGCTTAAGCAAATCTAAACATATGAAAGAAAACCATAGGCAGAAGAAGATGATTTGTTGAAGGCCTGTAAGTTAATTGAGCCAACAGTTCATATATATGATTTGCCAAGCAAATTTACCAGGAATAGCTCTTCTTCCCAGAATTACTTTGTTTTAATCTTGCAACTCATATAGTCACTTTACGTAGATGTAATTAGGCACCCTGAGGTTGCCCAAGCACTTGCCCCATCTTATCGGTAGAAAATACTAAAACAACCTGACATTCATTAGCTACTGAGAAGCTACATTGAGCCAAATTGTCTATCCAGCTTTATGTGGTGATTCTGGACATAATTTTCACCATTAGTTTACAAAATGACTAAAAGAAACCTGTTTTATGTAAATTTGGGAATCCTGCTGAGGTTCCTGACAATTGATAAAATGAAATGGAGAGAAAATAACCACTGCAAATAAAAAGCAATTTGCATGAATTCTGGTGAAATGGAAAGAAGCTAACGGATATGGCATTAAAAGCAACTTGCCTTGTAAACTGTAGATTTCTCCAACGCTGTTCTGCCGGGTGATGTGATGCCAATATGCACTACGAGGAAGTGAGATCGACTTGGATAAAGTCATTGGTTCAGACAGGCTGGTCTGGAGCTGAAAGCCAAAGCAAATATAAATGGAAGGTCACACATAAGCATACTTGAAAAATAATCTCAAAACTGTAAACTGAACCTCTGTTGCCATGAACATGCCTTTTTCTGAATTACCACAGGTTTTATACTACCATTTAAACTATGGTACAAGCATCAGCACTGTGAATGCTCAGGAGAAAGCTGCAAAAGTGTATCTGGGTATATAGGTTCATTAGCAGAGGTTAATATTAGGACATCAGAATATGTCCCTGTTTATCTACAGATATTCTTCTTGCTGCCAGGGTTTTGTTATTTTCTTCTTTAACTTCATGATAATGATGGATTAGCATACGCCTGAATTCTTAAACCCCTCTGCAACCACATTTTCTTTTGGTCATTTAGCCTGCATATTGGATTGAATACCCAGAAAGATGCTAAGAGAGAATCTGAGACAACCAGCAGAGAATTAGCAATGGAGAGCCATTAATCTCCTAATCCTCCTTTGAAGGGAAGGCATCTCATCACCAGTAGCAGGCTTCAACTTCAAGAGCAGATTTTCCTGGTCTGGGGGATTTCATGTGACTGAAAGAGTGAATTGCATGATAAGTGTCCCTGAGTACAAGAGCTACAGCACAGAAATCTGACAGGAGGAATGTCAGCTTTAATAAAGAGATCTCTGTCTCCAACAAACTATTGATGGGAGTGAAAGACAATGCTACAGAGGAAAAAGAAAGATGAAGGACTGCGCATTCTGGCAATCTCTTTGGATATTCCTGTTATGCTTTCTGTGTCTGGAAGAGAAGAGAATGCACCTGCAAATTTTTTTGTATCTCTGGCTTTAGAGAATATAAAATGTGATCAATAATTTTTGGGATCTAACAAATCACCATAACATTGCCAGCATAATTTTTTCAGAGGATGTCTGAAAGGATCAATACTGAAGGATCAATTATGTCTGAAGATTTAGAATGAAAAACCTCTTAGTTTAAGGGGTGGCACTGGGATGGTACTCTGAGAGGGTGTGTCTAGGAGCTCACTTTCAGAGAGCTCAGCTACAGAGCAGAAGGTATTCAAGGTCTGGATCATTTACTGCAGGTTTAGCCATTAGTGCCTAGGGATTCCTCATTCAGAATCATAATGCCAAATTAAAAAAGCCCTTTTTAATTGTACAAGCTAATATAATTCTGTAACTTAAACCTCTCCCCCCGCCCCCAAAAAAACCACTTTAGAGACAGTATCCACCCAAAGATCTAAAATTATTTAAATTTTGGTTATTAACACAAACTGATGCATGGAATATATTTTGCTTCTGATCAATCTGCTGTAATTACTTCTGTTGCTGTTTTCTTGAGAACCATCATCAAAATAATTCCCTGTCTACAGCTAATGTCTTTTCTGCTCATTCATAGCCAAGTATTACGTTCCATTTGTCAGTGGTACAGATCATAACTAGAAGCTATTTGATATGAAGTAAACAGCTTGCAGAAGCATTAAGTCCGTTAAAAAAAGAAGTTCGAAAGAATTATCACAAGAATCACATTTTTAGGGGGACTTGGGGGTTTAAAGTTTATTCATACACAGAATTTCCTTTATTGTAGAGATCAGGACAGTAACAAACCCTCTAAAGCATTTTACCATTTCTGTATAGCAAGGGTAACAAGGGTAACTTTGTCGAGGAAGAAAACGACATAAAACCCTCTAACTTCAGATTACTGATGATTTATTCATAATTTATTCACCCAAAAAGTAAATTAAAGGCAGAACATTTTCTTAGTATGCATTCTGAAAAAAATAATGCCGGTAAATAGAACCACTTTGACTGCAGTTTATTATCTCAAAGCTAAATCCATGGGCTGAATGGAAGTGGTTAAACATATAATTATTCCTGATCTGAGGTGATTAGTTCCTGCCTGATCTGACCAATACTGATGCAGAAGAAATTTATTTGCACACATTAGAGATTTAGGAGAACGAAAAAAATCTGTTCTCGTTATTAAATAAGGTAAGAACTGCTCTATAGCAGAAGACTGCACTGCAAGCATTCACAATACTTTGTTTCCTTGGATTCTCTAATTAAAGAACAACTTCTGATATCACCTTTTGGGTAAGAATTATCGCCATATGCTAACTGCAACAGGACCAGACAAACCATATTTCTTTGGGCACTCCATAGAGAAAAAAATGCATTTTCTAGTTTATTATCATATCATCCTCAGAAAAAAAACCCCTTAAAATAAAATATCAATTTTGGTTTTAATTGGAGACTTTAAAATAGAAATGTAAACCTATGGATTTGAAGACCTTATTACCTGGTATATCATATAAAGGATGATAACATTAATTTGTCCATGAAGTTATTCTTACTGAATAGTAGACTAACTACAGCTATAATTTTTCTTTTAATCTTCTTTTTATCCATATAAAAATCACTTTTTTGATCAAATGTAATTGACAATGACAGAATGCTTACTTCTACAAACTGCTGTTTGTAAAAATATTCCAGTGTTCAAAGAAGATTGAATAATACATTGACAGAAACCCATTTTCTCTAGAGAACATCTTATATGTTATATTGTGGGTGTTTCAGATAAAAAACTTGAAACTAAGGTGAAGAAAACAGAAAAAAAAGCATCCATATAATCAGTTGTTCATATACTATTAGACAGCTCTTTGCCATATTAAAAATTACAGGTTAATCTAGTGTTTAAAGTACAGAGATCTGCTGTTTCAGAATCCCTTTTCCCCAACTGTAAATGGAATTCTGGTAGTTAACAGTGTTAAAATAGAAAAACAAAACAAACAAACAACTTGTAAATCAGGGAAGATCTACAGAACTGTTTAACTGTTAAAAAATTAGACAATCAGGTTCAAGACCTCTGGTGTTCCAGACCAGTGAAAGAGATCACACTCATAAATTAGAGACTTTGTCCTAGATACCCTTCCTTTTCGTCTTTTTACTGTCTCATTAAAAAACAACTGGCTTCTCCTCTACACCTTTTTGAAGCAGCTAACACAAACAGAGAACTTTTCACTGTAAGTAAATAACCTTTAAATTTTCTTCTTTTCTCAAAGCAGGTGGAACATCCCTCACAGATTTATTACTGTCCTTAATTAAACAGAAATGTAACAGTTAAAAATATATTCAAAAATTATTTCACCTATCTCATTAGGCCTGTTTACCATGTAGAAAATTAAAACAACATCTCTGAGTCTGGATCTCTTCTTACATAACAGGCCAATATTCAGCTGTTGTTTCCAACACCGACACAATTTTCTCGGGAGCTGGCAAAACAGGCTCAGATGCATTAGCATCAACTGTACAGAAAGGGCCCATAATGGCAAAGGTAGCACAGACACACAGAAGAAATAAACGTTTCTATCTGGGACTGAATTTGAGATTATTCTGCTCCTCTGCTCTGCTCTGGTGAGATCCCACCTGGAGTACTGCATTCAGCTCTGGGGTTCTCAGTATAAAGGCAGGAATTTGCTGGACCAGATCCAGAGGTGGGACACAAAAATGATCAGAGGGCTGGAATACCTCTCCTGTGAAGACAAACTGAGAGAACTGGGGTTCGGACTGAAAAAGTTCAGGGAGAAAGTTTCAAGGAGACCTTATTGTGACCTTTTGGTACTTTATGGGGGCTTATAAGAAATATGGGGCAGACTTTTTAGCAGGGTCTGTTGTAACAGGACAAGAAGTAAGGGTTTTAAATTAAAAGAGAGTAAATTTAAATTGGACATGAGGAAGGGGGTGGTAAAACACTGGCATTGGTTGTCCAGAGAGGTAGTGGATGCCTCATCCCTGGACACATTCAAGGTCAGGTTGGACTGGGCTCTGAGCAACTTGGTCTAGTTGAAGATGTCTCTTCTCATTGCAGGGGGTTGGACTAGATGGCCATTAAAGGTCCCTTTCAACCCAAAGCATTCTCTGATTTCACTGAGGATTGTTTTGCTGTGTTGCATCTGTGGATTAATCTTAACAGAGGAAAGAAAAGCAGTATACCAAATTGTATCCAAACATGCATCTAGAATGACTTGGCTACAAATATTTCTCAAATCTGATGAGATTTCAGAAAATAAAAAACATAATCTAGACTTTTTTTCTCAGTTTATGAGGAAGAAAGTGAGAACGGAATTAGAACTTAGGTGAAAAGTAGAAATGCATACATCGAAACCACGTTAACTCAGGGAATTTTGTGGTGGGAGTATAAAAAACCCAAACATCACTGAAACATTTTTGTTATCTGACATGAAACACCTAGTAGTTCGACTTCATCCATTTCCTCCAGAATCTGTCTGATAAAATACCTTTCACACAGTGAACATTACATTTCTTTACTGTATCCAAATCCAATATCCAAAGCCAAAATATCCAAAATATTGAGTCATATGAAGTCTTTGCTTTGCTAGTGACAACTTCATTATTCTTACAGGTCTATTTGATTAAAATAGAAATTTTAGAAAAAAGTCTATTAATGTGTCACTGTAAGAAGTTTCCCATATTTTTCATTATTGTTCTTCCATGAAAGGCTTAAGGACTAAATTTTCTTTTAATTCCCATGGGCCATCTCCATTGACTTCAATAGATTTGTTACTCTGATCTCAATAATGAATACAATTCCAAGAATGGAGCCTGTTAACTGTATTAGGGTTCTGAGCTTTGATCTTTTTAGCATATTATATTCTCTTTTTTTTTTTCATTAAAAAGTCAAAACACTGAAGGTGACAGAAAATACATTTGGCTTGAGGAGACAAACTGAACAATTTATAGTTCATTCCAGTTTTTTTGAGTCTACAATAAGGGCAGTTTGCTTTTTACAGATATGCTCTGAAAATAGGTTGGTTTATTATGGATAAAACCCTCTGTCTCATTTCAAATTCTCATTAGTGTCTTTAAACAAATAGCAAGAGAAGTAGGTCACAGAAGACTAGCGAGAGTTGTAGTCTAGAAATATGAATCGAATACTATTACTTAGATTTTTTTTTTCTTTCTAACTAAAGAAGGTTATTTTGTGTGTCATGCCTTGAAGAGAAAGAGGGCTTAAGAAATATATTTCACCTCTCAAGTGTCAATTATCTGACACAGACTCATTTCACTGGTATCCACAGTAAAAAATTACTAGACCTTAAGAGTAACACAATCTAGTAGGCAGCATCAGCTCAGATTAGAGCCGAGTTAGAGAACAAACAGGAGAAAAGTTTTTGGGTTTTTTAAAATGAATTTTCTCATTTTCTCATCATGACCAAGAAAAGGGTATCATGTTTTTCTTTTTTGCAAAAGCAGCAACTGTTGTCCCATGTTCAACTTGGATACTATGACATGTAGATCTATTTTACAAAAACCAGTTCTCATCTAGTACTGTAAAGCAGACTGTTCCTTCTAAAGCACAGTTTTGCCTGTGTTTCTGTTTAAATCAATTCTCCTGCTCCAATTTTCCAATTTGTCATTTTGAATTCTGTCTCTTCATTGATCCACTTCCACATTGTGTTATAAATGTAAGATCTAGAAGTATAATAACTAGACTGAGCCTTGATCCTTATTTGAAAATATTTAGTAAAACTGGATGCAGGATATAGTCCTATGAAATTCCAGTGAGAAAATGATTTCCTTTGGTGATGTGTTACTAATATTCTTTGGTTATAATTCTTCTATAGCCTTTTGTTCACGATCACGTAGCTTGCTTAGAACATAGTTATATGTCGCTTGGACTGCATTCATTACTTAAAGGTGTCTACTATTAATATAAACATTTATAGGTATCAGCACACTATTTATTTGCTATGCACTGCTTTATATTTATTTTTACATTTTTATCTAGCTTGCTGTTCCTGACAGAATACATAATATTGGCAAAACCCCCACCAATGTATGATCTGACAAGTCTTCTGAAAAAACTTACAGAAAAGCTATCTGTAAAAGTAATTTCAGTAATTTCAGCCTTGATAATATATTTCTAGCACTGAGGTTTTCAGTAGCAATTCCAACCTTGCTATTAAATTTTGGAGAGTTACTTAATCAATTATGGACAAAAAAAAAAAAATCAAAATAGTAGTACTGCTTTGTGGTGCCAGGGTGGATGATGATTATCCTTTCGTGGTGGAATAACATTGTGAACGAATAATAAAGCAGTGGTGGAAGAAAAGTATTCTGAAAGGAGATTCAAAGGGACTGACTTTTTTTTTATATTCTCCTTTGCCAAACTATAAACAGAGAACAGGGACACTTTGCTCTTTTCCTGGAGTAAGTGTGTTGGGTTTTTTCTTTTATTTTTTCTTCTTTCCTCTAAAAGAAGCTCACAATAGATTGCTGTTGTCTGACAAAAGGGATTAATGTTGGAGGAAAATTAGATGGATTTTACAACAGATTGGGATTATATTTGCTGAATGTCAGTAAGGTGTGTGTCTTCACCCATACTCTATCACAAAATTGTGTGTTTGTTCCTTCTTCTGAAAGAAGTTTCCTGGAAACTGTAATAATTAGTGTGAGGGTAGAAGCTCAGATTCTTACATCTCTGAAAGGTTTGAGCCATTTTATCATACATAAGCAAATACTTAATCTATTTTTCATTTCATAAAACCATTCACTAATAACATGGGAGATAAATCCAGCACGGACAGAGCTGAGACTATTTCAAGCCTGACTATACAGCAGGTCTTAGTGGAAACAAACACAACTGTGCTAATTTCTTCAAGAAATACATGTATGTATATATATCTATGATAGAGAATCCAGTATTGCACAGAAATTATTTGCAGATATCGATTGTTCTTTCTGTTGCCATGAAATAGGAGCCAGGTATGTATTCTTGCAGCCCAGAATGCCAACCAGACTTAGGTCAGCAGGTTGAGGGGAGTGATTCTCCCTCTCTATTCTGCCCTTATTGAGACCCCAATGGAGCACTGCATCCAGCTCTGAGGGCCACAGCACAAGAAAGACAGGGACCTGATAGAGCAGGTCCAAAGAAGGCCATGAAGATGATCAGTGGGAAGGAGCACCTCTCCTGTGAAGACAGGCTGAGAGAATTGGGGTTGTTCAGCTTGGAGAAGGGAAGGTTTCATCCCATCAATGTTTGTAAATACCTGACGGGAGAGTGCAAAGACAGAACCAGGCTTTTTACAGTGGTACCTAGTGAAAGGACCAGAGGCAATATGCACAAACCAAAACACAGGAGATTCCCTCTGAACATCAGGAAACACTTTTACTGTGGTTGAACAAGTACTGGCACAGAGTGCCCAGGAAGGTTGTGAAGTCTCTCACCTCGTAGATATTCAAAAGCCATCCGGACATGGCCGTGGGCAACCAGCTTTGATGGCACTGCTTGAGCCAGGGGTGTTGGACAAGAGGTCCCTTTCATCCTCAACCAGTCTGTGATCATCATCTCCAAAATTATAGAGAAGGTTTTACTGAATAAGGAGAGTCCCAGATCTGTCTTCTGAACAGTGTAAGGTGAGATGCAAAAGAATGAACTGAAATGCATCAGTTAGAGAGATCAAAGAAAGAGACCATCAACAAAGACTTGTATTCTTCATTCAGAGCAGGTGTTTTCTGGGGAATTCAGCCTGACAGTTTTGGTGTTCCAGAAGCAGCTCTTTCAAAAGGTTTGTCAAGCCAAAGCTATAAATAGCGAGGCTTGCTATCAGAGCTGATACACAAAGTCTTGCCCTCCTTCCTCTGTTTTTCAGTCTCCTTGCTCTGCTGAGTAGTAGTCTCTCTTACAAAGCTACCTAGAGTCTGACCTCAACCTGAAATGCTCTGGCAAAGTCTTCAAAGTATGAGATTTTTTAAATGGAATTACTTGCCAAAAGATATGACATATCTTAAAGAGGTATTTGGGACACTTGAAGTCTCAGTGTTTTACTTGAGAGTTACGTAAGGACAGCTTTTCTGACCTCACAGAAGTTTGCTTTAGAACTGGTGTGGTAGAAGCTATGGTATGAAAAATGTCTCAGTGGAGAACAGACTTGAAAACCCCTCTCTAGCATGTGGCAAGAAAGGTGAAATATGGATGAACACAGACTGTCCCCAGCTGGGAGAAACCCACTTGAATAAGTTTGGGGCTGAAAAATTTGATTTCTAAAAAATGCTGCAATCTGTATTCACTGTTCACTGCACAGTTATTTGACTTTCATTGTTTCTGATAAAGCAAATTACTTAGACCTCATGAGATTTCTTAAGAAGTTTTTCTTCTATTGTCTAAAACAGATCAGTAGTTTCCAATTACACATTTTTGTGGAAATCACATGTCTTTCAGCTTCTTTATTTCAGTGTACAGAAATTGCTGACCAATGAACTTTAATAAAATGTCAAGAAGAAAATTTTCTGAATACTTTCTGAAACAATAATCATCAATAACATCTCATGGATATTCCTCATTAAGCTTATCAGTGTGTGACTCCAGTATTCAGTAACACACACAGTCTAGCTGACCTCCACTTTCTGACATTTTCAGAAGTTAGTTTTATATGTCATACAAAGACATTTCAATTAAAAACAAGAAACAGCAAACCTAGAATACATTAAAATTACTATTATGTAGTAAAGTCTTCTCAGATGACTCTTCAATATCTTCCAAAAGGACACGGTTCCTTCTTTTTAACTAGTTACTTTTAGACATTGGAAATGCATCTTGTGACATACTGGGGCTAGTTATATATATGCAATACACATGAATGTAAATTATTAACTTTTAGCTTTGAAACACACTGTATTTTTTTGGGGGGGGGAGGTAGGTATATGCCTTCACATATTAACACAAAAACACATTAATTTAATTTAAGGCAATTTATTAATAATTAATTAAATACTTACTTTGGTAGTTCCATTGCCTTTAATGAGTTTTTACAGATTTAAAATCAACTGAGAAGCTGGTATATAAAAAATAAAGGGCTATTCTTTTCCACTGTGTGTGCTCACACGCAGGGATCACATCATGCTCATGTATATAGATAGATACAGCCAGAGCATTCTTGACATTGTTCTTTTAAAAGTGAAATAAGCAGTCATTAAAAAGCAATGCCTACGCGTCTTAATAAATATACATAATATATATTTAAAAATACTTGGGGTTTTGTAGCGCAGAAACAATTTGTAGTGAGAGACATGATTCTCTGAATTGCAATCCAAATTTCTGCATATAAAAGAAGCTAGTGAAATTTTGGTTCCTTACTGATGCTTATTTACTAATATAGCAGAAGTAGCTGCAAATCAGGAATTCAGTTTGGAAAGGTGGGAGACAGAGAAGTGTTCATAGATCGCTTTATCTTTCCATATACTTGCATTGGCCTAACAAATCTTACCATTAGCAACACTGCTTCATCTAATTTCATTTTCAGACAAAAAAATCGGATGTTTTCTTTTTCTGCTGGCAAAAGTTACTTTGCATAGTAGAAGTTGTACATATGTGACCACATGTCATATAAATCAAGCCTTTTCAAATCCATAGTTGCTATTTAATGAAACAATCCTTTGCCTATTTCAGCTTCACAAAACAAAGGAAATAGAATTATACCTGTTGTCATGGAAATCTGTAACTCTGTCGCTTTTTTTTCTTCATGTAATACAAAATGTATGTAAAGGTGATCACCAAACAATATGTGGGAACACCTCACAGAAATGCCATCATTTTACAAAAGATTTTACAAAATCTCTCAGGTGGTAGAAATTGCAACTTTGACCACTATGTCCTACAAGGAAATGATTAAGAATAATGAAGAGAAGAAGCTTTGCTGATTTGTCAACGGATTTTGAATCACAAAGACTGTAGAGATATGCATTCAACAGGCAGTCACATGAATCCATATGAATCTTGCCTGGCAGCTGCTTTTATGGAAATGGATTCTGACATCCTGAATATGCTATGAAACTAGCAGCTTTTACCCTGAGACAGTCATAAGAAATAGAGAGATGGATGCTTCTGCCATGACATGGAAAATCCTCATTATCTCCTTGCTGCTGAATGCTGCAGAACTGAAACATTTTTGAAAAACCTATTCCAGTTGAGATGGAACAGTACTCCATTACATTTAACATCTTCATCACCAACGTGGGCAGTGGGATAGAATCAACTCTTAGCAAATTGGGGATGACATCAAACCAGGAGGAACAGCCAAACACCCAGACAGGAGTGCTTCTGTTCAGAGGGATTTCAGCAAAGCAGAGGGAAAGGCTGACAGGACTGTCATGAAGCTCAGCAATGACAGATGTCAGTGCTGCAACTGGGCCAGGGCAACTCTGCACACAAGTACAGTCTGGGAACTGACTTGTTAGGCAAAACCTTTGCCAAAAGGAACTAGCTGTCCTGGTGATAATAGAAATGATCAGTGTACATATGCTGTGATGGAGGCTAATGACACACTAGACCACATTAGCAAAAGCATGGCCAGTAGAACCAGAAAAGTCACACTTCCCCACTATTTGGCATTTGAGAAACTACATCTGGAAGTCTAGCTATGTTCACAAAGTCGCCCAGGCATAGGAGGAATGTCAAACTGGAGAGAGCCTGGCAGAGAACCTCCAAGAAGGAGAATATGATCAGTGATGCTGGATTAAGTGTCTAATGTTTATTCACGATGAGAAAGCAAAGGCTAAAAGAAATCTAAGCCCATTTTTTTTCTCTCTCTTCTTAAAGATACGTTGCAAAGAAGACTGTTACCAGAGATGCACAGTGAAAGGACAAGAGTCAACAGGTCACAGGCTGTGGTGAGGGAAATTTGAGCCAGACTTAAAGAAAGAATCCTTCACAGTCTGAACAGCCAAGTGCTGTTGAATACTGTGGGTATTCAGAACTTGACTGGAAAAGACCCTGGCTAACTTTATCTAGTTTTGATGCTATGCCTGCTTTGAACAGGCAAGTAGGTGAGTTGACCACCCTTCCAACGCCAGTATTTCTGATCCTATATTCAATGGGTTTGAAAATCCGAGAGCTGATGAGATGTGCTGTGCCATTGAGTCAAACTGACATTTTGATGACTGTAGTAGGTGCTCAGCTTTGTATAACACAGCTGCTGTGGTTAGTGAAATAATGTCAAACCAACAGTAAAGGGTCTATAGTCTGTACTACTGCCTAACAATTCTCCTGAACCAGATTCCTGCACAGCTGATAAATAAAAACTCTTAGCATGGCTGGCATCATATGAGACATCAGTAGCATAAGAGGAACGACACACAGCTGAGAGAAAAAAAGAGCATAACCAACCCCTATCTGGGTAGGCTCTGATAAATGCATATTAAAAGACTGCATATACTTGGAAAAGTTTCTGTATGTCAGATATGGCTTTTTTAGATACTCAGTACCTGTAGTCTTCAGCCTAAAGAGAGATTATAAATAATTTTAATGTTAGAATCCCTGTAATATTTATTAAAAGGAATAGAAGTGGAGAAAAAACGCAAAATGAAGACATAGGGTGAATTCCACCTAATTTTTGTCCTACCAACAAGTACCTGATAAGCCAAAGCACAAAAAGCACAGGAGGGAATTACAAAGTAACTTTAGAGCTATTATGAGAATTTTTGATCCCTTCTCAGATTATTACTTTTTATAATTCTCCCATTCTCTGAAAAGCACTGTGCCCCTCTGTAAATCATTGATAAAGAAGTTGCTTATTAATCAGAGACAAAGCCTTAACTATTCCCTTGAGTGATATAAAGAATGCCTAAACAGAGTTATTGCAACAGAGGAAGGCCTTGCTTGACAGGAGACAAAAAATGATGCTATAATTCAAAAGACTGACAAAGACCATGTGAAAAATACCTTTTTCAGAAGTTAATTCTTCTGTGAATAAGCAACTGTCTATGATTCAGGATTTGTTTTGTTATTGTTTTGTTTCTGTGCTATGCATACAGCTGATTACTCTATGACCTTGGGTAATTCATACACAGCTGAGTTGGGCCTTAATCTTTCTGTGCCTCATTTTACTCATTACTATTAATATTCTAATAATACCTGTCTCCTGAGAGCATTGGATAACTTAATCAGCTATTATTTTTGCTAATAATAATAGAAGCTATATAGTTACTTCATTTTATAAGAAACAGTTTTCTGAAAAGAGCAGATTTGAGATTAATACTAAATTAAGCCCCCTGGTGAGGTGGTTTGAGGATTATTTTTTAGTAATACTTAAGTCAACATAACCTGCTTCTCTGTTGAGAGAGGTCAATGACGTGAACCTACCAGCACAGTTATACAAGCAAGCTTGCTTAAAGTCACACAATACAAAAGAAAACTTCCCTTCCATATGAAATGCTTCTTTGAGGTTAGTTAAGGGGAGGGCTGGGCTTCAGTCAGACATGCAACAACCACCACATAATTACAGCAGCCATTCCTAATTTATAGCTTATATCCCCCACAGCTTTTAGCAAATAAGACTGCTAAACAAATCATCAATTTTGTTTAGGGAAAAGTTCTTTGGCTCTACATTTTCTGCATATCTGGAAACAAATATGAATTTCAGCCTGACAGTGCCTCTCCAACTACTTCGTTAAATCTGTAAACATGCAATATTTGGCAAAGCATAAGAAAAGTGAAAAAAAAAATTAGAAATTTGCTCATGTCACCAACCTTCAAATCCTCTTATATTCAAAAGCAACTTTGTAAAATTGAAATAAATGATATCTGACTTTTAAGAAATAGCTCTTTAAAAAGTGCCTAGAAATGTAGATAGGTGGCAACAGGGATTTTTAAAGTGCTTACATGCTAAATTCTCAGGAGGGTTTGCATCTTTGGATACCTTATCATGAAAACATCTTTGCCCTGTAGCATTTAAACAAGCTAACGAGACCGTAGTGACTTAAATAGAAACAGTCACAGGGCAGCCCAGCTGCATGCAAACATATAACCGAGGTGAACAGAACAGGGGAAACAGTGTTCATTGGAGTCCTGTAAGCAGCTTCAGGATGGATTCACAGGATGGAGCAGGATCCATGCAGATAAAAAATTGTATCATCTCAGTTGTGAGACACCTTTGTGAAGCTTTTAATACAAATTTTGATTGAGCTCATATTAGCTTATATATGAGCTTGAGCTCATTAGTTTATATTAGCAGGAAGGCAGAATTCAATCTGAGTCTTAGGTAGCATGAGAGACAAAAAGTTAAAAGAACATGGTAACGGTATACAAAATATTCCAGAAATTTATAAGAGAAGAGAATGAGAGTAATTTCTAGGTAAGGATGCACATCCATGTGCTAAGGTACTTGGGTTTTAATCCACAGGAGAGATTTAGAGTACCTTTTTGCATTCAAGATCATCCAGCCCTATGGCTATGGATAAGACAAATTTGAAAACTGTGTCAGACAAAGGAAGAACTGAATTTTTCCCACCATACTCTGAATCAAAACCCTCATGACTACTACCACTTTGAAAACATTCAAAACTCCAGGGCAAGTTTAGTTTCCAAATGGCAAAACAGCATTTAAATTACATCACCAGCTACCAAAATATTTGACACACTCTTATGTAAGGATTTCCCAGCTCTGCTCTCACACCTACCCACGCCACTTACCTACACACCCCACAAACCTTTATGTTGTCTGCAGTGTTTGTGACAAGAGGAACAGCTCTGTCCCGCCCCCATCACTTTGTAGGAGCAGCTGCACAAACCCTTCGTTGCCATAGTAAAGACTTTCCCTATTCCATGGTTTCATTCAAACACACAGCAAAGATCCAGGAACGCCAACCACGTACGGAATTCCTTGGAGAATCTGGGCTTTACACCTCATCTTTACACCTCTTGTTGCCTGCAAGGTGCCATACAGGGGCACAATGAAACCCTGCAGTTCACACAGGAAGAGGGGTAAAAAAAGGTCCTGACTCGGTAAGGAAGGGATAAATGGGAGACTCTAGTGGCTGTGGAAGTTTGAATTTTACAGTGGGATGAGGTGTTTTCTTTTAGAAAGTGAATGACACCTTCTGCATAGTTTTTGAATGCTGCTGCAATATTTGGATATGACTAATAGTCCCTGAAAAAATGAAATAAATCTACATTCAAGACAATATTTTCTTTAAAATCGGAAAATAAAAAGAGGTCCAGTTGAAAAAATCATTAACTGTCACCCAGTCTGAATATCCATAAATTTCCTGCTTTCTTATGAAGCGGTGAATGTTGGAAACAGACTTGTGATATAAATTTAGGGATTACTTCATCCAAGTATACACAGTTTTCCGAGCCTAAAGGCTAACAAAGAGTCTGGCAAAATGCTAAAAAAATTTTCACAGAAATCAGAGTAAAGAAAAATGTCATTATATACTTAATGAACCAAGAACCCTATGGAAAATTATGCCACTTGTGGGAATTGGGTTTACAAAACTAAACCTCCAAAGTACACAGATTCTGACTTATGTGAAAAAAAACCCAAAACAAACTCAAAGTTCTTGGTGTTGTTAATCTTGGGAAAATTTATAGATAGTCACAGACAGACTGACCACTGGAGTGTTCCACTGTTTCAGGGGAGGCTTAGACTGGGGACTAGGGAGCATTTATTTTCTGGGAGGATGGTCAAACACTGGAGCAGGCTTCCTAGAGAGGCAGTCAATGCCTCAAGACAGTCAATGTTTAACAGGCATTTGGACAATGCCCTCAAAACTGTGCTTTAACTTTTGGTCAGCCCTGAAGTGATCAGGCAGTTGGACCATATGACCATTGTAGATCCGCTCAAGTAGAAATATTCTATTCTGTTCTATGCTATCCTATCCTATCTTATCCTGTTACAGAAATAAGCTTCACAACAGCCATGTAAGCAATTCACCAGCTCTGTATTGCAATAAAGCAGCCAGGTTTTTACAAGGTTATAAAATTTCTAGACACACATTATACATCAACACCATACATAGTTTCAGATGGGTAGTACAGAACAATACTGAGCTAAGTATGCATGAATAGCTGACCTGAGGCTATGCTTTAACTTGCATGAAGTACATGAGTTCATGAATCATCATACGTATTCAGAATTTCAGTACTTGAGCTTATACAAAATTTGGGAAGAGAAGAGACCAGTATGTCATGACATGGGATCATCTACGGATGAACTGTAGAATTTTCTTCTCCTGTTTCTCCTTCAGGAATTGAGTCAACTCAAACACTTAGGCAGAATTGCAACATAAAAGAGCTTTGTTATACTAAATAAATTGCAGTGGTGAGATGAAGCCCAAAAGATATATAAAACTTATTTAGCGAAATATTTTATGTATTCATTTGGTCAGCAGCATCCACTAGTATCTCCTTGAAATTCCCATGCTTCACAGCTTGAAATAGGAGGTGATAGGCACATCATTGCAAAAAGACATCAGTAGCAACTGTTAACCTGTCAAAGCTCTGAAGATGCAGTGGCAAAGGTAGGATGTTAAGTTAAAATTAAAACCATCATGGTAAAATTAAAATTGAGAGTATTTTATGTGTTTGTTGATATTTGATTCTGTAATGTTTGATGAGCATGTGTTTTGAACCTGGCCACAACCTAAATGCATAAAGATGGTACAGACTTGCTTACAGAGCAGAGAAAAATTAAAAAGTTCACTATTAAACTAATGCTGTTATTACCTCCATTCTCACACTTGGTTTTTTTTTCTTATTCTAAGACAATTTACATTAATATTTTTAATTCTATTTACATTCTTATTAATACTCTGTCAGGCAATACCATAATTTATATTTATCCTCAGACTACTCTTATGAAATGCCTTCTTCATTCTGTTCCATATAAGAAAAGTAAAATGACTCTCAGGCTTATTTTTTAACCACCTTCCTCTTCAACCTCTCCTTTAACCCAGTTTCATATACTGATATTTGTATTCTTTGGTACATTAATATTTCCCTCTAAATAATGTCTTTTAAGGAAATAGTACATAAACTCATTGATAGTATCTTTTTTTTTTCTTTAATGACAGAAATCTATCATGATTAAGTTGAATTTTAAAGACAAGACTTGTAAATAATGAGAATAGAAATAGACAGAGGCAGTGTTTCATAAAGGTGTTTATCTCCCGGGAAATGTTAAAAAGATCACAATCTAAAATGGCTTTTAGCTCTGCTGTCTAAAGTAAAACAAATGTTATAGAAAACTTCCGTTAATAATAAGTTATGAAACTTGGACCATTATCATTTATTCCTGCATTTATACTTCAGTGTTACTGATGTTTGATTAAGTTCAGCTGGCTAACATCAACTTTAGTGCTATCTTATTTAGCCTTATTTTTTTGCACACTGTAAATTTTTATTCTTTTGAGATTACATAGTAAGTTTTTACTGGCAGCTCTTGAAAGAAGTAATTTATAGGGCTAAAAAGGTATAAGTATTTCCTCAGACTTCCTCCCTCCTATGTGTAGTCATAACATAGGAAATCTAGAGCTCTTAACCTCCCATTTTCTACACTTGAACAACAGTGAGAGCAGAAGCTCCATCAGGAGTGTGTTTTCAGTGGAAGTTGAGTGGCAGAAGATCAAAGCTGGCATTAGAGAGGAAAATCAGAGATTAAAATTCCAATGCCACGTTGTCATCCTGGTGTAGAGGTTAGATAGACAAGTGCTGCTGAGAACAACTGTTCATATGCTCGTGTGTAAAAACCATCTGAATAGAGATTCTTTAAAAAAGGATCACCAAACCAAACATCATCTCCTGATGGCAAGGAAGAGGATACTCAGCATTCTTATAGATGAAGCATTTATGGAGGATGAGTTTTTCTTTCTCTCCTCAGGACAGGACAACTGAGAAGATTGAAGGGTTCACTGCTGCCTCTGTAAACCAACTCAGTTCAATAAACCTGCAGAAGCCTGCCCCTTTTAGGTAGGTGTTTTTTGGTTTTTTTTGGCCAAACTAGCAAACTGAATTGGCTCAGTTGAATAAATACCTAAGCTAAGAGAAAGGAAGGTAAAAGAGCTTGCAGTCCAGTCTGGGGACAGGGGAGGGATGCTAGAGCTGGCTGTTAGACACCCAAACGTGCATCTTCCATGCTCAACACCAGGGTACAGCCAGTGGGGGGAATACAGGCCATTCCTGACGCTGACACTTTTTTTTTTCCCAGTAAATTCAAGACTAGCAATCCAACCAGACTTCTAAATACTAGACAGGAAAAAACACCAAACAAACAAGGGGTCATAGGGCAGAGAGGGGGAGGGAGAGAGGAAAAAAAACAAGGGGTTTGTTCAGGTGATAAAAGGAAAGTTGCTGACACTCTCATGTGGATAACACAACAGCACAAAATGAAAGCATGTAAATAGAAAGATTGTCATTGTTTTTTTAAAATTTGTTATCTTGAAACTAAAACCACTAAAAACCATAGTGATATTGCCCCCTCTCCCACAAAACAACTACAAAACAGAATTATCATCTGTATTACAGTGATCCATCAAAAAAGCAATGACTGAAAAAAGTGAATATACAAGTAACAATTTCCCTGAAAAGAATTTCAATTTAAGTACTTGCATTTGCCAAAATTTGTTATTGTCCCAAACAAAGCAAGCATAAAACACTATCACTCTGCCAGTGCAACATTTCAAATTCAATCAAGAAAACCACCTGAGCAAAATTAGATCAATGTCCACTTTGCTGAGTTTTTTGAATAAAATCCAGTCTGCTTTGATCTCAGTAAATCCAATAACCGGCTCGAATCCACACCTATGCCAGTGACTACTGATCTCATATTTCAGGTCTTTCTTCCAGTGTTATAATTTGAAAGGAAAATGGGCAGAAGATGAAAGTGTGCACATGACTGCCTGCTTAAACTGACTGGGCTTCTCCTGCTTGAGGTGGCCAAGAGGTAGATTTGGTACTGTACAAGCTGGCACAGAACATTTTTGCTTCCAGTCCCCGCACTTTCAAAGGTAATAGGAAGAATTAGTTTCCTTATCATGTCTCTCTCTCATTAACATAGTTATCCAGCATGTTACTTGGCCTGAGCAAAAGATTTTTTAGCATAAAAATGAATTTATTGCTTAGCATTCTGAAAAAGAATTTTTGTGTGCAGGGACCTCCATAAATGGAGTAAATGCGGCCTGTGGCTGTCTGCAATACCTTTATCTGACAGGTCTCTGGTGGCAGTAACTAATTTTATCTTTTTTCTTCTACCAGAATTTGTTTCTGGCCTTTTTTTTTTTTTGGTGTGTTTTGTATTTAGGTTTTTTTGCTATTTTTGTATTATCAAGATGATGTACTTTGTATATTTACTACGAAAGGTAATCACAATCTGTATGGTTCATCAAGGCTGCTCTGGTAGAAAAATTCACTTTAATTTCTTTTATAAGCTGTATTTACTTTTCATACTAGATTCTAACCTATTATAATCTCGTAAAAATTAAATGAAACTTCAGTGTATTCATTACTTAAAATATGTTAACATTTATGACAGAACACAAATAGTCACAAGAGTCCTTTCTAATAAATGACTTCTAATAATTGGAAGGAAGAAGCAATGATTACGGTTGCATAGATTTTCTTTTTCTGATTTGTACAATAATGGAGACAGCATTCATCTTTCTTTACTTTTAAGAAATTCTTTCATTTTCATATATATATATATATGAAAGATTTATTTCAACACTGTTAAACTTCAACTGTTCATTACAGGAAACAGCAAAAGCTCACAAGTATAGATATATAGATTAAAAACCAAATATCAAGTTTTGGGAAGACCTTAAAGACATTTATGGCCTCTAAATCCCTGATTTAAGATATTCTTTTGCTTATATTTCAATTTCAGATCTTATGGAAAAAATACATATAGGTATTTGGTGAAACTGTTGGAATTAGATACAATTATGCTTGATAAATGGTATATAACACATACTTAGTCTATTTTATATCTTTAGATTTTGTTTCTAATATGAATAAAACTCAGATGTCGCAGATGACACACATGATCCCTTCAATGTTCAGCATCCCATCAGTCAGGAGCAGCAGTGTTTCCAAATCCAAACTAACATCAGTTTATTAGTTGAACTGTAAAACCAACAGGTTTTTCAGCCTCTTTTACACAGCCCACAGCAGCCTCTGGAGGCCTCTACTGATTTCCCTGTGCAGATCAGAGCGCAGTCTCATCCAGGAGACAAGTACATCATACGCAACGTGGCTGATGAGTCACTTCTATTTCTCAGCCTGCTCTTGCTTGGAGTTTGATATTACGTACCATATGGCCACAGCCTTCATAAATGTCGTTTCAAGGAAGTCATCTGATGGCAGAATGGAAATGGCTTTGCTAAACAGCAAAGCTGCTAATTGACAGGTGGAAGAGCTGAAAGTGATAGCTCTGTGAAAGGAAAATCCTGTATGATCCTGGTCTAAGCATTTATTATGGCAGCATGAAAATGTTCTGATTTCTGTTACTGGTGTAGACATTTTAAGAGCAAACACATTATAAAATAATGATGCCTTTTTTCCTGCTTTTTTCCTATTATTCAATCACTTTCCGCCCAGCAGAATGTAGTCGTTTTTTGACAGCAGTTCTACTACTGCACATAGACTTCCATTTATTCTACCTTGTGTTGGACTTTGCAGCAACTGCTCCTTATTAATCTTGATTGTAAACTCTCCTCTTCCTGCATTTCCTGTCCAAAGTTTGTGCCTCTCAACTATTATGCAAAGGCTCCTACTTTGTCCAGTTTTATGGAAAAATCCATCTTCCTTTTTTTCATAAACCACCAAAAAGGGCCTTTTTAATGGCTTCCCAATTCAGATTCTCATAACCGACATGCAAAGTCTGAGAAGAACACTCAACATAGTGTTTTGACATGGAAATCTAAGTCTTTTTCTAGTTTATTTTTCAGTGAATAAGGAAAATTGTGTCTCTGCCCACGGTGAGGGAAGTTGGAATTAGATGATCTTTAAGGTCCAGTTCCATGCCTTAACATTCCAGGATTTTCCGATTCTCTGACTTATCTGAGGAGCAATTAAGAAAAGTTGAACATTGGTTGAACATTGCTCCTTGCAAGAGCCTTTGCCTCAGGAGAGTGAGAAAGATGCTTTGACACTGGTGGAGCATGGGGGATAGATGCATGTAAGTCATGTTTGTATGACTGTAGGCATGTACAGTGTGGGTGAGGAAAGGAAGGAAATGCCACAGTTAACATAAAATCTCTGTCTAGGTAGGAAGATATGCAGACAATCATGGTCATCTCAGAAGAAAAGCATGCCGACTAGGTTCCCTGGCCTGCAAGTCAGCTTTCCAGAACAGTCACCGAAGACCATCTCTACTTCTAAGCATACAGGGAAAACATTTTTCTTGCTGTCTTAAAAGCCAAATCTTTCAATAGTAGTCACTTAAACACAGCTTGTGCAAACCAGGAATTCTGAACTAAAAATATTAAAATAGTTCTTTTTGAACTCATATTGCATTGCTACTTATAGTGTAGGGAAAGTAAGAACATGTCACCTAGAGGTGTTTATACTGGTTTTTTTCCACCTGTGAGGCCTGAGGAGCAATTAAAACTCATTCACCAGTAGTCAACAAAAAAGCTAAAGGTTTAATCTTTTAGTAACAGAGCCAGAATTTCAGAGAAGGTGGCCATGGATTTCATGTCTAATGGTATCCACCATTCCAAAAAGTCACCTACAAAAGATGATTCTACAGCACACACTGAGGATCCCTGACCATGAAAATACATAAATCTGAGTCTGTTTTGTCTTAGCCACACAACTGATACCGTCATTGCAGTTGGATCCACCAACTTTGGTTTATTATCAATTTTTATGAGTTTAGATACTTTGGGTGAAAGGACCTTACCCTTGCCTTCTGCTCCATTTCCATCATTAATCTTTCATGTTGCTCTGCTATTGCCAGTGTTGCAGAATGGACCTTCTGATATATCATTTCTCCTTCTCGTGTTTGAAAGGTGAACAGCCCTTCTCCTGTGTCACACATCCTGCATGGAGATTTAAGCAGAACAGAAAGAAAAAAAAAAATAGGTACTGTGTAATTTTTATCTAACTATTATAAAAAGTGCATACCTTACAGTAGCAAATGCCAACTTTAGAGACGTAGTTAAACTCTGAAATTCCAAATATCTGCAGTTATTTTTACCATCAGAGAGAGACATATTCCAAGAGATGGGCAGGACTTCATTAACATATTTTTTAAATTCAGTTTTAATCATCATCTGGATAGTGAAAAAGAAGCTTTAGCATGGAATAAAAACTTGAGGTAATAGAGTTAGTCATTTCTGCCATTTTTTCCAAATGTCTGCAGTGGTAAGTGGGAGCTAAATTTAATTATTTTAACCAATTGATGCCAGAAATACGAAGTACATCGTGACTTTGAAAAGCCGACATTTTAAGAGAACACTGACCAATTTAAAATTCTATTATGGTTAATCACTACAAAGAAGGTGTATTGAAAGACAGCATTAAAAGGGTTAAATTATTATTACCTCTGTCAGTACATTTTTGTGAGGCAGCATCCAAAGCTATCCTGATAAATACAAAAGCCATTCAGTTTATCTGAGAATAGGAACAGTTTCTGTTGTAAAAGAAGATTAAATAATGAAAAAACCCTCCACAAATAAAATTTACTTTCTTCTTTCGAGAGAGCAGCTGCTGTTATCCTTATCTGTGATATCAGTGTGGCATTATTCTGAGGAAAAAGTGTGGTACATAGTAAACACAATGACAAAAAGGTCTGGGAAATACAGGAAATAGGAGTAGGAAATAATGTTAGATTGCTGTGTGACCATTACTTGGAGGATGTACATGCTGTTAGACAGTGGTACAATTCAATGTATTTATATTAGTAGTTCCATTATATTATCAGTATCTGATTTACATATTTTTTACAGACTTCTTGCACTTTTAGAAATGGAATTTCAAAAATCCTTTTTATTTGCTCTGATACCTCCTGTAAAGATTTTCAGTTATCTGTGACAGAAAGTTTTTGACTTGAGTCACTGATGCATAACATGCATCAACAATGGAGAGATTTTGATTTGCCTTAAAATACCAGATTCCTTTAATGTTTTGGATGTTTACATTATTTTTAAGGAAATCAATTTTTTTTTAATATCCCAGCATCTTCAGCACGGTCCCAGAAAGCCCAAAACATACAGAATTAAAAAAAAATTAAAAATGTGTCCCAAATAATTCAACATTTAAACAGCTTTTAAAATTTCATTACCTTTAGAATTTGCAACCCAGATTCTGCATGATTATTCATGCATTAAATTTTACAAAAAAATTTCCCATCAAATGAGCATAGAGATCTATATTATTTTAATATAGTAATTATTTAAATATATTTCCTACTATATTATATGCATGCACACACACACTGTTATACTGCAGCTTTTTGAAAATACAATACTTTTTTTCATGAGACTTATCTTTTTGTCAAATTAGAATATGGCTTCCTAAACAATTTCACTTAAAAAGTCATCTGAACAGGACAGTTGTGCTGTATGAGGGACTTCTGAGAGTTCAGAAGTTGCTTTTGATTTCAAGGTTGACCAGTGAAAATAAAACCTTATTAACACTTACAAAATCTTTTTCTGTTCACTGGAGGAGGAATGCTACTGTGAGCCTCCTACAAAGAATTTATGCATGTCTGTGTTTGGGAAGAACAGGAAGTATTGGAAGCAGTAAACAGAGGTGCTTCTGGAAAATACCTGATGAAAATACTTTGTAATGATCAACTGAGATATTGAAAAGAAATTTATAGTCTAAAGAATATATGATTAACAATATTATCCATAATTCTGGAATAATACCAGTTTTTGTCATTGCAAAATATAAATAAAATACAATCCACTTAATAGATAGGTATTATTTAATCAGTGTTAATGTGATGTGCTAATTAAGAGATTAAAAAAAAAGCTTTTATATTAGATTCCAATGGAGATCAAGATCTCTGCTGTAAACATTTAAGATATATTACATCCTTAGCCACAGTCCTCCAAAGAGCTTCTGGTGGAAATAAAATGTCCCCAGAGTTTTGTGACATTATGGCAACAGCCTTTCAGATCCCTCAGGGCATCATATAGCCAGTACTCTGCTTTTGTGTAAAGAGATCTTAATAAAATTCAAACAGCGTGAAATGGAAAGTCTGGAAAAAAGGATGGAGTTTCAGAAACTGAAGGAAAATATGATCTTTTTGTTGGTTTCAGAGGACGAAAAATCCTACAGGGATAAAAACAAGGAAGCAGGCAATGGAGCATGATTAACATTCAGGACTTAGCTGCCCGTTTTAACCACACAAATCCCAACCACCAGCGCTGCCGACCAGAGCAGGGTCTGTCCCCGGCTGGAGGCATTGGTGCAGGCTGTGGCACTGCCCTGGCACCTCACCCGCTGCACAGGACACTGACTTGCTTCCCAGCCTCAGCTGTGGTGGACATGTCACGCCAGTGTCAGAAAGCCATTGCCACCAGCCTCCCCGTGAGGGCTTCCCTGGCTAATGATGGATGGTGTGCACACAGCTGCTCAAAATTGGAGGTGAAGGAGAATTATGGGCATCATTTTTTGAAGTGCTGAATTCCCCTAACTTGACTTGAAGTTTAACAGGATTTAATGCCCCAAAGAACGAAGCAGTTGTTACTTGGCACATCTGAACCAGGTAAAAACAGCAGAAATTGCTGGCATAAAACTTTATTTCTTCCATTTAAACTCCTTGTTAATAATCTGTCTCCTAATCAGATGAATCCCTTTGCCATAGCAAAGTTTTCCTGTTCATCTCCTCAGAATATTAGTCCTTTACTCAGGTGAAAATCTGAGTTTAGACCTTCTAGTCTAGTCTAGTCTAGTCCACTCTATTTTTCTTTTCTATTCTATTCTATTCTATTCTATTCTATTCTATTCTATTCTATTCTATTCTATTCTATTCTATTCTATTCTATTCTATTCTATTCTATTCACAAACCAATATCAGTAGCTTCATTAGGGTTAGTTTAAGCCCTTCTAGAATAAGGAAACACAGACTAAAATAGAAGCACTCCTAAGCACGATGAAGATGGGGACAGGGAGAGGGTACTCTCCTAAGCTTAAGGGTCTTGCCAAAAAAGCAGAGGACCTTTACATATCTGGCCAACAGGAACAGACAAGCCCATGAGCTGAAACAAGACTTCTTGTCTTGTTCTATTTATAGTCCAAACAAAGTCAGTAGAACAAAAAACTATTTTCTCTACAGTTCTTATAGATGCCGGATAACTGTGCCTATAAAGCTACAATTTCAGGTTTAGCCTTGCTAATGTATTGGTTTTTTACAAGTCAAAATGAAGTAACTGTGGTTAAAGTCAAATTTTTCCATGTTAAAAGCACACATGATTGATCAGCTGCCAATTTGATAGCATTTTCATAACTTTTACATGCCCTAAAATCACTTTCAAGACAAGGCAGGACAAAGGTCTGGGCCTCTTTTTTCCTGATACTGTTGCAGTTAAGCAATGCAGTCCTACCAACCCAGTATGACCTTCACCGTTAAAAAAAAAGTCATTGATTTATAAAAAAAATACTTTTAAAAGATACTTTAATTTTTTTATGCGATACTTACAGTCTATGAGTGCTTGAAAATGCTGATCTATTTCTGTGTTTTTCAACACAGAAACAGGGAAGTCATTAACCTATGCTTTAAGATACTTAAGGATTCAATGCATTAAAATGTATGAAGTGCTTTGACTGAAATAGAAAAGTGCATTTTTTTCACATATTATTACAGAAGGATTTAACTGGACAGACAGCGACACCACTAGATAAACAGTGCCACAAATAGTTGCAATTTTTAAATTCTTGAAATATTGCAACAGCTTTTCACAACCATCACCATTACTAGATTTGGCTCAAGAGCCAGGAGAAAGAATAGAGAGAACGTGAGAGCTCAAATTTTGGCCTAGGACAAACTGGATTCAGAGATCAACAGTGAAAATTCCTGCTTTTATTCTACCTTTATTGAAGGTAGAATTTTTGTTCAAGCCAAAGAGACTTTCCCACCACTACTGCCAGACTCTTTTCAACATTTCCCAAATTTATACAATGGTTTCCCACTGCCTTTGCTCACTCCAATGTAACTTCAATCTTTTCGATTATAATCAATACTGTATATTAGCCTTGCAGAATTCCCTTCAAAAAGGAAACTTCATTGACTTGGCCACCATTTACAAAAAGTACTTTTTCCAAAATAGAAGTTCATGCTCTCATGTCCTGAAATATTTTAAAAGTTTAACAGTGTAATATTCAGCAACTGCATGAGAAGACAAGATTCTGACATATCAGCTTCACTATTTCAGTTAGGGGTAAAATGTATTTTCACAAAAATGAAGGTTGTCTGAAAATTGAAATGTCTAGAAAAATTATTTTCTTGTTTTAAAATAAAGGATAATTTACAATTCTGTAAGTAGAAAAATTTTAGCTCTTCATATACCTACACTAAATTTAATTTTTAATGAATTTGAATTATTTCTTTTTATCAACAAATAATTTAGGATTAAAGAAATAATGGCTGATTTATATACTCAAAAGTGTATCAGATTACATACAAATAACTAAAAAGAGGTAAACATCCTTAAATAGAAACTGAAAAAACATCATAAAAATGTTTACTGTTAATAACTAATTGCTACTAATAATTATAGCTATTAATAACTAATAGGTAAAAAATAACTATCTTGCTTAAGCATTTCTAGTTCTTGAAATAGGAATAGACTTTAAATTCTTAAATGAGAACAGATCACGAATATGTAATGTCCAGTAACCAGAGAGCTAAAAACTACCAGTACCTAACTGGATGTAATTGCTGTTGCACACTCCACAGCTAGTGTGGAAAATTGTGTCCTTAAAAGAGCGGAGCTGTTTACTCAGACACTTCAAGGCCCAAAAATTAAGTTCATAAAATCACAGAATCACAGAATTGTTAGAACTGGAAGGGACCTCTGGAAATCATCTAATCCAAGTTCCCCTTCCAAGGCAGGGTCGCCTAGCGCAGGTAACACAAGAACTTGTCCAACAAGATTTAAATATCTCCAGAGAGGGAGACTCCATGACCTCCCTGGGCAGCCTGTTCCAGTTCTCTGCCACCCTCAGCGTCAAGAAGTTCTTCCTTGTGTTGAGGTGGAACTTCTTGTGCTTCAGTTTTTGTCCATTTGTTCCTCGTTCTGTCACTGGGCACCACTGAAAAGAGTCTGGCACCCTCCTCTTGATGCCCACCTTTGAGATGTTGAGATGTATTGGTGAGATCCTCTCTCAGTCTTCTCTTCTCCAGACTAACCAGTTCCAGGCCCACAGTCTCTCCTTATAGGAGAGATGCTCCAGACCCCTCATCATCTTTGTGACCTCCACTGGACCCTCTCTGGTAGCTCCTTGTTTTTCTTGTGCTGAGGAGCACAGAACTGGACACAGCACTCCAGATGTGGCCTCTCTAGGGCTGAGTAGAGGCACAGGATCATCTGCCTCAACCTGCTGGCCACACTCTTCCCAATGCACCCCAGGATCCCATTGGCTCTCCTGACCACGAGGGCACTGCTGGCTCATGGTCAACTTGTCACCCACCAGCACTCCCAGGTCCTTCTCTGCAGAGCTGCTCCCCAGTAGGTCAGTCCCCGACCTGTGCTGGTGCTTGGGGTTGTTTCTCCCCAGCTGCAGGACCCTGCACTTGCCCTTGTTGAATCTCATTAGATTTCTCTCCTCCCAACTCTCCAGCCTATCAAGGTCCCGCTGAATGGCAGCAGAGCCCCCAGCTGTAGCAGCCACTCCCCCAGTTTTGTATCCTCATCAGATTTGCTGAGGGTACATTCTATCCCTTCGTCCAGGTCATTGATAAACAAGCTGAATAAGACTGGAGCCAGTATGGATCCCTGGGGAATGCCACTGACTGCAGGCCTCCAACTGGGTTCTACTCCTCTGATCACGACCCTCTGAGCTCTGCCTTGATCCACCTCACAAGTGCTTAGTTAGCTAATGCTTATCTCCTGTAGGCCAAAGAAGGTAGTCAGATGCCACATATGGGACCAGACCTGTTTCTTCTAAGAGGAGTAGTAAATAAAAGTCAGTCTCTCTTTAAAGCATTGAAGCTGTGGCTGTCAGTCATGAAAAAAACTAATTGGTATGCAGTATCTAACTCTGAAGCGAGACACTTATTTCTTGTGTTGCTACAGCTTTGATTTTCTAAAAAGTGGTGGAAACTAGCAATTTCGCTTCCAATTTAATTAGATTATCAGTGGAGACACACAAACACTATCTCTCTTGTGGATATCTAACTTTTGTTCTTTCCTTGTTTGTTGTTATCTTAACTTGAGCTAAGCCATTTTGACAGAAATCCTGTTTGTTCTTTGTGTGCAAGGACGATACACACAGCATACACTAAAGACAGGCCAGCTAACCAGCAGACCTCACTATAAAATGAATGCAAAGCTCCCCTGAGGGTCCAAATTCTTTGCTCATTCCAGCCTTCAACACATGCTAGCTTGCTTCCTGCTAAAGTTGTTCTTTTCTGAGAAAACAAAACAAAACAAAAAAGTAAGGAAAGCAAATAAACTCTTTGTCGGAGGAGCATCTTTAGATGAAAAAAGCCCCCTTTATGCCTAGGAATACTTATCAAGACAACTGAAAAATAAACTATGCATGTTTTTATGAAATTGTAAGTCAACTTCTATGCTGAAAGGATAGAAAGACAAAGGCAGAAAAAAGAAAATTGTTAAAAGAATTTCTAACTTACTACAGAACAGGCGAAAAGGGATACTTTGCAGGGGGAATCCATAAGGAAAAAAGGTAACTTCATAAACAGAATATGTATGGGACCTAGGAAAGTTCTGTGGGTGAAGCAGAGAGAAGACAATAGAAAATGTCCACAAAGTGTAAATGATTCAGGTATACAACTTTGACAGCAGACATGGTCAGAAAGACCCAAAGTTGGGACAAGGTCGGTCAAAGCAGGGAAGAAGTCCAGTGAAAAATCTGTGAATGGGAAATGAAGATCACCAAGGCAAAGAACAGCAGTGACACAAAGTGCAACATTCAGAAGGAGTAGACAGAGAATCTGAGTGTGGTCTGTTATACATTTTGTATGGGAATAATGAGTTAAACTTCCATGCCTTGCTGTCAGCATTTTAGAGTTTTATCTGGAGTGTCAAAGGATATCCTGGCGATTTTATGATCTGAGAAGCAAATCATGAAAATATTCTGATATATGAGGCATCTGCCTGCTCCCCTTAATCATGGTTATTTACTGGCAAGAATATGCAAGAAGAAAAAGCAATTATGCATGCTATCTACTAATTGCCAGCTATAGACATTCCTCCATGACACTTACTGTCATGTTTTTGCACTTAAGCTGAGGTGGGAAACTTTACACTGCTCTTGAATATGCTTATGAGATATAGAGAGTGGAATATTCTCGAATTTGGGGTGAGTTAATACAGGGAACTTTGAATATTATCACACCTCTGCTACAGCTCAGTAACTTGATCATGGAGCTTAGCCCTGAAGATTTGTTCAAGGTCAGATCTCATGCTTCTTGAGTCATCCTCAGTGTTTTCAGCTAAATGCACTAAGGGATCTCCATGCTATCAATGTAGCTTTCCTACTAAGGACATTTATAGAAACATTTTGCAATTCTGAGAAGGAAAATGTTCACAGATGGAGTGGAAATGATTGATGATGATTTGCTGCCAGGTAGGTGGAACTCCACCACTCAGAGGAATCCGGCAGTCCTTTTCTAATATTACCTAGAGGATCTTAATGCATTCCGAGTTGCAAATCTTTTGAAGATATTATATGCAGTCATGGTAACAAAAATCTTATGTGCTAGTCTGATGAATACATTGCTAGTCTTTCTGAGCAGAGATGTGATACCCTACAAATTTTCCCTCTTATAGGGAGAGTTGTAGAGGGATTTACTTTGTGAGTGAATAGTATTTTTTCATTATAAGATTATTTCTTTTTCTGCCTAAACCAAAACCCATTTAAGTCATATACCAGAAAAAAAATTCCCATGAAAACATGTTTTTCTTTGTTCTGTCACATAGGACAGATTTCTGTGCAGTAGTGGTGGTAATTATGCCTCTTGGGATACTTTTTTTTCATTGACTGGGCTGCCTTTACAGTTGCTGTCTGTGTGATGCCCTCTGTGATAGCACATTTAGACTACTGGGGCATACCAGGGACACCAACCCATTCCTGCATGTCAGATGCTTTCCACTTTTTGTTTAATGGAAGTGCAGAAAGCGGGCTGTGACTTTGTCTGGACTACATCAATGATTGTCCACTAGCACTACAATTCTCTATTTCATTTCCATGGGGTTTATCCTTGTCTATCATAGGACACAGTGAAAAAAGGTGTATTTTAGTTTTTTTCCTGAGGTTCAGTTTTGATAAGAAGGAGCATTCTATCTGGGACTTATTTCAGACCACTTTTATTTGGTTGCTACCAAGCCATCCCTACTCTTATCATTAAAATGTTCTTGTTTATATTAATTACTTTGATATATCAGAATAAAATTAGCTAGTGCTGAAGAGATAAAGATAGTAAATAATTCTCAATGCTGGTTACAGAATGAAAAGCTGAAAATCGGACTTGAAGTCATGCGTAAAAGGTGGAATGTGGAGATTGATGTGCAGTTATGAAATATTTCCATATGTAATAGCAAACATGCTGTGCAGAGGCTCTGTTTTCTATTTTCTAGATCCTAGAAACTAAGCTATGGTGTGAAGCCAGGTATCCACCAAAGCTGCTCTATCACTTCTCAGCTGGACAGGTGAGAGAAAATACAAGGAAAGGTGTCTGAGTTGAGATAAGGACAGGGAGATCAGTCACCAGTTACTGTCATAGGCAAAGCAGACTTGACCTGGGGAGAGTATTTGAATTTATCGCCAATCAAATCAGAATAGGCTCATGAGAAGTAAACCCAAATCTTAAGAGTACCTTCCACCCACTCCTCCTTCTTTCCTGGGCATAATTTTATTCCTGATTCTCCACCTCCTTCCCTCCAGCGACGCAGGGGGATGGGGAAAGAGGGCTGCTGTCCATTCATTGTTTCTGCCGCTCCCTCCTCCTCAGGGGGAGGACTCCTCACACTCTTTCCCTGCTCCAGCATGGGATCCCTCCCACAAGATACAGCCCTCCATGAACTTATGCTACATAAGTCAGTCCCACAGGCTGCAGTCCTTCACAAACTGCTCTGGCATGGATACCCTCCATAGGTTTCAGTTCTTCAGGAGAAGACTGCTCCAATGTGGGTTCCCAGTGGGGTCACAGGTCCTGCCAGACAACCTACTCCAGCATGGGCTCCTCTCTCCATGAGGCCACAGGTCCTTGTCAAGAGCCTAGTCCAGTCCAGGCTTCCCACAGGGTCACAGCCTCCTTCAGGCATCCACCTGCTCCAGTGTGGGATCCTCCGTGGGCTGCAGGTGGATCTCTGCTCCACCATGGACTTTCACAGACTGCAGGGGCACAGCTGCCTCACCATGGTCTGCATCACTGCAGAGGAATCTCAGCTCAGATGTCTGGAGCTCCTCCTGGCCCTCCTTCTCCAGTGACCTTGGTGTCTGCAGGGCAGCATCTCACATATTCTGACTCCTCTCTCTGGCTGCAGTTGCTGTTGTGCAGGATTTTTTTTCCCCCCTTCTTAAACACATTATCCCAGAGGACTACCACTGACACTGACGGGCTTGGTCTTGGCCAGCAGCAGGTCTGTCTTGGAACTGTGTGGCTCTGGTTCTGTCTGACGTGGGTGAAGCTTCTGGCAGCCACCTCCGTAGTTCCCCCGCTAGCAAAGCCTCGTCACACAAACCGAATATACCCAATACCCGAGACATTGTTTCTCACTACTAGAAGCAATACTCAGTACTCTAAGAAGTAGAATACAAATACTCTACTATAACTACGTTTCTTGTCTTTTCCTGCTTTATAGACTACTTTCATAAAACATGACCTAGGCATTTTGATGGGGGCAACTGAACTGTGCTGTTTGTGCTTCACCATTTCTAAGTAAGAAATATTCTGAGATGTACATGCAAATTAACCTCTCGCTTAAGTATTCAGTTCGTATTGTTTAAGAAATCAGTGTAGGCAATTAACGCATATGTACATACAAAACAACCCACTTGATGGAGACTTTTGACACTAACATTTTCTTTAAAGAAAAGGTCACATTTGTTAAAAACGAAGAGAGGATAATAGAGCAAACTGGTCTTAAATATACAGTACACTTGCATTTTTGACAGTTTACATAATAGAACAATGAGCATGAAAATGCTTTTAGATAATCAGTTCTGTTAATTTGAAGAGCTCAGGTCTTGTTGATAATGTTGAAATACTATTTAACACTATTATTTAATACTATTTAACTACTGGACAAGTATCTATTCTTACCAGCTTTGTGAAAGATAAACCAAGAACTCATATGTTACTATTATCATTTTAGTACAGAAGGAGCAGTTATGGTTGGCTGTAAAACACACCAATGAAAAACATTGTTCTGATAAAGAGTTTGCAAAGACTACCATGAGGTAAATTTGTCTGACTAAAGCTTTTCAGTCATCATGGTTTGGCTATTCTTTTTCATCTCACTTTTGAATGAGAAAGATACAAGTTCCAAGTCCTGGAATCCGGGATCATATGCAAAACCAGGTATTTTTACTGGACTTCTGCAATCCTATTAAGAGCTATTATTCCCCAGCAAAGAGAAATATCCCATAACAATACTATTCAGCTTCTTTCAGTGTCTTTAGGAGCAGTACACAGGAGAAACAGCATTTAATCTACATGAATATTTTTGACTTTGACAAATATAAAAATGTTAGATGTAAAACCTAAATAAGGCCATTACTGGTTAAAATAAATGATAGTGTAATAATAAAGGAGCCCTGTGGCAGCACATCACTACTTGCTACAAGAGAAGCAATAAAACTTAGTGACTCAAGATCTTTATTCTCTCCCTTTTTATTTTTTCTTTTGGAGCCCTCCGGTACTGATCTTCGGCACTACTCCTTGCCCAGGGTGTTGGGGATGGAAATCCTGTCAGATGATACTCCCTGGAGTCTTCATTCATTCCGAACACAACGAGACATAATTCTGAAGTTAACTCAGTCCTCGCTCAGGAAGGAGCTGTTGTTTTAAGAACACATTTGCAAGTTAACAGATTTTAGGACAGTAACAGCCAAATTTGCATAGGTATATCTGTTAATTTTATTTCATCTTTGAGAAACATGGGATGCTTCAAAGCTGTGACCCTGCACCCAATATTTAGAATACCTGATCATGCTCAACTTAAAGTTAAAAAAGGTCAGTAACCTCCAACTTTACCCATTCTGTGATCCTGCAATTCCAATTCTGTCATAATCCCCAGTTTTGCAGCTGCACATACCTATAAATATGATACCAAGAATTTAACATTTGAAATCACCTATAAGTGATTTCATTTATTCTATAATGCCTCATTAACCTCTTATCTATGGATTGAATGCTACTGGAAACACACTGTGCCTTCTGTGATGCAGGCAGATGCTGTGTTTGTGCCATTTTCTTTGACAGCTAGCATGCAAAGTAGGTATTTCCTGTGCTTAGATCAAAGTATATACACATAAGGAGAGAAAGGAAAATTTCTGGAGGGCTGAACAGGAATGAACTAACGCAATTAATATTTTTGATGGATGAATAATAGCAGAGAAATAGAAGTTAAAATTATGAAGGAGCTAATACAGAGCCACGTTTAGAGCCATAGAAACAGGAAAAAAACCATGAAGTAGTCACAGGTATAATTTTAACATGTATCCAAAACACCAGTTTTCCCAGTTTATGAAAAATGAATGCTGCATTCTCTCATTTCAAAAGTGGGACACAAAAAGTGTGAAGAAATGATGAAAGGAGCACCCTGAGCATTCTATGTTGAGTTTTTTGACTACTTCAAAATAAGCATTTCAAGTGTTCCTCCCACCCCTTCCCTATTTAAATGCACCATCAACCGTGATTTTGGCCATTAAAGCCTTTATGGTCAGCCACTTCTCTGAAGCTTTCAGAACATTGTGATTTTATTGTGGTGGGGATTTAAGCACCGCTGTCTTCTCTCAATGTCAGTCCACCTTCAAGGTATGAGAGATACTGCTTTGACCATTGTGGCCACAGAGGAATTTTCAGAAAGTCATATGCAAATATGATGGGGACACACGGCTGTCCACTATGCTATGTACATACACTAATGAGCAATTAACATATGCTAATGACATCGAAGCACTCATCAACACTAATCTCAAAACTGGTGTCAGCTCCAGTTTGGAAGCATCTGGCCACAGCAGTGACCCCAGGGATAGGCAATAGCACCAGGGATGAGACAAGGCAGGGATTTGTTTAAAAAACCCAAAGCTATATCTCGCAGCTGCTGAATAAGAATTGAAGGTCTTAGCTGAAGGCCGTGGTTCTGGCCTGAACTTTAGCTAGACATGTATGCTGACACCTGTGGTCAAATAATGCCTTCAGTGGTAGACTGAGTATGCAGTAACATCAAAAAGTAATTACAAAAAATGTACAACCCCTACCACAAGCACTAAAAATTCATTGAACTTGCACCAACTTTCTACATTTAATTTAGTGAGGAAACATGACTTCACTACCACTTGCTTTAACTTTTCCTCTTTGACACAAGCCAGGCAGAAGTGAAGTAGACAGATTTTCCCTGTTCTCTCAATTGCAAACAGCAATTCAAACAGCAGCAATTCTGTTATGGATCAAACAACCCCCACTGCATTCACCTGGCATCTCTGACTCCAAGTTTAATTGTGTACATGACATTCTTGTGCTAGTCCTTTCCAGCAGTGGAAAAACTCTGTAAGGTTTTCTCATTAGCCTGATAGCTAAAATCAATTTTAGTTTGTGCTCAGGTAAGTGGCAGCTTGATAACATCTTGAGAACCCTCAAAATATTTTTGGAAAATTTTGTTACATAAAAAGAGGCACTTCTTACAATTACACAAGTAAGTGGGAAGGAAAAGGTGTAAGTGGATAAAAGGAATGTAGAAACGAAGAAGGGAGTCTTGCAAAAGAAAATAATCATAAATAATCACATAGATCATACTGAAAAAGGACAGGAAAAGAGTATAAAAGGATAAAAAAATGCAGGAAGTTTATAGTTAGATACTTGGGCTCCCTATACATTTTCCTATAGTATCTCGTATAATATCTTCTGTCTAAGATGTCATGGGATACAATGGCAATTTTCTGATGTTTTGATAAATGTGCATTTCCACCTCTGATTAATATCAATCAATTATGCTGATTAGGTTCTTTTTTTTGAGTATCTGCAATAAGTCCTATGTGGAAACACTGACGCTGTACTGGCTAAAGGTACATTTTATGCTATCTTTAGTGAGGATTTTGCTTAAACTGAGAAGGTTTAAGCAAGAATGGCAAGAACTGTAGTCATTGTGTTTGCACGTCACCATTTAATATTCCCTCGGACCAGTTCTCTGCAGAGCACTGAGATGCTATTAATTGACAAGAAACACACCTTAACAAGTCTGCCAGAAAAGGGGAAAAACAAAGACTGAAAAACAAATTTGGGATAGTATAATCTGAAAGTATAAAATCCATCTTGTCTAATGCATAAAACTTTTAAGCACAGCATGCCTGCTCCCTGCCGAGGGAACTCGGGGCATTGTTTGAAAGCAGAATGAAAAAACCAATCACCCTTTGCTGTGAAAAAAACCCACTAACAAGCTTCTTTTACACTGGAGTTTACTTGTCTAGTTCAATATTCCAGAGTTTAGGCTTCTACTGTTCTACACTGACTTAGCAATACTTTTATAAGAAATTTATAACAGCCATGGAACTGCTCAGAACACTGGAATGTGCCAATCCCTTCTGTCCATGATTCTGTATGCCAGGTTTAAAAACCCAATGAACTATAGATGCAACACCTACTACTTCATCAAAAATTTATATATAGCTACTCAAAAAGAAAGCAGTATTGGTGGCAAAAGAGAAGGGGTACAAATCCCTTATGTGCAGAATGATACATAATGTATGTTTGTGGTTCTTATGTAGCAAAAGGCGACTGTGCCTTTCCTGGACACTTACACATAATAGCTAGGGCATGTTTGTGGCTATTGCACACATGCTGTTAAAACCACTTTGAATACCCTTGGCAACATTTGCAAAGTCTTTTGCAGTATTGCCCCATTTTGTCAATCTGGAACATTCATATTATAGGTATTCTTTATATCACAGACAAAATCTTAGTCTCCAGATGAATGCTAATATACATTTCCATTTCTGTATATTGCTATTTCTGCTCTTATTTCTCTGATGGTTCTTTTTACCAGCTATTTGACACTACTTCCACGTGCACAGAACACTTTTTCTTGGCTGTCTTCCATTCATCTGTGCTTCTAAAGCTGAGAGCTAATCATACTGATTTTTTTTTCCCCTCTCTGAGAAATTGGTCTCATGGGGCTTAAAGAAGCATCCGGTAAAAAAGGCAAAGTACCTGATAAATGAACTATTTGAGGTTGTGTTGTCAAAATCTGCTAATGACAAACACTTATCCTGGACAACATCTTCCTGCTACTTTTGCTGATACCTTCCACACTTTCTGATTAGACATTGCTCCTTAAATTATACATATTTCCAAACCCAGATACCTTTTGCTTTTTTTAAGAAGTCTCTCCCTATCAAGTTCTGTATCACCAGCCCATTTGTATTTAATTACCACATTCCTATTTCCTATTCCATGTGCTTAGCCCCTTCTGTTGTCTCACCCCCCACAAACTTTCCCTCCTATTTTCACCAATCTCTTGAGTTTCTCCTAGTCCCAGCAAGCTGGTCCACTTGCTGTCTAGTGTGCTGAAAAGCAGCTTTAGCACACTCCTGCCTGGGTCCTCTTCAGAGGCTGGTTAGCATCGCTGCTGTTGCTCTTTGTTCTCTGGTGGCAGTGGCAGTGCTCCTAGATGAGCAGAGATACAGATGATCCAGCCTGTTCCATCATTAAACAAAGGGTCGACACCCTCATCTGAAAGAACTCCAGGGTTTTCCACTGAATCATCCCTAAGACTATACAATTTTCTGCCCTTAATCCCATTCCTGACCATAAATGATACTTATGGTCAGACAGTTTCAAATGTTTTTGAGTGTTTAAGTATTGCATAATAATAAATGTAATAACAGATAGTAATTTCTATTTACCTTTATAATCAACTTGATGAAATTTCAGCCATAATAGCACACATTTCAGGTAAATAAAATCCCTACTTTCATTCATCTCAAAATGTTTTTTTCAGAAAGTGTATCAGGGACCATTTAAAGTACCATTTTAAAGAGGGGATATTTTTCAAGTTGGACAGGGATTATGAAAAAAATAGTAAAAAAATGTGCAAATTTGCTTAGGTGTACTGGTTCAAGCAAGCCGTGCGAATACAATGTTATATTTGACTTTTTGGCCACTGACAGGATAATCAAGTAGATGAAAGATTTCAGTGAATTATAGCACTGACTGAATTTTCTTCCAAAAAGTCAGAAAGATCAAATGATGTTTGGAGCAGCCAAGATTGAGAGATTCCATTAGATGCTACTTCTCCCTTCCCTCTTTCTAATAAGATGGAAGCTTTTTAGAAAATATGTGACAAATGACCACTCACAGCGGAAATAAATCACACACCACAGAGCACAGCATTATTAATAGTGCAATAATAGTAATAACTTACTGTGGTAGCAACGAAGTACCATTAGGAGGGACACAGTAGCTAATAGCATTTCCTCTACAGGGACTAAGGGGCAAGCCTTCCTTTGGTACCTTATAAATAAGTGGAAGATTAAAGGAGCCGGTGGGACCAAATAGCCTGACTTTTCCAGAATGCCACTGAGTAGGCACTGCCTGTGAAGTGCTCTCCATCTCCCCTATGTGACAATATTTTAATAGTTCTTTAGTTAATTTAAATTAGAGTGAGAGGACACTTAGTTGCAATGAAAGACTTGAGGGGGGTATAACGTATGGTAATGCTAGGAGGGCTTTGACATGGTTTTGAATTATTAGGCTTGTTTTTTCCTTAGCAAAGTGATTTGTGAAAAAAAACCCCTTAAAATTTACCACATGGATTTGTATTCAGGCACTACCTAAAAAATTAAAATTTTTTTATGGTCAATTGGATAGTTCTTTCAGGTTCTCAAATTTAGTTATATGCATATTTTGGGAAGAAGACATTTATATTATTTTCCACGTTATTAAAATATTTCTCTTTGTGTGTGTGTGTGTGTGTGTGCATTCGGCTTGGTAGTAAAAGTTCACGAAAAGTAACTTGGATTTCACCAAGGGTGCAGCTGTTGAGAAGTGGTGAAGAATATATATTATCAGAGTTATTTACCATATTTTAAAGCTTTTAACTAAAACATCCTAGTTATTCACCAGTTCAAGAAAATTGTCTGGTTTGCAAACTAATGTTGTCTCCATTAGTGGTTTTTTTTCAGTATTATTGTCTTGGTTTGGATTATCGATAAGATTTTAACAGGACAGCAGATTTCTTCTAATCAATGACATAATGAATGAAATTAATAATTAATTAATCAATAGATGGAAATATTATTTTCATGATTACTGATTGGCTTTTGAAAACAAAAATTGTGAAAAAAACTGCATCAATTAAAAAAAAAAGTCAGTAACCTCCAGAGTTACTCATATAGTCCAACACAGTCTTGAGTGCAGTGAGATTACATATACCATAAGTATGTTGGGAAATGTGTATATATATATATAATTTACATACATATAAAGCTGTTGGTAAGGACATTTGGCCTACTAATGAAAAGTTAGCATACAGCAACTTAAAAAAAAGAATCACCATGGAAATTTTTACGCTAGAAATTCTGCTCTCACACTGTTACTATGTCCCGACAGGGAAGTATTTCTGGAACTGCTTCCATCTGTGACTGACAGTAAAGGCCAAAAACACTCTACTGACCTCTTTTGGAAGCAAAGAAGTTACTGGGTACCCACATCTGCCAGAAAAGCTACATCTTAATAAAGCTAAACAAAAAGATGTCAATTGGTATTTTATAGAATAATAGAATAGGTTGAGTTGGGAGGGATCCATCAGGATCATTGAGTCCAACTCCTGACCCTGCACAGGACACCCCAAGAGTCACACCATGTGCCTGAAAGCATTGCCCAAATGCTTCTTGAACTCCGTCAGGCTGGTGCACTGACCACTGCCCCAGGAGCCTGTTCCAGCACCCTCAAGGTGAAAAACCTTTTCCTGATATCTAACCTAATCCTTCTCTGACCCAGTTTCATCCCATTTTTTTGAGTCCTGTCACTGGTCGTGAGGGTGAAGAGTACCTTCCCCTCCTCTTCCCCTTGTGAGGATGTTGAAGACTGCCAGGAGGTCTCCCCTCAGTTTCCTCAAGGCTAAACAGACCAAGTGGCTTCCGCTGCTACCTATAAGTGAGTTTATTATTTCTGAGAACAATGAATCAATACTGCCTGAAAGAACAAAGGAAATTAGGCAGAATTTAGGCAAAACCTTCCAAGACCAGCCTGCTAAAGTAGCTTTCTCAGTTCACGAGGAGTGACCAACAGTCAAGCTATACTCAGCTTGATTTCGGTGTAATGAAGACCCAAGCCTGAGAGAAAAATAAAACTTCCATTGCAATTTCTTTTGCATCTGACATACAAGAGACAACTGTTCAACACTAAAATGACCTTTAGAACAAACCTATGTGCCAGCAGAGGAACCAGAGTTCCTGACAACCAATGAAACCCGCAAATATATAAAACCATGCCCCTTTATGCTTCTGCAATGCTCCATGTGTGCATGTGCAAGCACGGGTTTGCACAGTTTCCTACATATTCATGAACAAGGCTCTTTTGTTGTGCAAATTCCAGCCTTTGCATTTTGATTACTTCCTTCTATGTTTGTACAGTACACAGCCCTAGCATAAAGAATATTTCAAACCTCCTCCTCAACTGATGATCCTACATTCATAGGCTTTGGAGAAAAGAAGAATTTACTTGTGCTTAGCATTCTTGCTGGCTACATGGTTCTCTGTGCAAAATGTGGCCTTCTGGATTGCTCTTTGTGAAGCGTTTAACACTCTTCCACTGTCTGTATAGATAATTAGGTGTCAAGTTTCAGCATTTTTAAATAGCTCATGCAAATAGCCTTGCTAGAGGAGAGATGCAACAGTATTTCAGTGCTAAAACAGACACTTTTACTGTAAATAGTATCTATATATTAAATGAAGAACATTACAAAATCTATTAGTGTTTTTTATTTAAAAGCTTTTGAGTTTTGACATCAATTTTTCTTTTTTTTTTTTAGTAAATTGTTCTCGGTTTCAAATCTGAGTTATTTCAGTCATCCTGTATTTTCAGGTAGGAGGTTAAAGGTTATTATGCCTCTTGGAGATAAAAGGACCTGCTGCTGGGGCATCTCAAGTTATTCAGACCTGCTATATGAGATTAATTATTGCTGCTGCTGACTGTGTAATTCAAAGGTTAAAACGCAGAGTTGAAGCAATAAGTGAATCCTAATGTGATTAAGAATTTATGAAATATTTTGTGTGCTTCTTCTGCACTCATACATTACACACCAATAACTTTGTTAGCTGTATTCAGCTTCAAGAATATTAATCTAAAAATGCATGCCTACAGGAGAGCACAGGTATGAAAAAGAGACAGTTAGAATATGGCAAGTAAATAACAAATATTTTGGGCTCACACATGGATGTAAAGCCTCCTGAAAGCTAAATGGCAGCTGGTCTCAAAATGTTTTCAAACAAGCCCTAATTTGACCGTGAGGTGACTGTGTTACGAAGGGAGAAAGCAAATTAGGCACTTCAACTGAAGGGTACAATTCACGTTATGTAAGGATCATCAGGAGGAACTTACCATGCTGTCTGCTAATACAATAGTCCAACACAATACAATTCTTATTGATTTCATTAAAAAGCTTTGCAACATTTCCATGAAACAAATGATATTGGACAGCTGCTGATCAGTTGACAACTCACGCTGATCCCTCTGTGATCTCCAAATACAAGCCACTTCTACAGACCCCTCAGAGATGATGGCTTTCCTTCTGAGCTGCACGTCTGCTGTGTTCACTGGACGGACTTTGGGTGACTGTTTTTCTAACTGCATGTCTTTCATTCAGTAAAAATTCATAAGAAAATTTACTGCTTGGGCAATGATGAATTCATGAACTAGTGATATGCTCATTGCTATCAATTTAGTATCTATAAATTTATTCATTATTATGCTACACAACTTCATCTATGAAGCTGGTTGCTCTGTCCTAAGACAGACTTCTCAATCTATTTCTGTTCGAATTAATAAAGACAATTTTATTCTCTCAATATATTTTCCTTTTTAAGATGTCGTTGTTTTTCTCAAAAAAATTAGCTTTCAGTGAAGTGAAATGGCTCTGGCATTCTTTGTCATTGGGGGAGAACCTTTTCTAGGTTTGTATATCACGAGTGAATTTTCAAAACAGGGTTATAAAAAAGCAGAATGCTTTAGAAGGCACAATGCAACCCTTTCTTCCCTCTGCTTCCCACATTCAATTATATGATGAAGAATTTTGCTATGTGAGTTTTGGTGGAGCTTGCTCTGACTTATCAATGCTGGAGCAGTCTGAGAGGAGCCTTGGCAGAGAGAAAATGCAATGAGCACTTTATAAATCACTTACAATGAGCTATATTAGCTTCTGCTAGTAAAACAGTTCTTAGATTAGGTATGATGATCAAAACCAGAGTAAGAGTCCTGTAGATGAGTTAAACACACAACTCCTTTTTAAGTAGGGTTTAAGTGAAGCAAATGACTATCATAGAACTTATTCCAGGTCAAGAATTTGGCAAGAAGCAAACTGAGAGTTGGAATGGAAAAAAGTAGGAATGGAACTACAATTACAACATATTACAGTATAACCTTGGCACTGCTAAATAGCAGGAACTAATGAAACCTTTTCAGCAGTAAGAAATGCCTCTTTCCCTAAAATTAGAGCTACGTCATTACTGAGAAAAAAAGCAGGGTAGGATACATAAAAGAGATTAATGTTTCTTTTTCAAGAAAGTTTTTTATTTTCAGATTTTAGCGACACATGCCGCTTGTGGAAAGAATATGAGAAAGAAGTGAAGGGACCGTGAGGAAACATAAAACTACAAAAAATTTGTATCATGGGTAATTTGGCTTTTTGAAAATATCACAAAGGTGTAAAAGAAGGAAAAGATCCTAGCAAACTTAACTATTTAAAGTGTGGGATACTGAGAGCTCTAAGCTAACATTTACGTGAAATGATAGTTATTTATTGAAGCTACACAAGTGTTCATACTGCTGCTCAACCCAAAGTGACTCACAAATTCAATCACAAGCTTTTGATTTATAATGACATTTAGAACGATTTATTATATATGATTTATAATTCTATGGTAAACCCATGATAGATTCATCCACTCTTTAGATAATCCACCAGTAATCAGGAATTGCAGACCTCTCTTCAGGGGGGTATAGATCTGTACAACAGCGTATGAAGTCCCAGGACAGCTGTCTCATGAGGCACATGCATAGTGGGCCTCCTCCCACATGAGCAAAAAAGAGCATGTTTCCTGTGACCGAACTTTAAGGGTTAATTGACTACTACATTCCATATTAACACCAAAAATCACCACAGAGGACTGACAGACAAAGGAAACATTTCAGTCAGATGTAGTGCCTGAAGCAAACAGTGAACTTTCTGCTTCAGATAACCTTAGCATCTGTGTATCTACCACAGAGAAAATGAGTGTATCAGTCTTGGGAAAAAAAATCTGAGAAATTCTCATGTCACCACTGTGTAATGCTTGAGCTTAATATTTTTCTTAACCAAAGAAACAGATTCCAGATCTTAGAAGTGATAGAGAACACCATATTTCATTATGTTTTCTCTGATGAACAAAAAGCCCAAATCAAAGGCAAATAAAGAAGGAATAGTTTAGTGTGGTTCAATGAGTCTCTTTGAATGCACAGGATGAATTAACTTGGAAATACTTGAAATTGTTTAAAATTCAGCATCTTGTCAACAAAGTAAAAGAAAATGTATTTCAGAAAAAGGAGTGTGTAATAGATTCGTGGCTTCTTCTGCTCTCAAAAATCCAAGAAAAACCTTCTGCCCCAAACTCTCTACTCTGCTGGAAACTCACAGAATTTGACAAAGTTTGCCTGAAGCTTCCACAGCCCATCTCCTTATTATATTCTCTCACCATGTTTGACTTGACTTCAGCTTTTTTTTTTTTAAACTTCTGGCCAGTTAATACACTTGACCAGACAGCTTCTATACATAAAAAATAATGTAAAAGACAAAACTACAGTAAAGTGAAAGAAGAAACATTTCAAAATGAACAAGGAGTCCATATGTGCTTAATTTTCTCTGTGTCGCAATTCTGAATTCTTAGGAGTCTCCTCTTATGCTCCTAAAAAGATGCCTCAGACAGCTTGTTTTGCTAAAAGGAAGGCTTGGACAACTGCCTTTTATAGCTACTAGAGAGTGGAGTTTAAACATTGTTTATGGCCTTTACTACAGTTTGATTCGCAACATCAGCAAAATGAATCCTGTAACTAGGACAGGAGACTGAAAAGGATGTCCTCGCACCTCATCAGGGCTATGAAATGTTTCACCTGTAGCTGTTTTACTACTTTTCTGGCATGTTTCTTAAATTGCATGTACTTAATGCAATTCCATGCAAATTACGAGCAACTTCACCTGGGCAGTTAGGGTGGGCAGCTCCGTAAGGACACACTTTCCATTTTGGAGGCTTAAAATCCAAGACAGTCAAGGACAAATTTAGCCCACGGACATGGAGCAGCACTTCCAAAAGTTTGAAGAGAAGTGCACCCATGCAGATCAACTCCACAGTGTCTCCAACATATCCAATATCCAAAATAATGAGAATGAGGTGTCTGAACACATTATATACATCCATAAGTTAAGGAAATCCTGTGAATCATTGATGATTAAATATTAAAACTCCTGTTGTGGTTTAATCCCAGCTGTCAACAAAGTATCACACAGCCATTTTCTCACTCCCCCGCTGGGATGGGGGAGAGAATTGGAAGGGTAAATGTGAGGAAAGACAGTGTAATAGGTAAAGTAAAAGCTGTGTGCACATGCAAAATATCACAAGGAATTAATTCACCACTTCCTATGGGCAGACAGGTGTTCAACCATTCCCACGAAAACTGTGCTCAATCACACGTGATGATGACTTGAGAAGACAAACGCCATCACTCCAAATGTCCTCCCTATTCCTTCTCCTTCCCCCTGCTTTATATGCCCAGCACGATGCCATATGGTGTGGAATGGCCCTTTGGTTATTTGGGGTCAGCCGTCCTGGCTGTGTCCCCTCCCAACTCCTTGTGCATCCCCAGCCTCTTCGCTGGTGGAGTTGAGTGAGGAGCAGAAAAGTCCTTGACTCTGTGTAAGCTCTGCTCAACAATAACTAAAACATCCCTGGGTTATCAACCCTGTGTTCAGCACAAATCCCAAACACAGCCCCATACCAGCTGCTATGAAGAAAATTAACCTTTCTGCAGCCAACACTGCCACAACTGCTCAGTCCAGTCTAAGACTGGTTGGAAAGCCTAGATCTTAAAAAAGTAAGTGCTAGGCTCTTACCTCATGTGCTGTGATCCATTCACTGTGTTAGATAAACAGCATTAATCCACACAAAGCTATTGTAGTGCCTAATGGAGTTGTGAATGACTATTTTCTGATAGGTGAGGAGATTGTACGGGATTAGCCCTAATCAGGTACTTTAGGTAAAGAGAATCTCTCCATCCCACATTGAACAAAGCCACACAAAACTGTTCTTTCTCCACATCTCGGTAGGGTTTGGATAGACAAAAAGACAGATTAAGGAAATCACTGAGGAAAGAATACTTTCATTGGTTCAATAAATAATAAAAAATAAGGAAAAGTCTACTTCATAGACAGTGCAAAGACACATATTTACAAATTCCAATTCACTGCAACACTAAACAGAAAAATCTGGGAGATTAAAAGAATCTGAGTTCATTCCTCCCACAGTTTAGGCATTCTTCAAATTGTGTAGTCACTACATTTCAGTAGACAAGTGAGCAGTTCAGTTTTATACATCCAAGTTCATATTCCATTTAAATGAAAAGCAATATATTTATTAAAAGATAAATTTGTCAAAAAGATTAATTTTGATCAATTTATTTAACATCTTTGTGAATATGTCCATTTATTTTATTGAAGGGATTTATTTTCTAAAACAAAGTAATATCAAAACTCAGGATGTATTATAAATATATAAAACTGAGCTTCTAAAGTTCATGCAAACCTCATACACATACACTGGATATCTGCTAAAACTCACTAAAACATAATAACCTATTTAAAAATATTTCCTTTAAAGCAATTGCCTACATTTAATATTTAAGCCTTAGGGAAAAATTAAAGCACCAACACTTTTACTGCATAACATTCTCATAAAACATGGATGAGTGCTTCACTTCTGATAAAACAACGTGGACCAGGAATTTATTGTATTAAGGTATCAGCCGATCAGGGGACAAAGAAAATCATGTTCAAAAAGATAAGAAAGATGATTTGCTGATTAAAAAATAAAAATAAAACCCCAAGCAAATCAACAACAGATTTTAAAAAGAGTGTTATTATTGCCCTGTATAGCCTTCAGATGTTATTGAAGATACCAACTTTTCTCTAGCCCTATTTTTTTTACCTCTATGCATTTCCAAATAAGATAGATAAAGTACTCCCAAGCAAGCAAAAAGGGAGGAATCAGATCAAAGACAATAAAGCATGACAGATAAAGGCAGAGCTAGCTCATAATAATAAAACACAGGAAAACAATCCACTTTTCATCAGGTCATATGGTTCATGGACTGTAGGAGCAGATGATATTCAGACACTAGCATGGAATTAAAATACTGTAGGAGGCTTGAAATGGAATTAAAATACTGTAGGAGGCTTGAAATGCTAATTCATGCTAAAATTGTATATTTGAATAAGCCCCTCAGCTTAATCATTGAAATCAAGTTGAAACATAGGTCAGCTTTGCTTATTTTTACTAAAAAAATATTAAGTTAAAAAACTCAATGATGTCTTCATGTGAACTCATCACAGAAAACTAACAAAGAACCAATAAGGTCTAGTGAAAGCAGTCTGGATATTCAAATTACTCTAAAATGGTAACCCCCAGCTATAGAAATGGCAGAGGAATTTTGGCCATTAACCCCTTAGGCTGTAGGGTCCATCTGATCCATGGTTTTGTTTCTGATCACGAACTATACTTTTGTGAATATTTGTTAATGGTATTGAATAAGTATACATCAAAAAGCATCTAAAGATTTTTTAACAAGACAGTGTCTCTAACACAAGAGTGTAGAGATACCTGTAATTTCACAGATTGCCTCAGAAAACTCAGGCTCCTCATAAAGGAGTATGATGAGCCATAAAAAAACCCAAACCAAAACATAAAGAACAATAGTCTAGAACGATAAAATACAAGTTGAAACACCACCAGAGGGAGAGTTAAATGCAGAATTATTTTTGTGCAGAAATGCAGAAAAGGAAGTGAACCTAATGGCAAGATATGAAATGCATTAAAAATGAGATATGAAAGAGAGGCAAAACAGAGCTCTATGGACATTTAAAACTGATCTGAAGGTGGAAATGGCAATTTGGTTTAAAACTACAGTCAGAAAAAACAGCTAGCCTTTTTATGGGTTCACAATGTTCTCTCTACTCCTGCTTGCAATTATACTCTAAGGTGGCAATCAGTCATCAGGAACATCCAAAAAGAGTAATATCCACTGTAATGGAAGTTATTCCATTCATACTTATGTGATGAGCCTTTTCCATGATCCAGAATTAATTCCTTCTACATCAAAAGTACTCAAATTATACCATACTAGTGTTTAAGCACAGTGAGACTCATAAACCTTACAAATGACATTTCAATCACAGTTAAATAAAAGTCAGAGGGTGCTTAAGCTCAATTTTAATATAAGACATATTAATGTTTATTTCAAACACTGGCCCGAATATATTGAAAAGTAATCTTCAGCAAAGGGCAGTCTATGGAGAGGACACGTATTTTGTCTTGCTTTATAAGAAGAGGCTTATCTACCTTATCAGATTGCTTTAAAAAAAACACTGCTTATTTTTTCTTTTTTTCTTTTGCATTTCCTTAGCTCTTACCTTCCAGACTCAAATGTAAACCACGTTGAGTCACGTCCGTATCTCCTCAAAGAGCTCAGAGGCCACATGACCAGCTTGACCTTGGCATTGTGGATGTCCCAGAGATAGATGTTTTCATGTGTGATCTGCATTGTACATTCCCCATAGATATCTAAATTTGGTGTAGGCATAAGGTATACATTGAACCGTTCTGGAAAAAAACACAAAGTAAGACATCACAGGTTAAAGCAAGATTTTATACTGGGGAGAAAAAAATTGGAATAAAGTCTTTAGTTCTGATGATTCAGAAATCAAAGCCAAATTTCTAGCTTTAAAGGAGGTGAGGATCCACTGATGTTGAAGCAGTCCTGCTAGTGCATATGAGAGGAATAAGAGGAGAATCATCCTCATTTCATTTTTCCTTAAAAACAATTCAGTAGTCTGGAACATCTTTCATAGACGATCTGTATAGTCGTCTTGGACATCTGTTCCCAGCACCTTAACTGCAGTCCTTTTTTACCCTCACATTAAGTTCCATGATTCTTTACAAATCAAAATTCACAATGATTTGAACTCTGACAGAGACTCCTCTCTCAAAGAACAGAACTAAAGGTATCCTGGCAAAATACGTATGTGCAACCATTGCCTCTTAGAAAAGTTGTCCTTGAAATTGCAAAACCAAGTTTACTTATTGGAGCTTGTTAATAATTACATTCCTTGCATTCAGCTTCTGTTTCTTTGCCAAAGTCATTCTTATTTGTAAAATTAATAACAATTTTAATCATCTGTTGCTTTCTTGAAAAATCTGATTCAACATGATATATTATTATGGTCATGACATCAATCACTATCAGCTGCACTTGGCTTGCAAAGTGCACTTATTGCAGTAGGAGGTCAAGGGCATTAATAATTTTCTGAAGTGCCTGATTTGCACGTGATTTAATAAGCAATGCAAAAAAAAATCATAAAAAAAGAAAAAAAAAAAAGGAAAAAACCCGAGATTGTGTGAAACACCATTAGCTCATACGGAAGGAAGCAAACATTATCAGGAAGAGCAATTTTAATAAAAATGAAATTTTCTTTGAAGAATAACTAATGTTTCTATGAGTTGCTTCTACAAAGGATGAAAAACTCAGTTAAATTTCTCATCGTACATTTGGAAGTGCCAGCCTATATTTTAACTCTAAATGCATTGCAATATTAGGGCTTAATAGCATCATATGGGAGAGTGCATCACACTCACAACTTTTCTCTCACAGTTTTTTTTAATCTCTGAAATGGGTAGAAATGCAAAATGTCAATGCTACTGCCTGAAGGATGTTGACAAAAAAAGGTAAGAACAATTTAAAGTATGAGCATGAGCAATGCTTATTCAATAACAACATCGTTTTTTTAGAGGGATAACTGATAGGAAAATTGCCTCCAATTACTTGATAAAGAACAAAGTGTTTGGTGTGGAATATTCTTAATCCACCATTTGAACTGATTTTTCTCACAGTGTCCTCATAAAAATTAGGAAGGAATTTAAATTTAAGTGAGAGAAATTTACTGCAACAGTCAAAATTAGCTTCCCATTCTGTTTGAAATTCAGTATCACAGACATTACGTCTCTATTTTTTAAACATCTAATATATATACGATTTTGACTAAACAATTAAAACATTGCAAGTAAGTGAGTTAATATAAAATATAAGTGTGTGTGAGTTTGGGTGGGTGTGTGTCAATAAAGTAGCAAAAGTTTGAGGAATTAGAGAAAGTAAGGAACTGCTGGCTGAGCAATAAAAATTGCTGCATAGCTATAAGTAAACTTGTCATCCCCAATGTTGCTCTGTTTCAGTCAATTTAATTTTGTCCTGTTAATGACTCCCCAATTGATTCATTCAGTCACAACCTCTTCTCCCAGGCCCAAATTCTCATTAGTCACACTAATGGGTGTTAGCCCTAAAAGTTTAATTTTATGACTAGGACCTCATGTGTGAAACTCCAAACACTTTGTACAAGTCTTGTGACACACAGCACAAACAGATTAGCAGAGGCTGCTGAGATCACCAAGGAGAATTTCCCCTAATGCTCAGAGGAGTGCATGGGGCAGAGGTATAATGTAATGCCTACTAAAGTAAATGGAAGGACTCACACATGGGAGTGACGGGTCAATGACCGCATAGGGAAGGGAATGGTGGTGAACAAGATAACTTTCACTTTGCACTGGAATTTTACATATATATATATATATATATATATATGCCGTTTCAGTATGCATATGTCATTGGGATTGCAATGCAGAAATTCCTCATAACTGTGCAGGTGCGCTTTCGTCATATATTAGACTCCTGCTTTGCATTGCCATGCTGTCACTTACTGCTACTTCCCTCCTCTGTTTGAAAGAAAGATGCAGTAACTGGCCTGTCAGCTCTTTTTCTTTTGCATTACATGAAGCAACACAGTGTATCTGGGGGGGGATGGGGTTACTATATGAGCATGAAAATCTTTCTCTGTCTCTGTCTTCAAAAACAGAAGGCCTCAGACAGCAGAAAAAATGGAAAGGTACAATTATTTTCTAAAGTAAACCTTAAACTGTTGTGTGGAAGGCACAGAATATTTCAACTTGCTTTAGATGTTACCAAGGTAGTAATGAAATGCTCAACATCTCTGATGTGTTTGAGGATATTATCGCATGAAGGGCATTCAGGACATGTGGTATCTCCTCAAACTGTCAGGAGACATTTGCTGACTTTGCATGGGAGGTCAGTGTCTAAGGTGAGATGTCAGGGATTAAAGGAAGTATGTCTGATTAAAGTGAACATCAGCTGCAGGGCAAAATGTAGCACCCTTGGAACTGAATCCAACTGGCAAGAAAAACAAGCATACAAACATATGTGCTGGAGAAGATTGAGGCTGGATAGATTTGCTTCTGGAACATAAACTATACTTTTGAGTAGTGGGCAGCTGAGGACATGGGAAGGTGTAGATACTATTAAATGGTTTTATTAATTAAAACGCAGGGTCCAATTTTCCCATTTCAGAAAATGTTTGAGCAGTTATCTAACTAATGGTAATACAGTCATTCCATCTTTAGTGGCACGTTTTGCCCTTACATTTATCCAGGAAAGAACAAACATTCATCATAGGCCAGATTTGGGAATCCCAGCTCAATTCTGACACCAGACCTTCTGAATGACATTGAATAGGTTATTTTGCTTCTCTTTGGTTCAGATACCATCTGCATATGAGTAGGATGATATAATAACAGTTCATTGGGTAGTAAGACTAAGCAAATAGAAGTTAATAAGGAACCAAGAAAGCGGGGAGGTGGAAGAAACCAAACAAGATGCCATGTTGTTGGACAAGATAAGACTGGGACTGAACAGGTGCAGTTCCTCAGCACTCAGGATCCCTAACCTCCTCCCTTCTCTAAACTGGTGAGAGCAAAGTTCAGGGAGTGGGGGAGCCAGGATGAGAAAAAAATGCTGATATATTGCTACTCTTATTATTCCACTCAATGTGACTGCTCTTTCCCATCTCCTTCAATAAGCACAGCAATGCTTCATCACTCAGTGCATGTAAAGGTGTTTAGCATTTGGGCTTTGGCAAGAATACGACATTTAATAATGCTTTCCAGGGCACAGGAGCATAAGAGTCTTTATGAAAATGAGCATATTGACTGAGACGGAGACTTGGCAGCAACTCTGAAATGCTCTCAGCCTTCCAGCTGTACTGGGGAAGCAAAATGACTGGAGCCCAGTGATCCTGATTCTGCCATTTTATCACTGGATTCCTTTGGTTAAGTCATCCCAGCTGGAAAACCGACCAGATGACATTGCAATCTTGCAATCCAGGTGCTTGGTTTCATTTCAGCTTTAATGATGGGTAAAAAATTACTCATAGAAGGAGACAGGTTGGTGGCACCTATATAAATATGTAGATGCTTTGAAAGCAAATATTCTGTTCATACGTGAAAGAAACTCCTCCACCTATGAGACTTCTGCTGCTGACTACCTGTGGCTAATTTGCAGGTGGAAAGAGAGCTTAAAGTCTTGAAGGTGCAGCATTTTGTGTTTATTCATATCTTAGGGCTATTAGAATGTTTCCCTTCCGCTGTACGCAGTGAAGAACCAGGACTTCAGAATCAATTTTTTTCCTCTGCTTATAAATATTCTGCTTTGCTTCCATTAAAAATGTAAGCATCTCAATAAAACTATAAAGGTAGGTAAATACTTCAAATTGTTTCACTGGTAAGTAGTAAGGTAGAGAAAAATCTGAACTCTCACTGGATTAACATTAAAACTGTAATCAATTTACTTTTCTGAATAGAGCTGTCTGTGTTTCATTTATTTAAAAAAAACAACAAACAAACTTATTGTATTAAAATGGATTAAGGGTAACAGAAGATAAATAAAAAACCATGCAAAGTGCTTTTATGTATTAAATTACAGAGATTCTACAGACCCTAGGAAATTCCCTAAAACAAGTCAGCTCTGTGAATGTAATTACAAAGTCTATGCTTTGGCTGTAGTTTGTAATCTCAATATGTAGCACAAAGAAATGCTTCATAATCCTCTTCTGAGGATTCAAGGACATTGTTCACTATGAAAAGCTACATTTTTACTAACAAGAATTAATGAGTTTCTTGCAATTAAAATCCAGGAAGCAGGACTGCTGCTCCTGTGGAAGGTTTTTCAATAAAAAAGGAAGGTAAAACCAATGTTATGAAAGAAGGAAAACCTTACAAAGGAAGTAATTTTATGAAATACTAATTTAAATATTAGGCAGGGATGAAAAGCAAAAATTCAATTATCTTTCAAACTTTTCCAGACTTTGAAAATAAAAATTTGGTTTATAATAGAGTAAAATTTTTTTAAAAAATTAAAACCTCAAAACACATAATAAAAAAGCATCATATTGATATCACAGGCATGATAGTTAACAGTAAATAAGATATTGCAGCAAAGGATGGATCTAGCCTTTTCTTCAGTTTGTAAAAATTTGCATTTTAACATTTGCCCATTTTATTCAGGTTTTATATCAGGTTTATAAGTAATGTTTAAAAGAAAATGGTTTAGAACAAATAAAGTTTAATAGAAAATTATTAAGTACAAGTATTCAGCTATTTTAGTGCTATTTTTTAGCATTCAAAACAGATAGGAATAGAGTCTTCACCAAACAGCTGCAACTGCTCCTAAAAAGTGAATTTATTAATATCTATACACAATGCTTTTTTTAAAACTAATATTATTTTGAAATTTCTGATTTCTTTTTCACAGTAAATACAGTCTGTCATTGTATACTGTCCGTTTGGATTACACCTTTCAAATTGCTTCCTTTTATAAAGAATGAAAATAACAACACATTGGATACATTGTCCATTGTGAGCATGGAGAAATTCTAGATATGACATCACCTGGGAAGATAAAAATTTAAAAATCATCCCAAAACTCCAAAATTTGTTTTTGTCATTACGTTTTGGGGTTCACTGCAAATGCTTCCAAATGCACTGGGAGCTGGAAAGGAAGTTTCCAATTCTTCCAAATGAAGTCAACACTACATTCACAATTTCTTTGTCTAGCAGCAGCTTGAGAAACCTAAGGATTATGAAATGTGTGTGTAAGAATCACAGCAGATTGCTTAGAAGACTTGTCAACAATGTAATCAGATCCAACTTAGTCCAGATTTTCTTTAATGGAGTTATAACTGTGTATTATTATTTGTCTCATCATTGCATATAAAACTTCACTGCCATTATACTAAATTAATTATCTGAATAGGATCCTGAAGTGAGGCCTCTACTGCTTTTGCTTTCATACTGTATTTTAATTCTTTAGCAAATAATCTAAAAGGACATTCCTAAACACTAGAGACCATGTTCAGTGTGAAAAGAAATTTAAAGAGAAACAAGGTTGCTGTTATAGGGCTGAGGTACACCAACAAATCACTTAGATTTGCAGGAGAGAGAAGGTAAAATGCTTGGAGAGCAACAGAAGCTTCATTTCACATCTCACTTTAATTGGAATTTGTGCATCATTCCAAGCTAAGCAGCCATTAGTTGTGAGCCTTAAATTTAAAAAGAAATCCACCGAATAGTCATTTTCCGCAGCAGAGTTTACCCAGCAAGACTTGTGGTAATACTTCTGGAAAGCAATAACAGAGCTGAAATCCAGAGAGAAGCTGCCTGTTACTGACGTGCTTTGCACAAGACTTGCTTAGACATCTTCTCTATCCTTCCTACAAGACACAGTAGCAGAGCTCTCTGCTATACATGGTGCAGCTCAACACTTTGCCTCTTTTTGCTGTCACCACTGCAGAGCTGCTTGGTGCTGGAGGCTCAAGCAACAGCGCAACTACGCTGAAACAGATCTCACTGGCACTTACTGACCAAGCCAGAATTACAAAAGAATGCCTCTTTCAGGTAGCTGCACTACCTTAAATTTCTACTCTCATGTGACAGAAATGCCTTGTGACTGTGTGGCCTTTGAGCCATGGCATTTGCACACCAAACAGCAGTTTTGCCAGCCTTTGGAGCAAACTGTTTTGCAAACCCTGTTGTTGCATTCCTGCCACAGAGAACTAGGTGTCTTCCCTTCTCAAATCTAAAGCTCATCTCAGACGAGCAACAAGAGCGAGAGTGGGGGGATGAACAGGCTCAGAAGTAATAAAAAGCGGTATTAAACAAATGATAGAAACCGCATATATTTTCTTTGCCAAGTATTTTCTGAAATGTGATTCTTTGTGTATAAAAAAATACAAGCAGCATGTGGCAATTTTAGTGGCTCCAGGGCATATACAACAACAATTAAGAAAATTATTTCAAATGTTGCAAACTGAGGGTAGTGGCCTCAGTGGTCATATTTAGGAAGAAAACTATAAATCTGCATATCACAATCATCACATCTCATTTTTCAAGAGAGAGCCAATTTATTTATCTGACGTGTTTGGTGAATATCCTTACATCATTAAAATATCCTTTAAGAATAAGAATGGGCAAGTAGTCGAACACATGAAAAACACTGTATATTAAAAATATTATCTCTTGGAAAACGTAAAGCAGCTCATGAAAAAGCCCACCTTTTAGGCTAGTTTTTCTAAGCCCAAAGAAGTATCTTTATCAAATTGTACATATTTCAGAAAATCTTTAGGACAAAGTAACTATTTGAAAAAACCTCAGTGGAATGTGATGCAACTACTGCTTAATACACCTGCTCTTTTGGGATTAATGTATGAACACCTGTTATAGCATAGAGATATGAGCAGCACGACACCATTATTCAATGTCTTTAGCCTTTAAAAGTGAAAAAAAAAATTATCCAAAACTGAAAACGTTGACACGATATTATTTATTACAATCTGGGGTCTTGCTCAGATAGTAAGAGACATCTCTTGTTCAGTGACCTGAAAGAAAGCCTTTGTATGGGTCAGGCAACAGAACTTGCCTGAAACTAGATGCTGAGGCTGTGAGACTCTATCACGTTTTACAAACTGTATTCTCACATTTCTGTTTCAAGTAAGCATTAATAAATTGACTAACACGAGAGAAATTCTATGAAGCTGACACACTTGCAATATGTTTTGAAGAAATGACATTCAAAGGTACTACACTGATATTCAGTTTTTATTTAACACAAAAAAATAAAATTATCCAGAGAGTGACACAGCTGCCATTTTCACAAAGAGCAAGATTTTAGATGTTTCCTACACATAGCCACTGTTCATGAATTTCCAACTGTAAAATCAACTTTGACCTTTCAGTTTCAGGTAAAAAAAGCTCAACAAGAATATTTATAAGCAAAAGCTCAGCAGACTTTCAAAAGGTTTTGAGGTATCTTTTGAACTACCATTTTTGATAGCATGTGTGTAAAAGCTACAGTATGGGGAAAATGTGAAAGAAAATAAAATAAAAATCTGATTTTTTTTATAGCTCACCAAGTGATTCCACGCTTCATCTAATAACCTTTTCAATAATACTGTCATGTGGGTCAATACAACGTCAGGTAACCAATGTAAACTGAAGGCACATTTCCACTCAACTGATTTTACTGAAGAAAACTGCTACAGGAATTTGAATGCAACTGCAGGTTCTTACAGCACAGATAAATGAACAAAATTACAGATTTCATACCTGTAGTAAGAATCTCTGCACTTTTTCCTCCTTCCATGTTGATTAAAAGACACCCGCAACAGAATTTACTTTGCCTCTGAACAAGACAACTTTGAATTTCAGACATGCTTATTAAAATGCAAAGTTGTGCATCAAGGGGATGAGGGAAGGATGAGGATAGGTATCAGAATTGCTTGTCTGAGATACTGTAACTAAAGATTTAGCAGAGCATGCTCGTCAAATATTGGATTATATGTATTCAGTCACTTGTTTTAAAAGAATACAGCTAATGATACCCTCCATGCATTATTATTCATGTGATTTGTACAACAAGTACATGCTTTGCCTCTTTGTTTTCTTTCATTTATTTACTTAGAACAATAAAGATGCTAATTATGTTCATATATGCTGGTTGGTAACACTGCAATTAATTTCTAGACTAAGGCAATTGAATCAAGACTATTTCATACAACAAAACTGATATATGCCTCCTGGAGGTCATATGTGTCTAACTGGATCTCTTTCAGGAACACGATAAAATGTAGTATTTGTCATCTATGTCCAAAACCTGCTGGAGAGTACATGAATTCACTGCAGAAAGAGCTTGAGGAATTTCAAGCTACTTTTCTGTTCACATCACAGGCTTTTGACAAGGTTTATTTCCTTTCACATTTGTGAAAGACCTCCACCTGTTCACACAGTTCTCTCCTCAGTAGCATGCAGATGAGTTTTATACCTATAGCCTATGAACATAAAGCAGATGGGATGCTTTGAGTGGTGTCTGATCATTATCACTTTCCTACAACATTAGTAGCTCTCCCTTTGTTAAGTAGTTTGAGTCTACAAATTTAATTCTGTGCCTCATAGCTCGCAAGCAACTTTACGAACATTTGAACTTCTTTTAAATCCCATTTCAATATGTCTGTTTTTTGAACAAAATTTCTTGAAGATTTCTGTATATTTCATGCTGTGTGCTATTAGTTTCAGAGAAATAATATAATAAATATAGTGCCATTCATTCTATAATTTAATGATGCAATTTTACTTATAATGATAGCTGGCTTGATATTTTATGACCATTGAGGCAGTGCGTGTTAATACTTTGTTGAAAGCTATTGGATCTTATAAAAGCATCAAGACAGTAATAATCATTGAGAGCTGTAATTTAGGGAGGACTAGATGAGCACATTTTGTGTTGCTCTCGTGTTCATTAATAGGAATTAAATGACAGGGTAATCACAGATTTTCTTTTGTTATTGCCTGTTCCATCCACTAGCATTCTTCCTGTGCACGTGTCTAATCCAAAAAGCCTTTAGATGAAGACTTACAGCTCAGGCTTAGTGCTGACTAGCATCTGTCACTGCCCTTTTCACCCATATTTGACAGCATTTAGATGATCTTGACTTCAGTATTCAAGACAGGTATGAGTTTAAAGCAAATATGTGTTTTGCAGTCCAAATTGCTGTTGGTATGTTCACTGCTGTCCTTAAAAGGCTGCAAAACAACAGCTGCTGCTTTATTCCTCTGCACAGAAGCCATGATTTCCAGAAACAGAAGGGTCATGGTCATCATTTCCCATGACAGGGAAATCTGAACACAATGAAGACATAAAGTCACTCTATATGGGTTATTTGGCATGGAATTTAACAATCTTTATTTGTAAAAAAATATAGTCTTGAGCTTCAAAGGCGTATCCAAATGTTTAATGATGCTTAATGATGCTTAATGTAGTAGCTTCCAGCTACTAGCAAAAGTCCTCCCAAAAACAGGCACAAGCAAAGATGACATGGGACATCACCTAAGAACAGATCTAGGAGCAAATGAAAAGTTACTTACCATTTTGTTCTCTCTGGACTCCAGCAGCAAGCAAATCTGGTTCCCCGAGACTTATATCATTGAGTCTGGCCCCTAGACACTCCATGCAAAGATGTTTGCACCATTCCTCTGCCTCTAGCTCTGAGAAAACAGAAAAAAATGCATTCATGTTGATATTTTACAAAAAAAAAAGTGTGAAATTAAATCAATACTTTCTTACTGATAAGGTTTATCACAAAATGCTTGTGTTGAAACATGAGTTATTAGCATGAAGTCCCACATTAATTTCTTTGCCTCAATTTACGAACTTTTAAAAAGGGTTTACACTATTAGGACTGCATCTTCCATCCTCAAATTTGAGGATACGAGGTGGAGTTAACAAAGAAGAGGAATAAGGAATTTTCAAGGCAGTATACTTCTAGTAGGTCCTCTTGAAAGAAAAAATGCAATTTAGAAAAACTTTATATATAGTAGCTGACATATTCTTTACTGCTTTTTTGGCAGGTCTGAACTCTTAAGATATTTTCTGTTTCTAAAGGTGCTAGAGCATTTTTCTAAGAGCAAAGGAAAAACAGTAGTAAAATGATCTTCAAATGTTAAACTTCCCTCTCTGCTGTAGTGAAAGACTATGACTATCAAATTAGTCTGAATAATTAATTTCTTCAGTTCTGTTCACCTTCTTTTGGTCTCAGGGCTATTTGGGCATTAGTTGAAACATTTATATGAAGATTCAAAAACTCCCAGTTCTTTCTGAGTCCTCCATTGCACCCCACTGAGTCAATACGAGAGCTCCCTATCTGCCAGTCCACCAAAATGCGAATTCCACAAGGCCTAGCTTCCACACACCCCACAGCATCCTCCCTTTCAACTTCAGCTTCATCCTATCCATTTCCCAAACTTAACGTCACGAAATCCCTGGCATGGGTCAAACAAGCATCATCTCAAGTTGGAGCTAACACAGTGTGAAACCACAACTAAGAAAAGTCATTCAACTACCCTGACTGTCTCTTATTTACAGGAAAGACTTCACCTAAGGGAAACTTCCTGGAGAGTGAGCTGAGCACCAGGCACTCAGTGAGTATCCATGGTCACAGTCAGTCTCTATCTGACCATCTTTAACAGTGAGTGACTCCAGTAATCTAGAAATGTTTGCAATAAACTGCCAGTTTCTTCAGTCCTTTTTTTGGGACATCCGGAAAATAATTTTGTGACAATCTCTCCAATGTACTGTTGAAATTTGGAGAGAGAAAAATACTGCATGCAAGCCCCAAAGCATTTAGTGATGATGAATCATTTAAATTAGGGAAATTTTTTTATCTGAGAAAAACTCTTCTAAGCCTAATTGCTACAGTTCTCAAATTCTTGTCTGGTTAGACACAGATCTCACAGAAACAATTGCTGGACAAGAAAGGGAGACAGGCAGCAAGTTCCAGGTCTCCAAGAATCTTTGGATATCTTCCTTTTTTCAGCATCTTGAATAATGCAGGAACAGAAGCATATTGTTCCTGAGTTATTCTGGCTATCAGCTGACTAAGTTCCCAGTCAAACAGCTGAAAGAACAGAGCCTATTTTGGGATTTTTGAGAGCCAAATATGGTTGTTGTCGCAAGGATTTGGGGGGCATCTTCAGAGTGTTGTGAGGAAAGTGGTTTCCCTTAACCCCTCCTGCTTTTTTGCAGTCTTTGCGTCAGGACATAGATTCCCAAAGTTGCTCTTCTCATAACATCCTCACCTCCTGGTGGTAAGAGACAGAATATTATGTCAGAAACATACAGATGGCATTTAGCTTTGTATGTGAGAAGAAAATATTGAGGTAACAGCACACTGTTTTTTCAACACTGCTACAGATGCAGCTTCCCTGATGGAAGTAAGGAGAGAATAGGTTATCTCTGGACAGCAGTAAAAATTTACAGCTTTTAAAAGAAGAAAGATGAATTTGTTTAAATGCCTACTTCCCAAATTATTCTACTCACACGTGAAGAAATTTCCTGTATATTTTCCCTTCCTCTCCTTCAGCCTTTGCCACTTCCTGGGATATTTGTGAAGTCTTTTGAACTGAAGCCATGCCTTATAAATCCCACTTTGCTATGTAGAGAGGGCTTCATGCCAGGGAGGTAGATGATAGAACTGGACCCCAAGATGGGATGAGGGAGCAGGGCACCAGCACACAGGTAAGAGAGTTGAGGTGCCACTGAGTTGCCCAACGTCTGCTTCCAGTTACAGATAAAGACAGGGGAAAGCTGATAGCACAAAGGTGGGAGTGCAAATCTAGGCAAGTGCTCCCATGTTTCCTTCCTTTTGCTTCTTTTCTGCCTAAACTGTGTCACCGAATAATATATATGCTGACAGAATGCATAAGTCTATATAAAGCCTGCTTTTGTTCCTGGAGTGTGGCCAGGATATAACATTTTATGTATTTTACAAAATCTGCATTTTATTACTTTTTTTCATTGTGCTTCCACCCAGACTGAAAGGGCATGTACTGAAAATATAGAATGAAATGATGGTAAACAAACACTAACCTAACCTTTCTCATATTACAAATATCTGAGGAGAAAGTGAAACACATTGGTAATTCCATAAATCCAGCCTAACATCAATATATATTCAAAAGAGGACTCATGTAAAAGCAACAAATTCAACTTATATGTATTCCCACACCAAATTTCCAGTAGCTGTTTTTGGAAACAAACAAACAAATCACGTGTTCTAGGAAGCTTGCTTCTTCTATGTGTCTTTTTTTTGTCTCCTCAATCCACTTGCCTCTCTTACAGGAACCTCTAGATCTTGAAAGTTTGGATGCAGAAACTCCCTCTCAGAGTGTTCGACTGGCAGTTTAATTTAAGCTGCTGCCTTATTGCTGCCAGGCACTGAGGATTAGGCCCAGATTAGACCATTCTCCAAGTGCTGTACAGAAGAAACTTATCTTAGTATGAGCATTATAAGATCATGGCTGCATTTTGCAAAGTGTAGGCTATAGCATTCATTGTACTGCTGTATAACTCAAAATTTCTATCTTACAAAAATGATTGACTTAATGCTATGGGAAATACAGTTTCAATGCAGAACTGAAATATCTCCCCACAGAACTGTGAGGATTTGTGTCTGCTGTCAGATGAATCAACATTATCTACAAATGTGTCTGGAAGGTCAAGGGTATGAAGGTAGTGTGTGAGTTAGTCCTGCCTAATGCATCCTGATAGCTGTTGCTTACTTGCAGGGAATTGCCTTCAACCTTTTCCTTGATGGACATGTGAAACCTTTTTTTCAGAAGCAGGTGAATTACTTTTCAAAACCAAAGCCTTGATTTTCGTTTCACCATGTGCATCAATAAAGCAATTTGCCATTCTTTTGTAAAATGTCTGCAGAATGTCTTGTGTTTCTGGGTAACAAATTAAATATTATTTATGATTCAAATATTATTTATTATAATTTATAGTACATAAATGTGTCATGGCAGCAATTTTTAAGAATGACAGGTACCATGTCAGAAAACAGAGATATCTCAGTTACTTCTTTATTTTGATTACATGTATATACTGAAATAGATGAAATATTATAGTGGAAGTAATAAAAAAGTGTCAGCAAAATTGTTCTCTTTAATGTATCTAGATTAGATTTATTGGTGGTTAATGCAGAGTTTTTAGTCGTAACTGGTACTTGTCATTGAAAAATTTATTTGCCTTTTAAGATAACTGAATTCCTGGACCGAATCATAAATTGTAAAGCATGCCTTCACAGCTATAAATAAAATCAAAATACTTGCATTTTTATCTTTACCTCTATTCAATTATAAAATGCTTCTATATGAATGTCATGAGGTGAGATAAAATGCAAAGAGATGGGAGACCTTAGATAGGCACTGTTTATTCCATAAGAAATATTACTGGGAACAAATGTGTAAACTTGTTATTGGCAATATTTTCCTGCAGCTGATCTCAGTTTTAGGTCATGCCTGAGGTCATATGTCATTTCTGCTTCAGTTCTCAGGTGATTACACTGGTGCTGTACCTCGTCTGACCACAGTCTTGAACAGAGGTGATACCACAGGATAATAAATGAGCTTGTTGATATAATAACAATGATGAAACAATATTGGCAAATCGTGTTAGAGATAGGAATTCATCATAGTAAAAGTGTTCTTCTGCTACTTACAGTTTACAAGAAATCCTTATACTCAATGTACTCTACAGAGAGGGGGTGAGGGGCAATGGAACAGATATATGGACACATTTCAATTCACTGTCCTTAGAAATCCTCTAGACCCTCTAGATTTCTAAGGCTAGAGGGGGGATTGTTTTCAGACTCCTAACTTAGGTAGTATTTTGTGTGTGGACTTAACCAAACACCTTCTCAGTCCTGCTAACTTCATATTCTTCCACATTTTCCTTCTATGTTCACATGGCACAATCCTACAACAGCCTTCCATCTCCTACCACCACAAGTTGCCAGCACAGCTGGGTGCCTCTAGGCTGAGATAAAGCCCCGAAGTGCTGACCCCTCCTGCTCAGTCCAGTTCCCTCCGTTCTGGGAGCAATAAGCAGCAATTTATTGAATTTGTAAACAAAGGGCTCAATTTACATGCACCTCCTAAAGACAGGCCTCTTCCCCTTCTTGTGCAGCCCACATAAAGTGACATGATCAAGAATTTAAGTTGGAAATAGAATAAGTACAATATTAGAGGGAGATAACAAACATGGTCCCTGTGCGAATCAAAAAACCTCACTTCTTTGTGTTTTACCTGATTTCAAACTGTATAAACCTCAAATGTTAGTTTCTTATTCTGAAACATTTTTATGTATTTGCTGTACAAACTGTTTAGCTCTTCTTCCTTCTAAATGATGTCTATAAAGGCACAAATCCAACTAAATATTGTTGCCCTGAATGAAACTGGAGGATCTTTCCTGTTCGGATTAGTAGGATTTAGACCCGATATTCTCTACCAAGAAAGAAAGATGATACCGAAAAATGTGCCAATTTATCTCTTCTAAAAATCACTCAGGTTTAATTAGAAGTTAATAAGAAAAAATATTATAGAATTCCCACAAGATTGATGTGCTATTATACTGCACCCCATAAAATATATAAAGTAACTTAATCTTTTTTTTTTCAGTAGCAAATAACACTATTGCCTGCAGGCAAGTAATTTCTTATCAAAATCAATAATACCTTAAAAACATCTATCCTTTATCATGATATATATCATCCTTTGATGAATTGAAAATAATTTTTTTTAATAAATATTTAAAACGTTATCTAACCATTTCTCTATTACTTTGGGCACTTCTACTACAGCACATCACACACACTCAAACACAGATACCAATCAAAAGCAATGTGACTATTTCATATTTTTGCTCAGAGGAACAGAGGGATAGTGGTTATTTTCCATAGTAATGTATTACTGATTAACAATGTCTATGCATGAATTTGGCAAGTTTTTGTTAAGTGGTAGCTAGGAAGCAATGAAGGGGACATACATTCTATTTATAGCAAAAGAACAGAAAATCAGTCTGTATGCAGACTAAAACTTGGTTTCAAATAGAAAGTAACAGAGATAATGGGTTGCAACTCTGCCAGCAACTGGTTTATTATAAATATTCTTTTATTGGACAACTATATTTGAAAGTATTTTATGACACACAGGATTCATATATATATAAAACTTTCCCTCGTGTTTCAAATAATACTACTTCTAAGGAAACTTTCTAGTATATTTTTCTTGAACTGTGATTTTTGAATATTTCACCTGGAGTAAAGTGTTCTGTTACTACTTAAGTGTAAGTCATTGACCCAAAAGACAAAGGAAAGTCATGAAGGAAAACTACTTATACTGTTAAATCACATGAATTAACTGAAAATACTGCTTGTTCAAGCAGTGACAAAATATGTTAAAGGAAACCCGAAAATATTCTTTGAAAAAACTGTTGGTGAGTCAAGTTCCTCAAAATCTTGTCATTGCCACTTTTTAATACTATAAGACCCTTACTTCTGAACTAATTCCAGCTACTAAAATTGATACATATTTTTGACTATGCCATCAGTTTAACAACATACACACCTTTCATTTGAGCATTATAATTTTTTTTTCTTAAAGAAATACTGAATAATGCAGCAATCAAGATAAATGAAATGTACAGAATATGAACATATACTCTGTAACTTTATATGTTGGTATATTTTGCTACTGCACTTTTTTTTAAGTGAGGGAAGATACGGTCTAAGTATTATACAAAAACAATATACAAAAAGAAACTTTAATTTCCCCATTATTTGCTATTTTAAATTTGAGTTGGCATAAGGACAGTAATTACAATAATTACCAAAGGACATTTATTAGCTTTTAAAACTGTTATTTCTGCCACACTTATCTGGAGATGTAAGATTTATCAAGAACAGAGTTCCGATAATTAATCTGATTATGTATCTGTGTTTGCAAACAGCCAGCTGTATATGTCTGTATTTATTGAGCTGTATCAAAGCTGACATTTTCCTGAAAATACCCCATTTGTTTCTGCAGGTCTAATAAGAAGTTTCAGCTTGAATAACCAGCACCCAGCTACTAGTCTGTCTACTGTCCTGTCTATAATATAAACACGTACAATGTTAAGCTGATCATTTTGAAGGCAAGAAAAGTATTTTAAAAGCTTTATCATATTGATGTTACTGTCCACTAAACTCTTGTCCATTAAAGCAGCAAGAAGCAAAGTTCCCCATATTCAATGCTTCTTGAGAATGTAGTTTTCATATAGAAACAGAACTCAGACGACTTGTTTGAAAAATGGAGACTGTATGGGAAAATGAGGAAAAATAGCCTACAAGGAAGTAATTTCCTTTGCTCTATACTACTACTAACGTAACTATTGGACATTTGTCTCCCTTTTTTCTTTATGCAAATGGCAATTTCTGCTGTTAAAAAGAAGTGTATATCACCTTAGTCTATGATTAGTCCTACAGAAATGAATGATGCCATTCCAGGAAGAAAATGTGATTTAGTGGATAAATTAGTTCTGGAGGGGAGAGTTATAGGTATTCTTAAAAATTATGTATTCTACTTCATGCTGGGGACTAGTGCCTCTCATTATACCACAAATGTTTATCAAGTCTTAGTACGTCCAACAGATCAACGGTGAGCTGACATCATTACCCAAAAATATGCCTAGCAAAATTTCACTCTCAATTCAAACTTTCTTTAAATTGCAAAGAAGAATTATGAAAACCTGCCTAAACATAGAAGAAACATTTACATTTTGTCTGAAACTAATGGGCCGGTAACAAGAATCTGACGTGGGAATTATACAGTTCCCCAGGACTGTCAATTCATACCTGTTTCAACAGTTATTCATGTTAAATTGCAATGGCATGAAAGTAAAATAACCTCAGGCAGCATGTCTGTAGTGGGAATGACATAAACACCATCAGTCAAGTGTCCAAAAAAGGTCTGTCACCAGGAGCATAACACATAGAGGATGCTATCACATCAACTTTTGCTGCTACCCCAAGACTGTCAGCCAACAACAGTATTTTTTTATCTTAAAAATCGGTAGTATTTCAGATTTAGTCCACTCCCACAATATTTTTATTCCTCTTGGGAAAGTTATAGTGCTGTTTTTTAAATGCCTGGGAAATTTAATACCTTCTGTGCAAATATAAAGTATGCCTCCCTTCCACTTTCAAGTGTTTAAGTTATGGGCTAGTAAGAGAATCCAATACCCAAATAAACTGGTACAAATCCTAGGGCTCATTTCACTTTTTTTTTTTAGTATGTTAAATATTCAGTCTCATCTTTGAAGTATTGACAAATCTTGTCACTTGAAGATAAGAAATATTGTTAGATAAGATAAATAATTTAAAAAGTATTAGTTTCTTTCACAAAATCAAGGTGAAAAGGACTAGTTTCAATACAGGGAAGAAAAAAATGCATACTACTGCCACTGCATGCTTCATTGCCCTTATGCCTTTGAACACATGACTTTCACTCCAGTCATCTGAGCATCTTCTGCATTAAATCAGTAGGAGCAGACAGTAACTATCACACTAGGATGTCTTTGCAATCTCCCTTCTTTTCTTTCATTAAACATGCCTAATTAAAGCAAGACTTCAAGCTATGAACACTTAAGATTTGTTAAAAGTTGTGCCATTTTGGCTGAGCACAGAGGGCAGTGCTAGTGTTGCCCTCTTTTGATGTAGAAAGGGCAAGGAAATTTTTCCTGTATGGTACTATACTCGACTTTCATAATAAAAAACCTCCTGAAAGAACACATTTTCTCTTTCTTTGTTTCTGTTGTCCAATAAACGCAAAATTTCCCCCCAAACTCTAAAAGTTGTTTTTAAGATGTGAGTTCTTGCTACTTTGAGACTTAAGGTTTTTATGGCATTGGAAGTGTAAAGAAACCCATTCAAAGCAATTGCAGAGAACTTCTGACTGAAATCATGTGTAAAATCATAATGCAGTATGCGTTCTACTTGATTCTCAGTTGCATAAAACTATAATCTGAGGCAGAAGAAAGTATTAGCTAGAAATGACTCCGTGTCTTCCACTTTATTCTTGGGGGTTTTTAATGTGGTGCTTCTGCAAAGAAATAAATCTTAGAAGTTCATAGTCTGGAGTTAGTATCTAAGGAAATATAATCAGGAAAGTCGTTCACATCTACATAATTTAAACCCAAAGAGGACTACTTTTGCATTATCAATTTCTTATTTTCATTTTAAACTTGTATCTTTTATTTCCAGTATAAAGTGGATTTTAAAATTTGATACATGTAAACATTATTTAAATTAGAAAATATTTTATGAAAAGACACATTCTTTGAATGTCTATGAAAATAGATGCTTTCCAATCAGGAAAACCTCCTATAAATAACAGTCTTTAAAAAAAAAAATTATCTAAAATACAAAATTTTAGATTCCTGGGTTTTACTATATACCACTGATATCTCTACATCATGATCAATAAGTAAGAGACACATATGGCTACCTGAGAAGATACAGTTGCTTGAAGCTGAAACTCATAATCCATACTTTGAATAAGTTAATAGGACATTTTTTTTTTCTTTTTTAATTCAGTAGACTTCTAAGATTCATAACAGTAAAACTATGTCCTTTGCTGAACCAGGAAAACAGTAAATAGAACCATCTTCAATTATGTCCTTTTCCTCCAAGAAAATAAGTCTTGATGAATGCAATCTTACAGAACATACCAAGATTAAATCATTGGAAACTTCAAGAGCTCTGCTGAAATGGCTTAAGGCATGTTAACTGGAAACTCACTGATGAAAGATTGTTTTATTTCAAATCTTACATCTTTATTTAAGGGTAAACGACTCACCATGAAAGTATAAAGAATGATTAAATTGAATGTTTTGAACCATATTAAGTAAGAACTGCAGCAAAAGATTAGGATCTAGGTCTGTAAATCAAAGGTGCTGATTACAGTGGGAAACAGTATCTACAGAAGAAGTAGCTGTAATTAATGCACACTGGTGATCAATTGCCCACTAACAGCTTATTTATGAAGTGAATTTTAGGCACACACACTACTAGAGGGGAGGGGATGGCTATCCTTTCCTTATGCAGGAATTGAAGTCATACACTGGCAAAGACTGGTCTTCTGTGCTCCCTCCTGAGACTCCATGCCAAAGACCGCAATTTCTCATGACTTAAGCTAAATTCAAATCCGTGGCTGATATCTTTTAGTGGAGAAAGCAATCTAGAAAACCAATTCTGCAGAGAAATGAGTTTTTAACAGTAGGGATGAGAAAATTGATCACTGTCATTTAAAAAGGAGTTATTCAGCACCATCAGCACACTCAACTAATGGTCAAAAGTACAATTCTTATGCTGCCATATGCTCTTCCTATTTTCTGCATTAATGATTTTAAATGAGAAAATGGCTGACTTGAATGTTGCTCTTCCTTCTGCTTGGAGTGGCCTCCTCCAAAGTTCCACTGCCTTAAAAAAAATGCAAAAAAGCTCCTCTTGATTTTGTGATAAGTAAGGGTAAGCAGGGGTTTATTAACTTAGTGATAAACAAATGAGTATGACAGTAGGGTTTTGTTTCCTGGATCACAGTGTTACAATGAGATCATAATAACAAGCAAGTAATAAAAAGCAACTATACACATAATTCTGTCGTTTTTTTCTTCCTGGAATCGGAGAAGGGTAGGCAGACAATTATTATTCTTCACATTTTCGTAATAAACCCTAACATATGCCTTTGCATAGAATCACAATAACATATATAATCAGTTTCCATGCCCAAAAGTAGTAGTGCAATATAATAGATTGAAGCATGAATGAAAAAACACTTGTATACAAATGACAGTGACATTTTGGAGAAGTAATGTTTTACTGAGCTACAAAGAGAGAAATCTTTTCTTTTTGTATCAGAAAAGATTGACAACTTCGTTTACTCCCTTGATCCAATCCCTCATGAAGCCCAAAGTTTATATCAACAAATACATGTAGAATGGTTATAAATACAAACTCCCAAATTTGAATGTTTTTACAAATACACTACTTAGAGTTATAAATTTGTAGTTTTTCTTCGTGACCTCCATTAAAGAAAGCATTCATAATACCCATCAGAATTCATAATAGCCTTCATCAGCATACATACAATTTTTTACATGCTGTCAGACATTTGATTCACGAAGGAGATTAGAATTATAGCTGTGACAACCTTAAAAAAATAAAATTACTTAAAATGTCAAAATTCATGGGCTACCACTATTTTCCTTAACTTAGCAGGAGTGCAGTTAAAAACTGCCTATAAAGTAAATTGACATAATCATATACAGAAACATACAACTCTCCTTCCAACTTCTTCCTCCTCACATTTCTCCTACTATGACCATTGATTTTAAAAATAAGCCCTTAGACATTAAGATATTAAGCCTTTTCACTTAGATTGCTGTCTTACAATACTAATTCTTACTATAATCATGTCTACATTTTAATTAAAATTACATATATTGATAGGATATGAACCCAAGCATATCTCCAGACATCAAGAAACACATAGCAGGGTATTGCATTTGAAGGACTAGTTAATGACACATATGATTTTTAGAGTTTCTTTAGTGTTGGTTCTTAACCACAGTAAACTATATCTTCATCTAAATCATATTTCTATAGACAAATAATAAACACTTCCCAGAAATAATAAACTCTTCCCATAAAAAAATGTGTGATTGTCAATACAAAATGCCATGTGAGAAGAAAACTATTTATACTCAGCACATACTGGAATTATTGTTAGACAAACATAAGGTAGAGGTTACATACATATCTGAGTATTGCTGATTTCTACTTTATTGCTGATGAGTACCAGCAGCAAGGACAGCATTTATTAGCAGGAGAGTGCTGCTATATCCAGTGACAAATGCTGGGTGCACAGCTTCTTGCATCACGCAGATGTCATGGACATTGTACTAAACTTGGAAAAGATTCACGCTGTCACTGAGCAGAAACATTTTGAAATTACATTGGCTTTTTGAGTTCCCTGCATTAATTCATTTCCATCACTAGAGAGAAAAGTAGAGATAAATGTCAGACTGTCTATTTAATTCCGTTCTTATTTTGTCAGTGAGGTGATTGTATGCTATAGTGAAGTTTAGGCTAACCTCCTTGCACATTCAAACAAACTTACCATGGTAATACTGTTGATGTTTAAAATATAAAGCAGAAGTTACCCAGTAAAATATTTTACCATTCTCACCGGATTCATGCTTATAGGAACACACCTAACACACACATCTGTCTTTCCCAGACAGGTTAACTTAATTATCTAGAGGCTTGTCTATTAGCACATTCAAATTGTCTTTCATTTTACATTTATTAGTCATATTTATTTTATATGCCCACAGCAAATTCTCTGATTTAATTATTTCAAGTTCTAGGTCCAGTCAAAATGATCAGTAACAGATGTAATATTGACTTCATGTTTTATTTATGGAGTATAAACTTCAGGTACAGGATTGATTTTTTTTTTCCTTGAAACTGAAACCAAATGCTAAACTACTGAGAGTTTTGGCCAGTGAAGAACTTTCTAAAAAGACAGCCAAATTCACAGTGTCACTGAGCAAGCACCATTCTGAAATGGAGTTGACTGTTTTCCAACAGCACTCCAAATGGCTACCTTTGGGGGACACTTTATAAAGTACCTCCCATTTATGAAACAGAGACAATTTATTTTAGTGAGCCAGTGTTCTTATTTGGAAGGTGATGAAACGGTCTTGGTTCCCTTTTCCACTTCACTAATTTTAAGTTTTCTTAATTTTTCTGCTAGCCAATAGGGTTATGATTTTATCCTAAATACAGGAATATTTTAAAATATGTCTAGTTTACAAATGATTCTTTATAACACACTAGTAAATATGATTTCATTATTAGGAAAATAACAATACCACACATGTATTCTAACTCTAAACCTACACATATTTTTAAGGAAAAGCTTTGGCTTAAATATAAAAAATAAACTTTTGATTAGTTTTTCAATTTTGTCTTACGTGATCATGAAAGTGCAGGCTAAACACTTCTTAATGCTGCCCAATAAAATGATAGTCTCACAAGAGTTACTAGTAATTTTATGTTGCTGCCTTTTAAAAAATTTCATTGCAAAATTAAGTCCACATACAGATCCATTTTTTAAAAATAAGAAATCTCCCACATTTTCAAAATGTACAGTTTTCCTGAAAGTAAATGGATCTAGTGTTCTACCATTTAGAAGCAGACCAAGATTCCTCATAATTCCAGTTAATATGGAGATTTCATTTCAAAGTAAGGCTCTAATCTTCGCAAGACATCAGAAGACTAGTACATGTCACATAAATTTTACTAATATGAATCTTAAACCCCTAACATATGCCAGAACACTATATGAATGCATTAATATCCTTGGAAGTATTTGGAAGTATTTGCATTGCTTTTGTGGACAGAAGAGTTGATATTGACCTCGCTATGGCATGAGACAAGTGATTGGTCAATTTGAATTAAGAAGAAAAGAACTCCATCTAATACGAAGCAACCCTAAACCTGCTTGAAAGAATGTAGTGAAACCGTCACAACAGGTGCTCATCAAAACCCATTGGACAGCACTGCAAGTTTGATGCACCAAACACCTGCAAAACTCAAACCCAATATGATGTTTATTCTATCTTCTGGAACAATTATAAATTGATAAAAACTGAATCCAAAGCAAAATGCAAAAAAGTTCTTAAATAAGAGCATACATTTTCTCTATTCTTATATAAATTTTTCATACCCATTGTAGCTGTTTCAGCAGAAGGGGGAAAATTAATATATTTGTCATCATTAACACCTTACTTGCCTTATTTTCACATTAATACACTATTTTATAAGTACGAAAACAAAATGAGAAACGGAGATAACTAAATGACTAAAAGCTAAAAGGCTTCTCTATGGTTGTTTTCCATCAAATAATTTCACTTTTAACCTCAGATTTTGCAAGGAAGATTTAGAAGCAGTTCGAAGCAGTTGAAATTGCTTAAAACAAAACTTTACAAGTAGCCATGCTTTAGGAAAGATATCGGAAAAAAGAAGATTTTTTAGAGCAAACAGGATAATTTATCTGTATGGGTTATGAAAACGTGTGAATTAACTTGAACAGCATTTACAGAAAATAAATTCATATTTTCCATTTTCATTGCAATCTTCAGTAGAGAAATCAGTATTGCAATAAATGCCATACTGATTTGAAGAAAAGCAACATACTTTGGGGCACATTTTTAAGCCATGGTTTTAAAATTACATTAAGCAATGATTATGACTGATAAATTGGGATTTTTTAATTAAGCTTCTTTGGACATCTGAAGCACAATTTGTTTCCTGGCCTTAGACTGAATTCCCTTATTTAAAAAAAGAACTCCATAGAATTTAAGGCTGAACATCACAAATTGACTCATACAGTAAAATTAATTCAGGAAATAATTTTTATTTATTTACCAGGGAAAAGGACAACTCCTCTCTGAGAAATTTATTGCTGACTTGTTTGGAACTTACACCCAGGATCATCCATTACTGTTAACAGAGGAATCTCAGCTGTCTGGGAATACACTAGTTAGTAACTGGAATATCTGCTAATTGGTGTATTAGTGATTTATTTGCATATCTACCATATTTGTGGCAGTCTTTTCAAATACACAGGAAAAGTGAACAATTTGAATTATTAAAATTCAGAGTCACTTCTACCTAAAATTTATTTACTTATGTTCTTAAAGGTAAGTCACAGTTCAATATGTTTTCCCCTTAAATATTGGCAGAGAGATTAAAAAACCTGAATGGGCTGTGACAATGCATTAAGCAGCTTTGCTCTGCAGGTATAAAAGCTGGGACAGCTCTAGAAAAATCTTACAAGAATGTGCGATCAAGAGTCATATAAAACCTTGTCTTTGCCTATCACTACATAGCTGCAGCAGTCCAACACGTGATTCAGTCTTAAAACTGCTTTAGTTCTCAGCACTAGCCAGCAGTGAAATGCAAATATAGAAGCTTTACTGATCACCCTGGCTGCAGTGGCCATTCTGATTGCTCAACAGCCCAATGGGCTGTGCTAATGCTGATACCACTAGAGGTTGTAGCAACCGCTTAAAATGTTATGAAGATGGATGGACAGTGAACACCAAATGCTTACCTTTAGTTTGTTTTGTTATGGTTTTCTTTGACTTTTTTTAACGTGCACGAATTTGCCCAAAATCTCCACGCCCAGATACTAAATGAAGTAGAATATCCCATGCTGAATACATGGTCAAGTGCACATTAGTAACACACAAAGCTTTCTGTGCTCTTCTACACACACTTCTCTTCTCAAGTCGCTTCCATTCAGTGACAAAAGTGTTTCAAAAGAATCGAAACAGTTAACCTGCCAACAGTCCCATGTACCTTACACACCATAAGTAGCCAAATGTAATGCAAGCTGAAAAGTGACAGAGAACGAAAAATAGATTGTGTGTTTTAGGTTTGGAGCAATAAATTATCATGTTACTCATTGAACTCTCCCCAGGCTCAGCCAACCATACATCATTTGTCAATACTCCAAATTCAATCTATAAATTAATGTCATGATTTTTGTGCTGTCACTAAATGTATGCTGTTCTCAGGAGAGGTCAGGAACTGCAGAAATCATCTAATTTTATCGGGTGATACATATTCACAAATCCCAGGAGATCTGATCTATATTCCATGTAGTTGATCAGAAGCCTTTTTATCTCAGCTGATGCCTGGATTCCACTCCAATATTAGCAAACTTGTGTATATCAGATGGAGTATTGCACTAATCCCAAAGGGAGAAGAAGTAGAAATATGCCCAAACACAACAGCTACGAGTTAAGTAATCATATCTTCTATTGCTCTAAAAAAAATTTTAAAGTGGGAAAAAAAAGTGGAAAGGAAACAGACTAGAATTTCATGAGCTATGTACTTCTCTACTGGCATATTAGTACCAAGTCATCAATGTCCCATACCAGTACTTTCTAGAAGAGCAGACTGAAAGGATTAGACATTTGAGTGAGTGATAACCAAAGTAAACAGATATGGTAAAAACCTGAGAGCCTTAGTACTGCTAGTCCCAATAATTAAAAAAAAAAAAAAAAGAAGGAAGGCAGGAAGGAAGGAAGGAAGGAAGGCAGGCAGGAAGGAAGGCAGGCAGGAAGGAAGGAAGGCAGGAAGGCAGGCAGAAAGGAAGGAAGGCAGGAAGGAAGGAAGGAAGGAAGGAAGGAAGGCAGGAAGGAAGGAAGAGACACAAAGTGATACATAATCACATAGGATTATCTTAAACTTGCTAAAAATTCCTTGATATGCTAATATTTCTTTATATATGTATTGGGTTTACGTGGCAAGGTTTTGGTAGTGAGGTATGTTGGAGAGGTGGTTTCTGTAAGAAGACACCAGAAGCTGCCCTAATGTTGACCAGAGACAGCTCCAGCCAGCTCCAAGGCAGACTCGCTTCCAGCCAAAGCTGAGCCTATCAGCAAAGTTGGTAGTGCCTCTGTGAAAAGACATTTAAGGTATGGTAATGTATGATAGGAAGGAAACATGAGAGAAACAGCACTGCAGACACCAGTGTGAAAGAAGGAGTGGGAGGATGTGCTCCAGGTGCCAGAGAAGACTCCCCTGCAGCCTGGGATGAAGACTCTGGTGATGCAGTTTGCGCTCCTGCAGCCCAGGGAGGACCACCATGGAGCAGAGATTCATGGGCAGCCCATGGACGACCCCATGCTAGAGCAGGGGCACATGCACTAAGGAAGCTGCAGCCTGTGGAGAACCTACGTAGAGCCTAGGTGTAGGAGCAGGCTCCTGGCAGGAGCTGTAGTTCATGGAGAGGAACCCATGCTGGAACAGGTTTCCTGGCAAGATTTGTGATCCCAAAGGGGACCCATGCTGGAGCGGCCTGTTCCTGAGAGACTGCACCCTGTGGGAGTGATCCATGCTGAAGCAGCTCATGAAGAAGTGTGGCCTATGGGAAGGACCCACCTTGGAAATGTTTGTGAAGGACTGTATACAGTGGGAAAGACCCCATGCTGGAGCAGGGAAAAAACATGAGCAATGAATCAACTGCAACTTTCATTCCCCATCCTCCTATGCTGCTCAGGGGAAGAACTGGGAGTGAAGTTGAGCCTGTGAAGAAGGAAGAGATGGGAGAAAGGTGTTTTCAGATCTCTTTTTTTGCTTCTCACTATCCTACTCTGTTGCTAGTTAGCTCAAGTCTGTTTTGCCTGTTTCGGTACTTCACAAACTCCCTGTACTTACCTCAACTCATTAACTTTTTATTGTTTCTTCTCCTCCTGTGCTGCAGAGTAGGGGAAATGAGACAGCAGCTTAGTGGGCACCTCTCAGCCAGCCAAGATCAACCCACTACAACATAACCACATGTTCTCTGTGTTCTAGATATGAATATTGGAAACAGAGGTAGTGCAGATTTCTTTTACCTAACAATACAGCGTGGATATTGCCACTGAACATGCCCTGCCTCCTCACAGGTCTATTATCATGCTTCCCAGTAAGAGCAGGCAATCATGATTTTATATTAACTATACTGCAAACCAGATGAGAAGCATAGGGAATTTGCAGATACGTGATGCTTTCCTAACATAAAGCTGCACTATTTGCAGGCTAGAGCTGGCTTGCAGCCAAGGCTGGTAGTATCTAGGCATGAAGACATAACCAAAAAAATAATTCTTTATTGACCCTTCCCATCACCAAGCAATGAAAACTACGACCCTTTGCAGATGACACACCTTAACAAGGCACTAACATTTCTGCACAGTTTTAAAGGATAACTCTCAAGACAAGTGATGATTTGCTCTAAAATGTGTTATTCCTAGAGCTGGTTGAGACTTTTCTGAGTAAATTCAGATGCATCACGACCTAAATGCATTGTCGGGATACTAACCATCTCACTGCCTGTCAGGCTGCTGAAGAATCCATGACATCAGCATCAGGTGCAGTTGTATCATGTTGATGGGGGTCAGAAGCCTATAGACTGGGGAAGAAGAACTACTCTATCATAATCAAGCTCTGTAGTCTTGCCTTAATTTTGAAGGAAAACATCTTGTTTGAATTTCCCTTCTACAAGAACATTTTAAAAATCTATTTTTAAATTGCCGTTTTTAGAACATAGGAAGTTTTAAATTTGAAACCACACAAATATACACTATTACATTTTGTAGTGCTGGGTGCTAGAAAGTATCAGTCTAGGAAAGAAACGAATCAATTTCTCCCGGGTTTACAAAAAACCTTCCTAAAATATTGAGTCTCATTCACCTTCTTTCCCAAGTACCTACCACAGCAGAGGCTCTTACAACAAATTACTCAATTAAAGAACACCAAATGCATAATGCATGGCACATACTAACCAAGACAGAAAAGACAGACTTTTGTTCTAGTTTCGACTATATATACTATGCCATTCCCCTTTCAACCTTAGAACTCCTGATATAGTTTTGTTTCTTTAAATTATGTTAAAAAAACCCTGAAGAGGCAAGACACAGTCCACCAGGAAATGGCCTCAAGTTGCACCAGGGGAGGTTTAGATTAGATATAAGGAAAAATTTCTTCACTGAAATGGTGGTCAGGCACTGGAATAGGCTGCCTAGGGAAACAGTGGAATCACCATCCCTGGAAGTGTTCAAACGTGGTGTTTGTTAAGAATTCACTTCTATGATCAACATAATAAAATCAGGGTAAAAAACCTAAGAACCTGAACAGCATGTGGAAAAAGCAACCTTAAGTACAAAGATGACAGCAGAAAGTCTTTTAGAAAATCCCACAGCCTTTTACATCGTGGAAAGAAATTAAGAAATTACCTTGCTTAGTGTACAGTAACAAATACTTATTGTGGTCTATTCTACAAACACCAGAGTTTTTGGAAACATGGATGTTTAAAAAATAATTTAAAAATGAAGACATTAAGTTTGCTTGTATACTTCATCCTTTTCAAGCACAATGTGTTGTTTCATAGCATGACTCCATATTACAACCCCATACATGGATATTTTAGTAAAAGTAGATTCTATATCCACACATATATCTATAGTCAATGTTTAATATAGAGAAAAGTCCTCTGCCCAATATTTTTGTCCAGACTTTGACACATTCATTTAGCAGCCAGTTAATGAAGTTATCCCAGTCCTTCTTCTGCAAACTCCCAATTACAACTCAGAATATGAGGAAATTTTACACATAAAACTCATCAAGATTCTCTGATGGTTTTCTGTAATCCTTTAATTATTGCATGTGAATGCCTTCTGGCAGTGTAGAGCAGGCCAATCTTTTTAAAAGCCAGGTGTAGATAGCATGAAGACATATCAAAATAGGGAGCGTCTTATTGCTTTACCTTCCAATAAAATGTGTTTACAAGACAGGAAGTACGTTTGGACTTTCATATTTACCATATGATTAAAAATTATTCTAACTTAATTTATGGCATGAGTTATACAAAAGGATCTCCATATCTCTGTTTCATAGGACTAGAAGCTATTTATGGCACAGTACTTTTATCAAAACCACTAAGAATCTCAAAATGAGATCAGAAAGAAATCTTGTTGTACAGAGATGCACAACATACTAGCAATTTCAGATTTCAGTTTAAGGTAAACAGCCAGAGGCTAAGAAAAACTTTTCTTTTTTTTAGCCAAATGTTAGACCATGTTGTTACTCTGCATTTTGATGGGCTTCTGTCCTCTCACTAACACGTACTTTGCTCTAGTATAAAACATAGAGCTTGCAAATACTAAAAAGTTCATTGATTTTTAACAGCTTACAACCCACCCCCACCACAGTACCAAAACCCAAACCAACAAGTGAGCAACTAAGATGCTTTCTATTAAAGTCCAACAAACAATTCTGTAACTTCACATGCCTGAAATCCTAGACTTCGCCATCACTAACCACCTCCACTCTCCATGCTTACTCAGAAAGTCAACTGTATGTTGAACTTCTAGGGCAGAGGCCTTGAGATTCATGCATTTCTCCTAGTCACTTGAAATTCAGTACTGAAGATGGTGCTGACTTTGCACCATCTACCAGAGGAAGCTGAAATCTTCTTCATCTCTTCTCTTTCTCTTCTGAATTTGCTCAGTTTCTGCAGGCAGGAAGATTTTTTTTCTAATCTTTTACTTTCAAGATGTTCTACATATACTCCAAAACAGATAATTCATCATTGTCTTAGCCATCTTCTTTGGCTTTTGTTCCTATGGGAACAGTTTATATTTCATATAAATTTCAATTCCTTCAAGTAAAACCGTGATAAGGAAAGCACTTATAGTGTCTACACTTTAATATATTTATCCAGGACAAAAGAGTAATATTTCTCTACTTAGGATCATAGAATGGCTTGGGTTGGGAGGGACCTTAAAGATCACCTAAGCTGACAGGTCAGTAGTTACTGGGGCCCTCATTTTGTACCTTTTTAAAAGATAGATGCAATGTTTCTATTCCCCCAGTCACCTAGGACTTGACCTGACTGCCATGACTTTCCAAATATCATGGAGAGTACCTATCTAGATCCACTATGTTAGACATTATTAAAGAGACTCCAGACAAGTTTGCAGTATGTGAACAGCAAGGGGAACTGAATCCTTACCACCTCTGCGATTTACACAACTACATAAACAAAATTTAGGGAACAAAACCAAATTTCAGCCTCCAGAGGTTTTGATTTTCAAAGTTTAAACTTTAGGGTTTCCCATATTGTAGTCTTAGAGCAAGCTTACCTTTCCCAATTCCTGCATTTAGAAATGTTACAGCTTTCCTACTTATTTCATCACAGCACCTGTGCATGCTCTGGCTAGGCTGGAAGTTAACCTTATCTCCTTCCTGTCCCACATTTGCCCTATAAACTGAGAATGCAGCAGTGTTCCTAGCTCAGGGACCTGCCTGGAAGAAGTGCTGAAAAGATGTTGACCATTTTGTGTGTCTACTCTCTTCAAATTTACTAAATACGAAAAATTTACTAAATACTAGAAAAAATAAAAGTATCAGTTTGTCTTCTGAAAATATTTTTTAAATGCTAATTAATTTTAGAACTAAGTCTGCAGTCAGTTAATAACCTAGAAGTGACTGAAAAGGATGGAAAGCAATAGTGTAGAACCTGTTCCATCAACAGCTATGTCCTGAAGATGGAGTATAATTTTCTGCATTCATTGCATTTGCCAGTAATACATATTACCAGTATGTGTCAGAAAATTGTAACACTGTAGTTCAGACAGATAACCAAGAAAAATGAGGATGAACCATCAGCCAAGAGCAATGAGAGGCAGAATCCAAATACTTCTGCTTTATATATGTTAAAGTCAGAACAGGGATGCCTATTTACAGGCAAAATGAAAAAAAACAAACACAAAACCCCTAAAAATCATTATTAATGAAAAGGGAACTTCTTGTCCAGAAAAAAAGAATATGCATTCTAAGTAAATTTTAACATTTATTACCATGACTCAGACTGACCTTTGCCCTGAAAATGAATAGTGTTTCAAATAATATGATAAAAAAGGAAGAATGCAAGAATCCAGAGCAACATATTTAACTTCATGTAATGCCTGTCTTTTCACTCTTTTTGGATCTTTTTGGATCAAATGAATCTTCAATTCATCTACTCCTTCAATTCATCTATACAGAGTGGGGCATAGTAGTGAAGAGAACACAGAAAAACATCAGTATCCTGGGGGATGTCTGCATCTGGCAGTTTTAAGATTTCTCTATGATTTTGCCCCTTATGTTACAACTCAGTCTATTTTCAAATCACCAAAATCAACACTCAGCTCTAATTTGTCTCTCTTATCTCTGTCTCCATGATATATTCAACCCCCCTCATTTTTATTTTTTTAGCACTAGGTTTAAAAGTTCATCAGTTTTCATCACATTTTGTCGTTTAGAAATCAAAATAGATTTTAAAAAAACCTGTGGTGGAGGGTCCACTAAGCATAAAATGCACAGGGATTGGTATCACTTAGTATTTTGCTGTCATCACTAAAGCGAAAATCAAGCCCCCATATGGTCTCTCCCTGACTAGTGCAAATCAGAAACAGCATTCCTTGAAAGCTAACTATTATTCAGGCACAATCCTCGTCATGCTGGCAACTTCCAAAACAGCACCGTAAACTTCTAGCTTTAATCAGTACTCATGCCATCCAATTTCATTTTGTTGTTGGTCCTGCACAGCCACCATTTCTCACTGCATCATATCTACAAGTTTTGTGAGAGTTTAAAGGGCATTTCAGAGCACCTGTCTCAGTTCAGACTTACAGTCTTATTAATGTGTCATACAGTCACATTACAGATATCAGGCATGCAGGAAGAAGAGCTTCTTAACAGATACATGCATCCAAGCATGGCTGTAACTACACAAAAAGTGACAGCACGCCTACCTGAGGAAAAAAACCAGCAACAATAACAAAAAATCCCCAATCAAACAAGATCCACCCCAACCACTTTTTTAGTAAAGGTATCAGGGAAAGTCAGCACGTCAAACCCAGCGGCTGGAATCCAAAGCTAAAAGACCTTCTCCACTTGCTCAATAACACACTGCAGAGTGCAGAAAAAAAACCCCACGTATTTATTAATTCTTAATTAAAAAAAAAAAAAAATCACAAAAATTCCCTTAACGGCAATAACTTTCACACGATTTTCAGGAAGGCTCAAATTGAGACCACAGCATATTCCTTGTTAAGGCAGCAGAAATTTCCCATAGTTTGAAGAAGAATTCCCACTCTTTAGAGTCTGTCATAGGTTCACTGAGTTATAGACTACCTTTCGTGTTATTTAATCAGCCCTGACTTCTCATTAGCTTACTTCCACTGAAACAATTCTCATGGTAACAGAGAATTTACAAATGTTGCTTGCTAATCACCAAAGTCACAAGTTTCTGCCCACTAGAGCAGATGTCAGAAAGAGATATAGTGACAGCAAAAGCTTCCCTTTCTTCCTGAAGAGGGATAATTCTTCTTTAAGAATTGTTATCCCATGCTTTTAGTCAGGGAACTGAAATATATGAGACTGATTTGCTCTTCAAAATATTTCAATAGGGATTCAGAATTTAACACATTTCTACAGCTGCTGTAGATGGTGGGAACATTGGTGGTAGTGAGGGGAGCAGGTAGGTAATAACAAAAGCATATGGAGGATTTTGATTTGTTTATCTATAGAATGTTTTCATTAGCAAATGAAGTTTACCAAAGATTAGATGCATCTAAGATTACTAATTTGCTGAAATTCTAATGGAAATATAGAGGTTACAGCCCACCCAGAGCTCAGACTTGTCAGTAGCTGCCTTGAAGACAATAAGCAAGATGAGGGACTAAAAAGCTACAGGAGCTTAGGAAAAAAACACAGGTTCTGAGCCAGCACACCCTGTGGGCTGGTATCATAGCTCTCAGGCTTTCTGGGGAGAATCAAAGTGTTCTGCATCTTTAGAGACCTATTTTAAAACAGAATAGTACTTTATTGTGCTTAATTCCACAATTAAGAAAGTTATGTGCCAGAAAAATGTGCTGCTTTTCAGCACGTGGACTCTTAAGACTGTGCAGAGGAGAAGGTATCAGCTCATACTATCAAAAACAAAATGATATTATTATTTAAAATCATTTCCTGGTACAACGCTGACAGAACCCCTCATATTGTCCAAAACCCCTAAAATCAACTCAGCTTTGAGTATTCCTTTCTCCTTGTCTCCAAGAAATTATTGACTCTGTGCTCAGCAGACCTTTTGCCATGGGTTTAATGTTACTGTCCTTCCATCTGCCTCTGGAAATCAAGATGAGGAGAAAGAAGGTACCTGCTTCTGTATATTCAGAGGCTTCATGGCAGAAAAATGTTCACATTATGAAACTCTGGGGTCCTAAAAAGTTCAAGGTCAAGCAGTTAAGATTCTAGAAGATTTTTGGCTTGAGTCAAAACCATGTGTGTTTTTTTTTGACACAGAAGCCATGGGAAAGAAGAGGGATTAGTAAAGTTAATGTGTTAACCAAAGAAGTGTCAAGAAGATCTGCCAAAATAAACACCATTGTGTGTACATCACTATACATTGTGAGGCTGTTAAAAGCCTATGCATTTTCCCATATAAACCAGTGCTACTAAACAAGAGAAGAAAAAGAAGCCATTTTAACTAACAAGCAGTTCTCAAAATATTCTTTAAATTTTGTTAAGTTTCGTAAAGGTAAGCAAAGTACTTGGCACATTTTTGCAGCAGTAAAAATGGTAACAGTTCCTTGTTAGAATTCACTGTGGAAATGACCCGGGAAAAAATTTTTTTTTTGACTGTATCTTCCTAGTTCAGAAAACACAAAAGATTTGGAGTTCAAGAGTCAGATTTTAGTGAAACAAAACAGTGTATCTCTCTCATCTGAAAGACAGGATGCAGTCTTAGATAGACTGAAGGCATGGAGAAAGGCAAACTGACACTCCACTACATCCACAGCAAAGATTTGTAGTCTTTCAGAAACAGCAAGTTATCTCTGACACTTTTATAGCTCTATCTTCTCTGCATTCTCAGATCACGTAAGCAACAAGATCTTCTGAACTATTTTTTCTCCAGGTTGAACGGGCCCAGCTCTCAGTTTCTCTTCACGTCATGTGTTCCTGACTCTTGCTGCCATCCCCTATATGTCAATATTGTGCTGAGTGCACAAAACTGGACATCGTAGTCCAGATGCGGTCCCGCAAGTGCTGAATAAAAGAGAAGGATCACTTCCCAGTGCCTGCTAGTCCTAACTAATGCTGTCAGGGGCGTGTTGTGCACCAGGACCTCAGAGCCTTTTCTGCAAAGCTGCTTCCCAGCAGTTGGCACCAAGCCTGCCTTGTGGCTGGGATTACCACAAACCAGGTGAAAGAGCTTTTGTTCTTGCTGAACCCCATGATGTTTGTGTCAGCCCAGTTCTCTATCCTGTCCAGGTCCCTCTGACAGCAGCCCTGACTTCCCAATCTGGGTCACCCCCTCCTGGTGTCACTTGCAAACTAGCTGAGAGTATCCTCCACCTCATCATGCAGATTGTCAATGAAGACAACACCAATTGAATGGTGTTGGTCCCAGCATTAAACCCTGAGGGATCCACTACCTACTGGCTGCAAGCTTGGCTTCACAAACTTGGCTTTTCAAGTCCAGACTATTTTCTGAGCACTTCATAGTGCCATTACCCATCCTGTGCCCCACCAGTTTTGGGGACTATGGAGAAAGCTATGGAGGGTGTCAAAGACCATTAAAATCAAGGTATAAAAGAACCACTCCCTATCTTTTGCCAGACACTTCATCATAGCAAACATGATTTGCATATGGGAAATAGTTTTGCTACTCCCATTCACCTTGCTGTCCTTAATGCGTTTACACATGATTTGCTCCAACAGTGTTCTCAGGGACTGAGGTGAGGCTGACTGGAGTACAGTTATCTGGATCCTTCTTCTTGTCATTCCTGACAATCAAGTTCCATTGACTTATGTATGAAATCCAAGTGATTTAAGTGATGCCTGACTATGCCTTCCTCTACCGAGGATACTGCTTCACGTTCAGGGGCTCAGAAGCTTGGAAGGCCTGAGGACAAGCCTTGCAAGTAAAAACCACAGTATAAAAGGTACCTCAGCCTTACCCATGACCCTTGTCACTACTTTGCTCCAGCAAGCAACGGGCCCATGTTTCCTTAGCATTCATTCTTCTCCTGATGTACTTTAAGAAACCTTTTCTACCTTACACTTGCCTGAGCTGGAGCTTTCCCAGTTCCGTTCCTGTATAAATAGACAATGACTCTGTATCCCTCCCAAGTAGTTGTCTCTGCTTCGTTGTGGGGTTGTGTTTGAGCTGAATCAGGAGTTCCATGTCCATTCATACTGGTCTTCAGTAAAGCTTGTCTTCTGAGAATGGGGAGGACATTCTTGTGCTCAGAGTATGCTGTCCTCACAGATTGGATAGCTCTCCTGGGATCCTTTGCCCTTCAAGGATTCACAGGATCCTGCCAAGCACATCCCTAAATAAACATCTCCCCTCATCACATTATTGATCATCTGTATCAAGAAATTGTCTTCAATCTGTTCCAGAAATCTGGATTGCTTGTGTTCAGCCTTATTGGCCTTCCAGTAGTTACTACTGTGGTTAGACACCAAAGAATACCAATGCCTGGGACTATGAGGCTTTTTCCTCCTGCCTTAAGACTGCTTCATCTGCCTTTTCTTCTTGATAAGAAGGTCTAGAGCAGACACCTACTACAACATCACCTGTCTTGGTCTGAACTTTGATCTCTGTCCACAAGCTCTCCACTTGTGTGCGGCCTCACCCAGGGTTCTGTCCACTCAAAACACAGACCTCTGTAGAGAGCCTAAAGGGAGAGCATCTCATACTGACACCCTGTTAGAACCTGAAGGCACAGGAGCCTTGTATATACAACTGGCTTCAAGGTTAACAAGTTGCATCATGCCTGTTACAGAAGAAAGGGATGAGTGGGCCAGGCATGAAGAACTTCCTTAGGTTTGCCCCTTCTATGATGAAAGAATGCTGAAGTTATGATTTGCTGTCACTCTTTCCAAAAATACCTGAACCATAGTAATTCTAGGGAAAGAACAAGATCTTTTCACTAGAGAACAAGGGGAATGCATGCGTAGGCAAACGGAAAAGTTTCCACAGAACAGACTTCAGTGCTGTTGGACTATCATTAAAACGTTTTTATTCAATTATTAATCATAGTATAGAGTCACTATTAATTCTATACATTAGAAATCAAAATCTTTAATGTGGACTACTTATCTAATGATCTCTTAAACTGGTTGCAGACAGACAGATTTTTGATACGTGTCTTTAAACTTAATTAACAAACAAAACTGTCAATCCATCTTACATGATGGGATGTACATATCACTGTTTGCAATATTTGATCCAAAATCTACATAACTCATGACCTTTCACACTTTTAACTTCCTTAACGTTTCTCAGATTTTGTTTCACTGTATTTAATTTATTATTTAGACTGTACATGATGTGATGTTTATATGATAATATTAATATAGAATTGTAGAATATCCAGAGTTGGAAGGGACCCTCAAGGAACATTGAGTCCATCTCCTGGCCCTGTGCAGGACAGTGCCAAGAGTCACATCATGTGCCTGAGAGTGTTTTCCAAATGCTTCTTGAACTGTCAGGCTGGTGCTGTGACCACTTTCCTGCAGAGCCTGTTCCAGTTCACAGCCACCCTCAGGATGAAGAACCTTTTCCTAATTCCAACCTAAACCTCCCCTGACACATCTTCAGGCCATTTTCTTGGGTCCTGTCCCTGGTCACCAAAGAGAAGAGATCAGTGCCTGCTCCTCCTCTTCCCCTCACAAGGATGTTGTAGACTGTAATGGGGTCTTCCCTCAGTTTCCTCTTCTCTAGACCAAATAACCTCAGCCACTCCTCATATAGCTTCCCCTCTAGGCCCTTCACCATATATACATAATGTTATATATATATATTAAAAAAACCCCAAACATATATATATCTAGTATTATATATATATATATATAAACTTTTAAAATGCACAGTTTCAAATGTGTCACTAAAAAAGCACAAACTTTATCATTAAAGAATTTCCCACTATTTTAAAAATGTTTTTTCTGTCAAAATATGCCCTAGGACATAGATGTGTGCAATTGTGCTTTCAAAGAAGAAAACAGTGCACTTAAGTCATGCGGTGTTCAGTGCCTCGCAAGTAACCACCTGCCATTATGTACCATAATGCCCAACTCTTGTTCTCAACTCATTCATTATGCTATGGAGTCATTCAAACCACAGACTGCTTGACACCCCGCTTTAAAATATCCTGGGGTTTTAGCTGGTATTTGCCTCTTATTTGCAATGGCATGATAATTATTAGTTTAGTAAGTGCCTATAGCAAATCTTGTTAAAAAAAGAATGTTTCACATCTTGACTTAATAACATCTTACAAGCTATTTTTTACTAGGATTTACAAGTTTAGGTGGAAACCTCCAGTCTTTAGACCATCTGCAGTCAAAGAAAAATAATGGAAAAAAGAGCTCTGTCACACCCCTAACACCTCTCAACATATATTTAAAAAAAGCCTGTACCAAACCCCAAAAGACGTGAGCCCCAAACTCCAAAGTTTTTTGTTTACCACAAATTTCTTGAAGCTAAGAATTTCTATCTGGCATAGTGAGTTAATTCATCTGAGCCAGGCTTTGATGTGTAATGTGATTTCTTCAAGCTAGAGATGAAGCACCAATTGCTTACCTGACTCACACGCAAATGTCTTTGATGTCTCATCATGAAAGATAATTGCCACTGCATGCTTCTTTGTCTCTCGCGGCAATCTGGTTATGTTTTTGATATTGTGCAGCTCAGTCACCTTAAAATGAAGAAAAGTATTTTAGACCAGTATATAAACAGTACAAATAAAAATATTAACATTAACTGCTCAATTTTTACTATAAACTGTTTTTCCCCTGTCCTAGTCTCAGCCAGGACAGAGTTAATTTTTCACAGTAATCTGGAGAAGTGTGTGGCTAAGGCCCAGATTTTATTCCATACCACCTCACTCATTGCCAGGGGCAGGAGTAAGGAATTTTCTCTTCTTCCAGTGGAGAGAAAGCATGGTGGGGAAGAGCCGGTTATTGTTGCAGGCTTTTCCATGTAAATTGTTTCTTTGTCTTATACCTTGTGCTATCTATATTGTTGTTTTTACTGTTCATTTTCTTGTCTCATTGCTGTTTCTAGTAAATCGTTCTTATTTCAACCTGTGATTTTCAGATTTTGTGCCTCCAATTCTCAACTCCATCCCAACAGAGTGGGAAGGGCAGGGGAAGGGGTGAGCGAATGAACAGCAGTGTGGTTTTGAGTCTTGGTGGGAGAACTAAACTGGGGAGTACCATTCCTAAACCATGACACCCCCTAAGGTTATTTATATTTATAAGCTTTGTAATTGATAAAAACACATAAATAGGTAAACTCTTAAGTTGCAAAACTTAACTCTAATAACTCTGTTTCTCTAACAAATTTCTTCAAAATTCTACTTCTCTAATAAAGTCCTACTTGGAAACAGTTTACAAAGACATCAAGCCAGCCTTGGGATTTTCTATAATCTATTTATCAATTTCTATATTCGTACAACTTGGATCACTTTTAGAAGCTGCATCAAACATAAAACCTAATGTTGGAAGAACAGTGTTTCATTAGTTAAGGGAGGTAACTCAACTAATATGTCAAATAGTATCACTACATTTGTAAGGATAGACCCACGTGTCTTCAAAATGTATCTGTCATCCTCAAAAGAACTCAAACTTCTATTTTCTAAGTATTTGAAAAGCTTATCAACACTAAAATACTCTTGCAGAAAACTTACAACATAAAAAATTCAATCTATTTTCATTTTCTTTTGTTGCAAGTAGATAACTACAATTAACACAAATGGAAGAAAAATACGTTATTCCAACCAGAGCTGGTGGCACAGCTTATCTTAAACCAATTAACACTTTGTATTATAAAATCTTTTTCTCAGTTTCTTGGAAATCTGGGCAAACCGTATCTGGAGTTAGTTTTTTTCAGGATGTTTGCCTCAGGCATGATTAATTTCTAAAAAAAAGTCATCCATATGAGTTTGGACATCTATGATTACAGTAAAAATGGAATGAATGTAGGTGGGGGTTTTTTGTTTGTTTTGCTTTGTAACTGTTATGGTCCCAGTGTACAGTTCCAGCATTCCTTTTCACATGTTGAAAACAATGTTTTTAAAGCAGAAGAGGTTTTATATGGTGCAGTAAAAAAACGGAAAATGTTGGGGCAAAGACATTTCAATAAAATATTGATAGCAGATGAGCAGTGAGAGGCATCAAGCCAGCAAAAGAAACTGAGAAAAAGCATGAAGAGGAATGTGTATGTGCTGAAAAACTTGAGACCAGAACTGAAGACTGCTCTAAAGTCTGTCTTGACAGCCTTCAGCAAAACTCACTCCAGTTTGTTAACATCTCTGTTGTAACAGGTGGGCCAAAACTGGATGTGGTACTATAAATACGGTCTAATGTGTGCTGAACTGAGGAGAATAATCATTCCCTGTATTGACCAGCCATGTCCTCTAGGTCCCTGATAACAATATTAGGAGAGGTCCCAGTACAGACCGCAGCAGTTCTACACTTGCTACTGACCTCCAAGTAGATTAAAACCCCGTTAACCATGACTTTCTGGGTCTTACTAGCCGACCAGCTTTATGTCATCTAGACATCCACCCACATAAATAATAATGTCCCAACTTGGATCTGAGAAAATCATGGGAGAAAATGTTAAAAGCCTTGCTAAAGCCCTTTTCACCACATATCATAGATGGCGATGGTATTGGTCAGGCATGATTTACCCTTGGTAAATCCATGCTGCCTTTCCCAAATCCTACCTTTTCCTTCACATGTCTAGAAATATATTTTAAGATGATTCAATTCACAGTTCTTCCCATAGGCTGAAGTAAGACTGCCAGAAGTTCTCCAGGTTGACCTTTGGTTGACTGCCAGAATTCTCTGTATTCTCCAGGTTGACCTTTTGGCCTTTTTTTGGACACAGGTGCATTATCTGGTTCCTAATCCCTTATAATTCTAACTTTTGTCATGCATTTTCAGGGCTTTGCAAAAATCCATACATTTCACTATTTTTGGGCTTGGGGGAAAGAGAAGGGCTGAATACCACAAATCCCCCTGTCCTATTAAAGAAGTTACCAAAATATTTGTTGATTTTCCTGGATCTTGGCATGGTAAATTATCTAATGTGTGAAAGGGCTCTTATAACTCACCCAAAGCACTAATCACAAGGAAATCCCCCGAAAGGGGAAAGAAAGCATTAGTAGGCAGAGGAGAGAACAGACTCTAGAATTCAAAACCTGAGGGAACAATACCACATCCATAAGTCATTACTGAATTTTGAAGACACAGAAGGCCCCAAAGTCGGACACAGGGAAGATACAGATCTACTAGTCTTGTTAAATAAGAAGATATAAGAGCAAAATAGTTAAGAGGATTTGGGAGATGAAAAAGTTCAGCTTATTATTAAAGAGAATTAAAAATAATCCTGGCAGTGCAATAGGAAACGCAAAACACTAACAGGAAGGAAAAGCTCCAGTGATTCTAACACAAGCAATTGATACAGAAAGAGACATTTTCACATGTGTGTGCATGTGTGACAGTGCACATCATGTAGAAAAAAGTGCTTTAAATCTTGCTGTATTTAAAAGGGAAAAATTCTCTTTCTGGAATAGAAGAAAAGGAAATAGAATTGCTTTGAATAGTGACAACAAGGCAAATTAAGGCCTCTTCTGGTCTCTGTCATAGAAATCTGTTCTTTTTTCTTAATATTTGGGTGTTACAGATTATTCAAAGATCTTGTAATGCTTATAAGATAAGTTAATAATGATAATTGAGTCAAAAATCTTACATTCTTGGCATTAAAGCTACAAAATTTTCATAGTAATTTTTGTTTGAAACATAAATACAGACACACCTGAGTACACACACCTGGCCATCTATAAAGATGACTTATTGAGTCATCGTATTGATTAATACATTAATCCTGCCTTGTTTAATATAGTCACATATGCAACATCCACCATACACTTGGGGATACTGTCAGCACAAAATGTACATACAACAGAATTTTATTTTATTTGCTGGTGGGAATTTAATGTCTAAAAGAGACAGTAAAAACACCATCAAATTCTTATGTGCTGCTTTTTGGCACCCATATGAGAGATTAAGTTGCACAACATGCAAGGTAAGTGAAGAAAAATAATCTCAATGCAGAAAAAAAGACACTTTGTTTTAAACACATTTCGATTTTCCTTTGTCTCTGGAATCATATCACCTCCCTAGACAGCACAAAACTTCTTATAACTCCAATGTGACAGACAAAGTTACATGAATTGCCCCTTCCAAACTCCCTGACTTTTACTTTAAGACAAAGTTTTTTGAGCCATTTGTAGTCTGACACAGAAATCATATCCCTCTCGTGTGCACCTTTCCACAGAAAATGGACCTATTTGAAACTACCATGAGATATTTTGAGACACATATTTCCTTGTCAAACGCTTTAGTGATACAACATGGGTGGCCAAAATCTTTCTGCTGGTTATTTTTTTTTTTTAATAATATCTTTTTCATTGGAATGCTTTGTTCTACAAGAACTGAAGGAAATAGTAATATAAATTATAACATTTTGAGGACAGGAAATTTAGACAGATTTTAGGAAATATAATTTTACTGGGCAAGGTAACGGCAAAAGAAATGAGAACAATTCAGGAACACTAGTTGGCACTAACAACTAGAGGGCCCATAATAACAAATAAGCCTCTCATTAATTCTCTTGGTTATGTAATTTTCAGTATTAAATAGAGATGAATATTTGCTTTCATGTTCATCTTTTCAAATTGTACAGTCTGCTTCCCTCCACAATCAGAGCAGAAAGACTGAAAGCCTATCCTCCCATCGATAGAGAATTAAGTTAATGAAATTCTGAATTCTGGGTTTAATGCCAATGAAGCATGAGTCATTTCTCTACTTGCTGAACATGATCAATTAAAAAATAAACACCTGAGAGCTTATTTTATCTTGTATGAAGGAAAAAACGAACTTTGTCTTGGAACCGGGTTGCTTTACCTCAGGGATTTTTAAAACTGTGGCTTAAATTTTATCTATTATTTTTTTAAAAAAATATATAACCAAATAAACCTTTTTAAAAGGGGAAAAGTATCAAAGCTACTGAAAAGACAAAAGGAAAACTTACAAAAATCGTGACTATTTTGAAATAATTTAAAACATCACTTCGCAGACTTTAGGAAGGTTTTAAAACACTAATAGAATTGAAAAAAAGAAAAAAGTTCCCCTTTTTTATGAGTAGCACATTAGGTAAATCTACTTTTTTAAGCAAGGAACATTATACTAAAATTCGCTCCCTGCGGTATTATAATGGACTTGTTGACAAAATTCAGTCTAATACATTGAAAATATTCCTGTTCTTCACAACAACAAAACAGCATTCTGAAACTATTTAGACCACTGATAACCTTGTATCACTCAGAAAAACACAAAAAAGGGAAATTTTTCTGTGCAATTACATACGTAGGAGTCTTACCTAGACTTTCCAAAAAAAAAAAAAAAAGAATTTTCCTATTGTGGGATTATACTTTGCCTAAAACTTTGTTAATACTGAAAATAACCCAAACCAATGAAAACTTTGAAAATCAGTTTTCCCATTTCCTCCATTTCTAACTCTCTAGAACAATACTAACTTCAACAATGAATAAAATCCCTAATATTGCCTGCTCAGTGAGCGATCGTGCAAATAGATTTCTTGCCGACTGTTATCCTTTGATTTCTTCCAGTAGGTGAAATAAATCCTTTTTTACTAAGCTACGATTATTAAGTTTACAATTTTCCACTACTATTAGCATGTTAACTTAGACTTTTCTCTACTAGACATTGGTGCTATCATTTAGTGCTGTTCTCCATATGTTGCTCAGTGTGGTATGTACTAGGGACTCCAAGCACCTGGACCATTTCTCAGTTCTCCTACTCCTCGTCAATAATTCCTGCTTCATATGTCCATCACTCAGCAGCCCACACATACATTTCCTAGCTTTTTTTTTTTTCTATTTGGTTTCTTGATCTTTTTTTTAGATCAGTCTTTAAAACCACTTCTACTTTTTCTCTAGAAAGAAATATTAACACCAGTTGATTAAAAGATGTGGAAGAGTCACTAAACTTACATGTTACCAAACTTTGCCAAGGTTTCTTTTTTTTTTTAGATTTTTTTTCATATTAAACAGGTTTTTCTCTTTCTTGGTGGAGGTTTCTTTTTTTTTTTAGATTTTTTTCATATTAAACAGGTTTTTCTCTTTCTTGGTGGAGGGGGGATGGGGCTTGACATAGCTACATCAGAGACATCCAAGTCCTTTACTTCTCATTAATATTTGATAAAAGGACATAGCCTTGAAGGGCTGCTAGGTAGGATAACTTGTAAAGGCAGCATCTCACTCTTGCAAAATTATACTAGGCTAGGTTTGCATCAGGGTCTCAAGGCCACACATCAGTGTTGGTTACTGTGACTTGGTTCCTCTCACAGTCAGGAATTTGGATCACCTTGAAGACTCATTGTAAGTACAGATGAAAAGAAATGCACTTGATCTGGAAACAGGTTTTTTTGGATATTTGGATTGTTCACCAAAATGTAAAACTTCTTTACAGATATACATTAAGCACTGAACAAGAATGCGGAAGATCCTATAATAAGTTTTCTGACACTATTGCTCATATACCTTGATCACTCATTAATCATCTAAATATTCCTTCAAGTAATGCAGTGCACTTCCTCTCATCATCACTGTTTTTCTTTATCCTGGTTTGGAGACAAACCCAAAATTTTAACTTGTTTTGTGTTGGTGTAACATCTCATCTGAAAGAATGCTACATTCAGAGCTTCCACTTGCTTCCTTTAGTAAATGTTATATAGGAATAATAAAGTCCATAATTATCAACACCTTGCAAATACTGTCTAGCCACATCTGGGTGGATCAATCATCAAAAAAAGAAAGTAATAAAATACAGAGCAGTGCATCAACCTTAAAAACAAGAGAAGAAACTGAGAAGGACTCCCCTGAAGGAACCAACAGTTAACAAATCTCATGCTATATGGTCAAAAAGACAAGAGGATCAGAGGGAGTACTTAGCTTATGCTGTCACATGGGGAAAAAAAAAAAAAAAATCTTCATTTCCTTGAAGATTTTCCCTATCTGATGTCTTATGATAATAATTTGTAACCTGAGAGGTTCACAGAAACTTGAAGTCACCTTTCTGCATGAATATCCTAAATTTGACACTAATACCAAATTCCTTCAATTCTCTACTCCCTGCCAGAATGTCCAAGCATTGTCAGATGTCAGGGTTCTGAGTTACAAGAAACACTAAAGGATTGGTCTGTATTAATTTTAGTGCATGTCTGTGCCAACAGACTTGGAAACCATCCGAAAAACATCCTGATAGATTTCAGAAGTCTAACTCCACTTGTCTCTAGGTACATCAACTGTAATTTAATTTCAGTAAAGTCATGCTGCAGATTTCTAGTAAATAATTCAAGTGCAGGAAAACTATGAATATAAGAAAGTCTTCAGTGGCAGACAGCCATAGCCTAAATCCAAGCAGGATACATAGGTATAGGCTGATGATCAAGGCAATTATTTAGGATTGCTATATGGAAAGTAAAATCTCTGAACAGCACACCCAGGCTTTGAAGTGGACAATTACCTCTGTCTAGCCAGAAGAGATCAGATAACAGATTTCTGGTAAGATATTTCCAGTCTCTCTAAAAACACTTTAGCCCTTCTCTGTCTATCAACCTAAAGCCCTCTTTTTGAAAGAGCATTTGTTACCTAGGTAAGCAACAGGAAATAATTAGAACATCATAATTTCATTATACTAGCAAAATATTTTATATCATAAAACAGTTACTGTCAATGTGTCTTAAAACACCTACCCTTTAAAATGTTTGGATGTTTCATTATCATTTCAGTATCTTAATTATATTCTTAGATGTGAAAGGCTATTAAATTCCAAAATGCACTTAATTTAAACAAAGGCTCATATTAACTGGGATGTATTGCTTCTTAACAGTAAATGTAATTTTCCTCTTTCCTGATTACTTTCTTTGGAACTACATTTATTTCCCTCAAATAGGAAGGATTTTAGGAACAATTCAATACACTTTCTCTTTAATCTACCAGACTTCATTATTGAACTACACTGGAGATTTACTTGTTTGCTTCTTGTACTAAAAATCTGTTCTACTCATGCAGCCGAAGAGCTAGGATTTCTTTTTGTATTACATGGACATGTAAAGACTGTACATCTATAACACATTGTGGGGTCTGGTGCTTAAATTGTACATTTAAATAGATGAGATAACTCTTCCACAATTACAGAAATATTATTTCAAAATCACATATTATGTTTGCATCCCTACAAAAATTACAATTCCACAGTAAATAAGAAAGAAAAGAAAACCACAATAATCATGAATAAAATCTTAAGTGCCCCATTCTGGGTTATATCTTATTTGAATTCTTCCAAACATGTGCCTCCCGTATGAAACCAGGAAGGAAATGATTCTGCAATTCCATCTACTGAATGTTATTTCCACTGTGCAGAGTCCTGGAAATTGCCTGGGCAGAGGAAAAGGTCTGAATTTACATAAATGGGTTTCTGTTTTGCATTGCACACTACCTTCCTGTCATTTAAGTTCTAACTAGAAAAAATAGAAGCAGAAGAGAGAGATATGAAATGTAATCATTTATCCTCTTATTTCTTAATAATGGCCCACATACTACCATCTGTTGTGTAATACCACGCAAGCAGTAATGTGACAGAGAAAAAGCCAACACAGGGGCAAGGAGCAGGGACTCCAGTGAGTGACGCCCAGACAGTGAAGAACCACCCCAAAGCAGAAACAGTTTGGCAACAATAAGAGAGTGATACAAAAAGCAAGGGCCATGTTAACTATCACAGCAATAAAAGGGCAAAGGAAGCACCAATATGCTGCTTCCAGCCTGCAAAAGGAGAACAGGAGATGCTGGCTCATTACAGATCAAAGGACCACAGACAGGATCTCAAAGCATTTAAACACCTGCTTTCAGCTCAGCTTTCAGTCATACTATCTGCAGCTAGCAGTGGCTCCTTCAATGTTGCTAAATCCAATTGCCACAGAGCAGAAGTTCTGTTACAGCTTTGGATGGAGCTGGATGTGATTTGGGCTCTTAAGAAAAGGCAGTGTGCTGCCTGAAAAGACCTTTGGGACTGGGGAAATGGCTGCATTAACAGAAGCACAGACCATACATCAAGGGAAGTGACTTTTTTTTTAAACTCAGCATTCATTAGATCACATCTATAACACTCTGCCCAGTTTTGGAACTCCAATGAAATTGATATGACAAAGTGAGCTCAGCAGAGGGTCCCCAGGACAGCCAGATCTGAACCACTTGCCCTGTGGGGTGGAGAGGTTGAGGGCAGTAGCTGCTCCATCCTCCAGCAGGGATGGCTTTGGTGGAATCTAACTGCGTCCCCCCAGGGCCAGCAGGGAGGTTATTGAGGAGACGGAGCCAGGCTCTTTGCAGCTGTGCCTGGTGGGAAGAAGATGGACAATGGGCATAAACTGAGGCAAGAGATGTTCAGGCTGCATATGAAAAGCAACGTTTTCACCATGAAGGCAGTCCAGCAGTGGGACGGGCAGTTCAGGGAGGCTCTGCAATCTCCATCCCCAGAGACTCAACTGGACATTGCCCTGCACAACTATGCTTGCTCAGACCTTGGACCTCAGAGGTGGCTCTTCTGCGAGCAGGAGCTGGACAAGAGAACTCTTCAGGTACATTTACATAAGGAATAACTTCTTAGTCTGAAAAAGGGATGCTAACAGACCTGCAAGGATATTTGGACCTTCGTGAGTTTGCGCAAACCCTGATGGGATGAGGCCATTCAGAGTATTTAAGATGAAACACATTTCTGTGAAGTCAGCATATATTGCACAAAACCAGCAATCAACAATAGGATGTGGGGATGCAAGAGACTGGAAAACAAGACTTAAGCTAAAAATCTACTAAGAGGCAGAATAAAAAAAAGAAAAAAATCCTGTTTCATGAAAGAATCGCAAATCTTAAACCACAAGATTACAAGAGGAACATAATAAGGGAGAAGAGAAATTCCAAGATCAGAGAAGTGAAAGAATGGGTCATAAAAGAGCAAAAACAATTCAGAAAGAGAACAGAAGGGTTTTTCCCATCTCTGCATGTGGATTTACCCTTGGAATATGAGTTGTTATGGTAACAACACTCCAGGATTTTTGCCAAGGAGTGGCATATCAACCTCCACATTATGCCTCTAGGGCAGGTCTCTGGCTGCTATTTCAGGAGTAAGTGCTTAAGAAACTTCTACCAAGTAAATGTTCATTCCTCTAAGTACTAAATGGAAACCACGCCTATAATAGCAGTAAGAATCTTGCCTGTTAACTGAAAAACTACATAATAAAAATAAAAAAAACCAAAAAGAGACAGAATTAATGAATACATTAAAAATAAATCAGGCTAAGGATAATGCATTAATGTCAGGGCAAAAAAGAAAACTTTGATGGGAAGAAATATGCGTAGATCTGATAGTAGAAGGATAATGAATAATTCCTTCTCACCCTCCAGATAAAATTGAGATTTTAAAAAATGAATGTTTCAATCTTTCAGCATTTTTGGAAAATGTAGATGACATTATGCAAATTTAGACTGAATACAAAATAAAATAACTATTTTACTTTCTCAAAATTTAAATAAATGCAAGAGAGAGAGAAATTATTACTATTTACAACTCTCTCCATTTTTAAAGTCTTTACTATTTCTAAGTATTAGTACATCTGACTTTCATCTGGGCTACAACCTGGGTACCCAGTTTCATGCTGTACTATAACTGATCATTTACCACAGAAGCAGTTACAAACTCTTTATTTTGTCTCAATGAAATCTAAAAAAATTAAGGATAGAAAACAGTCTTCCTCGACTAGCTTTTGCTATGCCACTTTAAATGCTAAATTGGTTGACAGTGTTGGTAAATCAAACCTAGCAGGGCAGATTAAGCACATTAAAGTCATATCAGCTGCCTCTACTAGGCAAAGATGTAGGGATTTTTCCAAGCTAAGTTACTTTCTCTCAAGCCGTGCTGCCGTAATACTGTCAGGACTGAGCTGCTGCCTAACCTATAAAATCAACCAGCCTACTGGGATTATTCTGGTTCTGGCTAGTAGCCTGGTGTTTGAAAGTGATAGTTAAAATCTGATCCGTTCATGTGCACATGCACCTATTCCCTTAACAAACAGTTTAATTAGGATTTTTAAATACCTATTGAAAAAAATGCATTCACATTTCATGGGGTATTTAGACAGACAGTCATTTGCAGAACAAAAGTCCCAGTTCTCCTCAATCTCATTTCCTTGCTATCCTAAAGTTCCTTTGAAATATGTTTTCCAATCTAACCTTTCATTTTGAAGAGCAGTCTGAATATGAGCCTACTGTGTATGCATTAAAACAAAAGGGGAAAAATACAGCCTTCTGTAAAAGTGAGTGTTAACAAAATTTAAACTGATGCCTTAATAATAAAACACCATAAATTTTCTAATTTTTAACCCAGGCCCACGCTTGAAAAAAAATGCCATGATAGAGAGATGACAGAGGTGGAAGATGATTCACAAATCAAATAAAATACATTTCACAATTATCCTTTCAAATTTCAGCTGCAATTAAAAAAAAAAACAAAACAAACCAACCTTTCAATATCAAACTTCCTGCTAGAGTTAGTAGGCATGTGTTGGAGTCCAAGGCAAACAATATTTACGCAATATTTCACTATGAACATTAGATCATCAGATGAGTGTTAATATCCTTGTGAGGTGACTAAAATATGCTGGATAGTTAGAAATAATTTCCAGTTTTCAGAGTTCTCACTTTCAACATTCCCAAAGTATATGATTATGTCCAGATCTATGTTTGACCCAAAGGTATCGGTTAATTAAAAGGAGTATGTTACCGGTCTTTGAGTAGAAAGAAAAGGAGAAACATACTTTCCCAAAACTTTCTTTAAATTTTCCTCTCGGTTTACTTAAACTGGCTGACTTGCAACAGTTTCCATAATTATCTTGTTAGATCAGCTCAATTAAAAATAAGTGTTTATTAACACAGACTAAATTTGAAAACAAATCACTTACATGCAGTAATCGCTTGAATGCAGTAAGTGATGTATATATAATTCTTCCTGCTAAACTGCAAGTTAAAACCCTATCCACAAAATCTCTCCCTGCATTGACAGACTGGGTCAGGAGTGTTACAGGATCCAAGCAACCGTAGGCTTTCAATGCACATAAATTATTATGATGCCAGTGGCTGAGCCCCAGGTGTAATTCCTCTTCCTATCCCTTTCAATCAGTGAAAGCCTTTAACTTCAGCTGTAGCTCCCTTCAGCCAGATCTTGAAACCATGGGGGAGACTGGGGTCGGAATCAGGTGACAAAGGCTGGCTTACCTCTAACGTAACACTTACAGGGGGAAAAACAATCACAGTTGAGAACACAAACTGAGGATGCAGATTTTAAGGACCTCTCTGATGCTGAGTATCTGCTGAACTACCAAGAGGTATATTCAGAAAAAAATAAATTACATTAGCCAGGAAAAGAGAAGAGACATCTTGGTCTTTGCATTCCCTATTCTTGGCTTTCTCACCTTATGCCAGAGGGGAGGAATAAACACACACAAGTGCAGGACTCAGCTGCAGGGCTCAGACACACTGCTGGCCATGGACAACAGTAAGTGGTGCAAGCCCATGTGTATACATCTACAAGCACAGCCACAGACATATCCACTAGCCTACGGTGTTTTCTTGTCTTGTTTTTAGAAAACATTAAAACAATAAATACAAGCCCACTATAAAAGTAGTATTATTTAGAAAAACTTTCCCCCCCGTTGACTTTTAAAGGCTGTAAATACACCTCAGTGTCTTTAAAAATAACTCCCATGCCAATCTAACAGTGCCCAAACTGTCATTTTGGTGCTGTTCTTAAATATGAACATATATTATAGGCATTTCAGATATTCTGAAGAAGTATTAATAGCGACAGATTACCTGTGAGATCCCCGGATGCCCATCAGAAAAATGCATCAACTACCAGGTATAGAGGGAAGATAAATGAGTTTAGTTTAATCTGAATTCAGCCCATGCCTGTATGTGTGTGTGTACACATACACTCAAAATGGTCTAGACTTTTTGGGAGAAAAAGGTAAAAGAGAGAAAAATGCAATAGAAAGAACCTGAGGTAAAAGAAAGTTGCCAGAGTGCAGTAATTTGCAAGAGATGAAAAGGAATGATTCTAAACAGAAATGTAACCCTTCTTTTAGGATTATTTTTAAATAGTTTTAATTTTTTACAAAATTTCTGAAATGTTTTCATTTTATTTGTTTCTAAAATTAATTGAGATTTGTTAGCTGATAATTTGAAAATTCTTTTAGCTTAATTGTCATTGGGGATAAATTAATTTTGAGTATCTATTATGACAATTACATACAGCTACATTTTCAACTCTAATGCATTTTTAATAACCTTCATCAGCCAGTGATTTGAATTTCAAATTTCCTTCTCTGAAGAAGTAAAAATTAGATAGTTTTGTGCTAATTTTCATAATAAATTGCTATTTATTTACGTTGCAAAGCCTCCCTTACTCCAAATAAATCAAAACCTTAAATGAAATTTAGTACTCATGAGACTTATTATATTTCATCTCCCTTTATTAAGAGAAAGCAAATGACAGAGGCAAACCTGTTGGCCCTCCCTCATACACCATAACCTGCTTCTTTGTACTTGTCTGCTTCCTTTTATAGCTACAGCACAAGGGTCCACGCCTCTTCCCATTTCCACAGCAGTACGGTAAACATTCCCCAGCAACACAGACATGTAATTCAGAGTAGCTTCAAGGGAAAATGTTGTCATTAGGAAAAAAAAAAAATCCTCACATAACATTTTTTTACTAGTGTTATATACTGCAGTCTAGATAATTAGGTCTTTAACTTTCACCATGAACTTTTATTATTTATGTAGTATGCCTACTTTTGACACTTGAATAGTGAAAATACATGCACAAAATATTGGAAAAAAATGCAAGTGCAGAGTTAAGTGCTGAAGGCTAGGAAAGGAAGACCTCAATATTCCTTTGATTACTAGTTCCATAGGCCTAGTTTACCATTTTTCTGTTTGTGGCAGTGGGCCCAAGTGGGTCTGATTTATGGCCTTCCTACCCTGTATCTTATGGTATATAAATACCTTTATGTTTATTGGCATCTATTCTATGCATATTATGATACACATTGTCATAAATATATGATTGCATTTGATTTTCCATAACTATTTTTCACCACAGTCAGAATAAATGGTGAATACCATTCTGCTAAGTAGAGGCTTTATAAATTTGTTTGACTGACATAAATTCATAATGTTTTTCTGGCTTTATGGTACAACCTGACTTCTCTCAGGGTTCTTCTGTAATGGTCGTCAAACAAGTATATTTCACCCAGATGGTTTCACAAATATTAATTTTCTTTTACATCTTCCTTGCTTCTGAGATGTGCAGATTATATTGGCAGGGAAGAAACAAGGAATTGCATGGTGAAAACAAATGAAAGTCACAAATATGTCCTTTAAACTTTGATTTGTATTTAAGATATCCAGATTCCACTTTTCACTTGCATTAAAAAGGGGAGTTTGGTTAGTGCAACTCTCTTTTATATGCTAGCTCAATCCTTTCCTCTTGATTTTCCCCAAAGGACCAATGAGGACCAGCTTCAGAGACCTTAATTCCAGCCTCTCCCCTCTTAAGTGCCTATCCCCCAGCTTCCTCGGGGTCCCTGCTGCTGAAACCCTCTCTTCCAAACACATGCTCTTCTTATTTTGGAACTGGCCTCTCCTGGGCCATGTCTGAGAAGTGAACACCTCCCAGCTGCTGGAACTAATGAGGTAGTGTTATTGGAGACCAATTTACTTGGGTGTAAAAACCTGAGCAATCCCTCCTTGCTTTCTGTTAATGTGCACCTGTCCTGCTGCACAGACTTTCTTTGCCAGGTATAGTTGAGCTGAAGAGACAGACCATGTCCATGCTCTTTGCTTCCTTGTTCACCTCCCTCTCATTGCTGGGACTGTTATCTCTGCACCAGTCTCCCTGGCTTTGTGCAGTCAATTAAAACAGATGTATTACTTTTAAAATACATATTTTCTTCAAAATCTTCCCATCCCATTCTTCGCTTCAGCATTTCTCATATCAATTATTTGAGCAGCCAGCTTTCCATCAACCTTGGTGTTTCTCACATCTTTCCAAAGGATAAGGTGCTCTCATAGAGTGCCAGAAGATTTATAATTTTATTTTTCTCCCATGCTCTAACATTTGGTCTATTTCTTCTCTTAATTTTTAATTCAAGAATTTTTCTTTCCATGGGACCAAGTGCCAGAGGATATACGTACAGAAAATGGCTCCATGATCTCACCTCAAACATCTGTCCCTGTACTAGTCTATAAAAATGACAAGTAGTTCTTACAGTGAATACCAGTCCTTAGCCCTGAAAGAACTGGGGGAAACACATTTCATTACTCAGGAGAGAAAATTATCTGAATTTCCATCACATTCAAAGTTTTATAGATGACATGAAACATTTTAGCTGTCAAAGTCAGAAGTGTTTCTAAAAAATATGGACAAACCACAGGTTTGCAAGGCTTTAAACTTTGCTAAAACATGGCTAGATTTACATGGCAAAAGCGGAATATGCATAACTGATACATAGACCAGCATATCAGCTACTGAAAAGCAATAACACTAGAGCAGTAACACTAGAGTAACAAAGAAAAGTTCTCTTGAGACAGTTTTAAGAGACACTAGGAAGATTAAGTATATTTCTTGCATCACTGAAATACACTCAGGAGAGGGCAAGACTGGTTTGACCCAATACATGCAGCACAGGAGTATATCAAGAGCTACTAGCAACTTTAGTGGCACATACTTCATAGTTCACAGAAAAGTCTGTCTTGGATGGAACCCCTGGAGGTCATCTGGTCCACCTTGACAGCAGGGTCTTCAGTTAGGTTACACAGGGCCTTGCCAAGCTAGGTCTTCAAGATTTCCGGTGAGGAAATGCTGACCTCTCTGCTTAGCCTGCTCTCATGTTCAGTTGTCCTAAACATCAGTTGGCTACTCTTTTTTTATTCCTTATATCAAGCTAATTTCCCCCGAAGTTACCTCTGCCCATTGTGTCTTGTCCTTCCCTTCAGCACCTTTGAGAACACCTCAGTCACCTTATCAAAACTGGAAGGCTGTGATTAGCTGCCCCCAGGCCTTCTTTCCTCACTAGTGCAAATCTAGGTCCTTTGGTCTTGACTGAGGTTCTCCAGCCTTCAGCTTCCTCACTGACACTCTCTGGGGTTTTTTCCTGTCTTGAGTAGAGCAGTGAGGGGACCAGAATTAGGCACAATATCACAGGTCTGGCTCAGTACAGAGAAACCTTACAGGCTGAGAGTCCTCACGCTGCTGCCCATACTCCTCCTGAGGCTTTCCAGGATGTGGTTTGCCTTTGGTGCTGCTGCACGGCTCGCTCGGCTCAGCTCACTGCCCAACAGGATCCTCGGGGCCTTTCCAGCAGAGCTGCACTCCAGACATTCAGTTCCCAGCCTCTTTTACTGCTTTGGTTATCAGGCCACAGGGGCAGGACTTCTTGTTAAGCTTTCTAGAGGTCATAAGTCTCCAGTCCTGGAGATATTCAAAATACAACTGGACATGGCCATGAGCAATGTGATCTGACTGATGCTGCTCTGAGCAGGGGATTGAACTGGATGGCTCCAGAGGTCCTGAATTGTTCTATGGGTCAATGACATTTTGGAAGTTTTACATTATATTTCTTTTTCTCCTCCTGCTGCAATGTTTAAACGTTCCTCCCCTATCCAATACTATTTTTTCCAAGAAAAATGTTTGGTCTTGCAGCTTCTTTTAATACTTAATATAATGGGAATACAGGCTTCTATTTAAACAGCTGATTTGTAAGAGCAGAACGTCCCTTTTGCTGCCAAACTGCATATACACACTCAACAACTACTACAAATTTGCTTTAATAAAGTATACATGGATCTTCATATAAGAACCACCACTAAGAGGTCTTGGTGTCGCTTTGTGCTAAAAGTAGAGATTATCTTTACTTTTCCTACTGTTATTTCCCTCCTTGATACTTAGATTTAGCCACTGGTGCCACTTTTGAGGAATTCAACACCATACATTGACACTGCTTCTTTATTTAATGTGTGAATTTACACTTCAAATTAATACATCCTGACTCAAAGGTTTAGATGGATGAATGGATACAGGAAGGGACTCATAGGATCACTTATGCATTTCAGGTTCACATTTGTAGGACCTTGAAGTCCTGTCAGTATGCTCAACTTGTAGATTTCTTCATTACATTGTTAAGGAAAGAAGATGTTATTGCCTTAATACAATCTTTGTTGAAAAAGATTTTGTTTTATTGGTTTGTATGCTGCCCTTTGATGTGCTCAGACTCTATTAACAGCTTTATTACCAGCACAGCTCCAATTATTCCTGCGATTTGCTTTCTGGTACACAGAACGCTTGCTTTGAACAACCACGTTGTTCAAATACTTTTATATTTTAAGAGGCATCTCATAATTACTGCAAATCTTTTTGTTTGGTGTACAGAACTGTAGTAATTTTGCTAGCAGTTACTAATTTAAATAGGGTTCATTTTAATCTCATTGGCTGAGTAACAGCAGCCTATGGAAGCAATGTCCTTCATAACCTTCCCATACCAGCCACATGATTTTGCTAAAAGATATTACTTGAAAGTGCTGTAAACAAGTATTTGAAGATAATTACATGTCAAAATGAGGAAAAAAAAGGATATAGATTTCAGGAAGATTTAGTTATCTCTGCTTTGGAAGACTTGGCAAAATAGGGATGTAAAAACCATAGAAAGTACATTTGGGCACCTCTTTCAACCTCAAAGAGCAAAGAATTACAAAAAGTAATTGTTAAATTCTTAATTATTTTCAGATAAAAACTTGCAATATATTATTCAATACTAACATAGTCACACACACATTCAGTGGGTTCATAAGAAAATACTACATTGAGGTCACTATTTTGAATTTTTCTGAAAGAAGTTTTGGGAAAAAAAAACCTACCATACTTTTAAAGAAGAAGGGTAAGGGGAGAAGAGGGAAAGGAAAAAGTGTTCTAAATCTGGGATGGTTTTCAAAGCAAACATCTGTGAATGTGACCAGATCTTCCTAAAGTATTCCTATTTAGCTTTCATCAAATATGAATTTTTGAGTGAATTTAATCAAAGGAGAAAATAGAGACTTATTGAGGAACTATAGATCAACTAACAAATAGTAGAAGCAGAATGGTCAACAGAGCAAAACCAGGCAGGTTTGAATTTGAGATTTTTAAAAACAGACAGCATAACAATTATACCAAGAAAAAAAAAACTGCAGAAGGGGAATTCAAATAATATTTAAATTTAGAGGCAAATCAAGTGTTTTAATATATCTTATCACAAAAAGCACAAGAATTAATCCTAACCCATTCTGATGTCTGTTCGTCCACTTTTCTTTTTAAGAACACCTTTGCAGGTGAGAAACAATGCAATATCATGAGAAATAACATGCCAGATTATAGAAGTTCATAAGGAGACTTGCACAGCTTCTGATTTGTAGTGAACATGAGTAACATAAGAGTCTGAAATACTCCATAATAAAGCAGGACTCTTGGACTAAACTAGAATAAGCAGTAGGCTAGTTCACATTTCTTTAGCAATAAGAATCTTTATTTAGGCAACCTGACAGAGGCAGAGAACACCAAGGAAAAGAACAAACTAGAACAACCCAAAGGTAACTAAGTGGAAACCAGGAGAGAGAAGTTCTTATAAGGATTATGATAATGCTACCATATATAAGTATTTTTATTTTTCATTTCAGGGCTTTAATTACATTTGAGAATTGTATGGGCTAGCACATATATGACCGTGACAAAATTCAGTAGTTTTCAAAATTATCAGGAATTCACTTACCCTGAATAAGCACCTCATGGGTTAAGGTAGTCTCAATTAGAGACGAGGAACTGTGCTGTAGAAGAGTAAGAATCTTATTGTTCCTGAATACCGTGTTCTTAAGCACAAAGAGAACCTGTCCCCTCCTTCCTCTCACCAAACAGGACTATCTGGCTGTGTGCTTGTGAGCACACATGCACAGGAGACCTTAATGCCAAGAAGTGTTCAAGAAGCTGCTGTAGTTGATATTAAGAGCTTGCCATAAATCACTGAGATTGCCTTCCACAAGTTTCTTCAGGCCAATCAACCTATGAAAGAAAATTGTAAGGTATCTCCTATTGTGTGGCCCTGGCCACAAATTTAATCCAGTAAATTACAGTTAAAAGTCTACTGCTGTTCTTTCTCATGATTATTATCTATTTTTGTGGACACATATTATATAATGTGCTTAACACCATCTGTCCCATATACAATTTTGACTATCAGAAGTCATTGCTAAAATGTTTTGCAATTTATTTCCTTTTGCATTTGCAGATTTATATAAAGCACATCATAATCGAACATAATGACAGGAAAAACAACATAAATCCAAAAATTTTATCCTACTTTAATCTTGCTAACTTAAAACCCAAAACCTTAGAGATAGCTGTTGCTTACTCAATCTTAACAGAACAATCTCTCATACTGGGGGGATTAAATCATTAAGTCTTGATCTCTATGCCAGATGTCAGCTATTTATTTATTTGAAGGGTAAGCACACTAGCACTGACAGATTCAAGCTTGTCTTGCTCCAAGACAGCTATATCTTGTCAGGGACAGACCCGACCCACAACACCTTCACTTCATGTGAAGGCTATTTAACTTATAAGTGAAGAGGAAGCATGCATGAATGGAACTGGAAATTTTACAAGGAATGGAAGAATCCTTATTTTGCTATTTATGGACTACCGTTAGTAATTCAGCTGTATCATCCTTAAGTGGCATTTGAGCTTTTGAGTAACTGTTCTCTGTGTAGCTGGGCCTGAAGTACCTATGATCAAGTTTATAACACAAAGACATGTCTACAGAACCCTCCCTTGCATACCCACACCAGAGCATGTCACTTTTCTTTACAGTAACCCCAACGTGAATGTGATAATTTCTGCTCTCTTTCTTGCACATTTGCTTCATACTCCGGGGTCTTTGGCAAGGTTTTTGATCCTGATGGGTCAGAATCTATTCTGGTTAGTGGCTCTTCAAGCTCTACTTTGCTCTTTCTAATTCTGCTTTAACAATTAATTGGCCAACTGTGTAATGCTTTTTCTAGTTCATTTGGATACACTCCAGGTTTGGACGTCTGATCTCTCATTTCTAGTAATCTTCTTGTTGCTACTTAACAATGCTGACTTTCTGCAATTCTCCTGAAAGCCTCTCCCAATGGGTTACAGGCACTGGTACTGCCTGAACAGTATGTCTCCAAAGCATGAAAAATTCACTTTTTATATACGTTATATCTACTCTTACAGAAATTAGAAATCTTTTTTATTTATGCTCTCGTTTAAGTTGGTAAAGTTGTGGCATCTGTTTTTGGTCTTTTCTGACAGTATATGGGTGGCTACCAAGAACATGCCCACCCCTGGCATGGATGCAGAGCTATTGCTATTTTATCCCCTCTTTGGAGGAAGCAATGGGAGTCAACACAGCTGTTCTGCACAACCTCTGCAATGAACGTTCAAGGGAAAGCCGAATAGCTGAGACATGAACTTACCTGAGCAAGAGGGCAATGATCTAAATTTACCGTAATGAGAAGTTTCAATTTGATACCAGATACTGCAATGAACAGATGAGGTCATGTTTTGGCTAATGAATGTAATACGCACTGTTGCTGTCAGAAGGCACTTGTCTAGGGCTAATGCCATTACTGTTATTTATAGTAACAAAATTACTAGTAAAAAAAAACCCAACACCAAAGCAATGCACAACAGCAATTTACAGAATTACAGAATAGCAAACAAACCCACACATAGTCTGGACACTGAGCAGGGGGAGGGGAATCATTTTTCTAAAGAGGACAGCTTTTTTACTCATTAATGACTATTTATTTAGCATATGTAAACAAGAAAATATCTATTTTTAACTGTCTTAGCTTTGTGTTAGCAGTTCTGGTTTTTTTCCATTGTTTAGCCCCTTCTATAAATCACATTGCCCAGAACACAAGTTTATTACATAAGTATAGGAGATATATAATCATCTGGGTAAAATACTTTAAAGAGGAATTTCATTTAAGCCTCATTTCAAGCTCAAACGTGGAAAAATGGAGACCTTGATGAGTAACTTATATCAAGGTACTGTTTGTGATCCTGAATATTGATTCAAACACAGATAAATAAAAGATATTAATTTTTGCTATATTTCCACTTGAGATGTAAAATTTTCTTCTATATCTCTGCATAAGAAAGCTAAAAAAAATTGCACAATACAATCTAACTCTATGCTACTGCTACACCTTCTTCCAAGGTAACCTAGACTGATGTGAAAGTCTGAAGGGCATAAGTTCCTAGAGAAACACAGTGCATTCTGAGTACCTCTCTACACCAACCCCTTCTACTGCTTACAAAGAAATTGTACAGGGAAAAGAATCGCAGGGTCAATATATATAGTGTTATATGAATATTAGTGAGTGAGCAGAGCCTACTGTCACTTTATGCATATTGTCCTTTCATAAGGACAATAAGCCTTTGTAAGCCTTTCATAAGGCTTGAAACTTACATTTTAATCTTTCTTTAAAAAGCACCAAGTCTCAGTTCTTCAATGTTTAATATTTTTTTCATTGATTTTTAGTGTTCAGAGTTAATCTGCAAGTTTTCATATCATATGCTCTCTTTATATTTTGTGATTGAGAAAGGAAATGGAGAATTCCAAAACAGGGCTAATAGTTTGCACTGACTGGAGATAAATACGCATTTTGAAAAACTTCGAAATATAACAAACCAATAAACAGCTCTAGGAAGGAAAGAAAGAAAATCAGGGTATTTCCATCCAATACCAGCAATCAAATAACTAAATTTGATCTCATAACAAACTGCACTGTTCTCTAAAGAGTCACACTCAATGACTATTGACAACTCACGCACATCTACTTCACCGCTATTTTATTTATCAGAATGGAGGCAATTGAGAATAATCATTCTGAAATAATAAAATATCCTTGGGAAAAAAATCAAGACAGAGAATAAGATTCTGGGTTTCTATTTTGTGATAATATACCTTCAGAAATGATTTCATGGCTTTACTTGAAAAATGGGTATAATCCAAGTGAACGGATACAATTCCTCTTTCTCGACAGCCAGAAACACATTATCCTTTTAAACAGGAAAGAATATCCATTTCTTTCTCTTTCCTTCCTATCCTCATGGAATGGAATAAGAGGAGAAAAAGCAGATGAAAAAGAGTAACACCCCTTCTTTTCATTTGCAAAGAGCGATTCTTCCATCAATACTACAACATGCAGCTGCATCTGCATCTATGTTACTTTCCTAGCTTCTCAAACGATTCCTGCAATTAATAATATTTTTCTACAATGATGGCTGCTGACAAACAACATATAAAGTCTTTCTGAGTCCTTTTACACATTAGGTATGCTATAGGTGTAACAGGCTCAAGAAACAATTAAAAAAAACGACACAAAAACTTCCCCAAAGCCTTGCAAAAAAGCTGTGGCCACATCAGAAGCCCGCGTTGGAGCAAACTCCTGGCCTGTGGACCCACAGAGAGAGGAAATCACGATGGAGATGTTTTGCTGGCAGGGCTTGTGTCCCCACAGGGGACCCACAGTAGAGCAGTCCGGCTACTAGAACTTGAAGGCAAATTTGTAGTTTTATGCCAAAAACATCATACCTGCCTTCAAGAGATCTAGGCTTACATTAACACTTTTTCACTGCTTGCTGCATGGCACTTGGTTAAGTCATCTCTGTGTTTCAACTTGACAGGTTTAATGAAATATCTAACATTGATACGTCACAAAGCTAACAGTGACTTGATAGAAGACAATAGGACAAGCACAGATCCCCGCCCTCTTTTAGGATTAGCCCACATGAAGTCTACTGAGAGTCTTGGCGAGGCTGATAATAGTAACTTAGGAGACAGAAAGAAGAACTCATGCTCAAATATCTTGTTTCCTATCACAGAAGTGTGAGAGATAGAGAAAGTAAGAAGTACCTCATTTAGTGAATCCTGATTTTTTACTGCTAAAAATCCTTTTTGTCGACAGAGCTTGTAAATCCTGAGTTCTGGGAAAAACCTTACACATTTGAAGAGCGTCACCATTACAACTGAGGCATGTAGCATTTTCAGAATTTGTTTAATACTTAGCTAACAAATACTGGTTAAACATTTGAATAGGCAGCCAATTTTACACATTTCCAAATTATGAGTGTTTAAATAAAAGAATATCATTCTGTTGCTCCACACACATTGAGGGTTTTGTGCTCATCTGGAAAAAAACCAGTGTGATACTGATAGCATAGGGTTAAAATGCTTTTAAAATCATGGTAGCTAAAATAGGCCTTGGGAAGGGGAGTGGGCATTGTCTTTGCTAAATCATGTGAACCTGCACCTGTGTTCCCACCTGTACGGTAGATAACAAATGCAATGATTACTTAGTAGTTAAAAATAATTATTCAGTTGTAACAAGGAATCACGAGAAGGGGACAACAATAATGGAAATGCTGTGGGAAGGGGACTTACAATCCATGCTTGGATGAAATCAATAGTGGGAAGGGGACCTAAAATTTGTGCTCGGGTGGAATCAATAGAACAATAGGAAGTTAATAATCAACATATGATTGTATAGCAGTTACATAAGGAAAGGGTATAAAATGTATCGATCCCAAAACCCAAGTCGGAGTCAGATTTGGGTCTGTACCCCTGACTCCCAGAGCTCTTCAATAAAAGCACCTGCATATAATCATGCCGTGATTATGTGTTTCAACGCTAACAATACCTCAATTGCATCACTGAGACTTACGGATGTTTTGTTGTGCTTTTATTGCCAGGATTAGGTTTTCAACAGGACTTTCACTGTATTGTTTGCAAACCCGACATACCAAGAACACACTCTTCCCAAGGAAGAGTGATAAACAGGCAATGCTTCAGTTCACAAGAAAGGCATGACTTACCTTGTGAAAGTTCCTGAAATATGCTGCCTTCTCATCTGGAAATTTTTCTAGCCTCCTGGGTCCTTTACTGGAAGCCTTCTTGAAAACCAACCAACAACGTCTAAAAATCTGTGAACAGAATCAATGGATTCTATTAGTTTTTATTTGAAGGTGGACAGTATCACAAATGCATTCAGCTACAGGACTGACTTAGGAAGAAATTTTAAAATGCCAGTGTTTTACTTTAAGAGTCTGGAAAATCCCGAGAGCATCAATTATTTCTACACACGTATACCAATTTGTCAATTTATATATATTGATTGCCAATCCTTTGTAAACTTTTTTGCTTCAATTTCTGTAATCACAGCCAAAATTTACAATTCCTGAGATGCAAGTAAATCCATGAACTTTGAATATGAAAAGCATTGTAAGACTGTCATTAGAGAAAGTTCTGTCAGGAATCACTCCTTGCATTTCTAGCTTTCACATTTGTCTGTCCTCTTTTTCTGTGAGAGGATTGATACCATTGAAACAAATTCATTGCAGCTTTTAGCAGAAAACAGTAATCACCTTTAGCATCATTGCGTACACAGAAAAGAAAACACAAGGTTGAAATAAGAACTGATGTGACCAGTTTGGTTTAACAACATCTAGTTCTCTCACTTAGTTCAATGACAAACTTTCTAAGTAAAAACGATGCAGATTAGTAAATTTTGTGAACATGTAGTGAAAAATAAAATCCTCCTGAAAATTTTAATGAGAAACATGCTAGATTTTGCTTAAAAAGCATTGTTAAAAACAAGGTAACAAAGATACTTTATTAGACTACCTACCAAGCATTCTGATCATATTGCCATAACCAGAATTTTAAAATAAGAATTGAATTATCAAATAATCATACATTTGCAGTTCAAAGAGACAGTGATTAATGAGAATCTTCTAGACTCTATTATGCAAGTAAGAGATTAGATATCAATCTAGTTTTATAGTCTATGACAGCAGTTTACTTCATTCTTCTCTCCAGTACTTGGACAGCTCTATAAACAATACCATATGAAATTTTATGCTATTAATTCAAGGATGCATTGAAAAAACTCCCAAACCCAATACTAGTTAATGATTCCACTGGCCATACATGAACAGCCTTAATTCAGTACAAATTCTCTAAAATTTAATGACACAGCACAAGGAATACAGTACTATTCAGTTAGGATCAACCATATCTCCAATTACCGAAACACCCGATAATTAAAAATACCAAGGAAATATGAGCAGGCAGAATTTTCCCCTCAGTCTGCTGTCTCAACCGAGTACAAGCAGAAAATGTAGTGTCATTAAAATAATTCATCTTAATTAACCACATTATGATATAATACTACTGACACTATCCTATTGCCACTATCTAAGATGAATGTTATCAGGCAAACTAAGTGTTTTCTTTTAAAGACCTACCACTGGGCTACAGTATCAATATGTTTAGTTATGAAGAGTTTTAGAAGAAAAAATGGCATGTAATTAAATCCTTGGCAAGTATACTTCTTACAAAGGATACAACTTTTAGGCTTTTTCTACTAAGGTTGTAAAATGGCAACGGTACAACCGTACTTTCTATCTCAGAAATTACTTCACCTATCCTGAGGGAAAGCAAAGGCAATATCATATTTCCTGAAAAAAAATGACATTACACTTTGGGACATCATAAACCATCTTTATTAGATGGTACTTTCTTCAAATAACATCTTGGCAGTGTTGGAACTTGACTTTACCAAAACTACAACACTGCTCCCACAGTTATTTCTTGATTAAACATATTAACTCTACGCAATTTTGCAGTGTGAAAAGCTCCACACACAAAGATATAGAATATTCACACTATTTTGTTCTTACTAAAAACAGTAGCACCAACTGTCCAAAAGGGACATATTTATTAATTTAATAAAAGTGTCACTTTTAATAATACTCCTGGCTCTTCTGGGATCTTGGGTGTTTTTTTAGTCTATGTGTAGCTTCAGTGCATTTCTCTTCCTCTGAGGAAAGTCTTTTCCTAGGAAATTCTTTATCAAGGTAAAAACCACTAGCTTAATTTCAAATGTTTTCTTGATTTCCTAATTTTAATTATGTGCCTTTAATGTCTTACAGTCCTCAAAAAATTCTCTTTAGAAAAGCCCGGTCAACTCAATTCATCACCTGTGGTCATGGGTTTTAGCATAGCCGTGGAATCTTTATTTTACAGATGACCTAAATTTTTGACAGCTGGTGATAATGAAACAGATATTTCGTGTTAATTAACCAATGTTTTTCAAAGGTCGGTGGAGGGGGTTTGTTGGGGTTTTTTTGTTTGTTTGGGGTTTTTGAGGTTTTTTTAATACGCATATATATGTATATATGGGACAGTCATATTTTGTTGCAATGAGAAGTATCAGTTAGATCCAGCATGTTAGAAATATCCTTAAGACAAAGGACATCACAGTCAAGGAGTCAGATCTCTCCCTGCGAGGATGAGAACATTTTCTAGATCAAAGGTCATCTAATGCAGACTCCAAAGCACTTCCTTTAGTGACAAATGTGCAGGTTCTCCTAAATGACGGCTTCAGTCTTTTTTTCACTGGATATCAATTTGGGACAGTGTGAAAGTGAGTTTGTGGGTTTGCAGATAAGCTGATGAAACTCTAGAGGAAGGGTTTGACCTCCTTATTACTGGGAATTACCATCAATTACTAGGGCTAGATGCTAGTTATCTTTAAGGATGCTGCTCATCAGGCCTTTTCAGAAATTTCAGAACTGAGACAAATTCAAAGGCTTCAGCATACAGACTGCAGGAATGAACAGCCTTTGCTTTTAAAGAACACTGAATAGCAAGAGGAGCGAAACACAAGTTCGTCCTTTAGACAGTAACTGCTTCCATTTATTGGCATCTGTTTTTTCCAGACCTTTAAGAAGACGAGAGATCTGAAGAATGAAATGGCCCAAAGAGGACTCCTGATAATCTATCTACATATGCCAAGATAAATTCTTGCATTTGGATTTTTTTTTTGCAACCTAATTTTAAAGCTGGTATAAACACATACAGTTCCATTGCATTTCAGCAGCATTTTACCTTATTACGCCAACAGACACTTTGTATCTTAGTGTTTGAAAAAGCATTAGCATATGAATTTACCTATAAATATGAATAAATAGGTGCAGATGTGAGCACACAGCAAACAAACATTTGCCTTTCATAAGGCACCTCATTGTTATACAGAAGCCTACTCAATTATTCATGAACTGTGAGATACTCTTTTATCCCTGGCCTACTTTAGGATGCCATTGGCTGTAATCAAAACTTCTGAAAGACTTCTAAAGTCCTCAGATAATTGGGGAAGCCATTGTGAGAGAAATCAGCATCAGCCCTTTCAGAACTGAGAATTAGAACCACTCACGCTGTTGTCTCCATAATACTTAGTATCTCCTGTGAGACTTTAGTATCTGTTTTCCACATGTACTTGGTTGAAGAAATGCCAAATATTTGATCATTTAATCAGGGTTACATCCTTGGATGAGCACTCACTGTTCAACAAATATGATTTTAAAATTTTGTATCAAGGGCAAACAACACAAAGTCTACCCCAGGCCATTGCTCTTTTTACTAGAGAAATTCAGGAAGATGGCATTAAGTACATGCTGGGTTTAGGTTTTCTTTTATTACTGTATCAATTAGAAGGAAAAAAACTTGTTCATTACAATCTTGAGAAGGATTCTATTGAAACTACCTGCAGAGCCTTAGGCATAGCAGAACCTCTTTAAACAACACCCTTCCTATCTCAGTTTTACAACTTGGGCAAAGCACAAAAAAAAAAAAAAAAAAAAAAAAAAAAGCCTCCAGATTCTATTACCCAGGATGTTGTGCAATTATGTATCAGCAAGCCATGGCAATAACTCAGCACACTTATGGTCTGGTGAGAACTGATCAGGTTGCCCCTTGCAAAATCATACGGGAATGATTTTGATTACAATGCATAAGCTTGCAGGAGAAAGCAGCCTCTTTCCTAGAGATGGACCCTGAGCAGCCTCATCTTGTTACTGAGAGAAGAGGATTTCAGAACCTGGAACAATATAACCTTATTGCTGATATATTTCTATTAATCTTCAGAGATCCTTTCTTTTATATTTTACTTGAAACACCGCAACAGAACAATTAATTATGAAATCTCCGCATAATTGTCTTTCCATACTTTCTCTTCTGCTTAATGCAGTACGCTGCTCAGCTCATGTTTTCAGCATGATCATATTTTTTAATATTCTTGACTAATATATGCAAAAATTTGGCCTCTGAATGGGCCATTACTTTTCATGCTCACATCATACAATTCTGTTTTATTGTTGCCATGGCTGTTCATAACAAATCCACTAAAATACATATTGCAGGAAATCCACTGGCTAGTTTTTTGGGGTTTTTTTCAGAAAGAGAAAAAATCATTTCTGTTTCTCTAAAATAATTGGTTTACAGTGGAAATCTTATGTATGATTTTCCATTTTCCAGGGATTTCTAAGGCCTTTTCCTAGTCATTGACAATAAATGCTTTTGAGATTCACATTTCTTTTTATCCACAGCTGAAGCCAATAAAGCTTTCCCAGTCATCACTAATATTTAGAGAAGGGATTTTTATTGACAAGTTTCTACACATTATTCCAGAAATTTCACACTCAAATAACCCAATACAAAATCAGAAGCAAACAAACAAACAAACAAAAATTCCTGTTCTTTTTTTTAATAAAGTTTCAACAATCTAAGCTTTTTTCCCCAAACCACTTTAGGTGCTCTGAAATCTCCCTGCACCCATCCAAAAGACAGTAAAAATGGCAGCTTTCTTGGGTATACTGGAAAACCATCTAATTTTCTGCCACTAGCTGTGGAAACATTTGTCTCTTGAGAGAAACAGCAATGAGTCAGCTCCTAATTACTAACAGAAAACATCACTGACCACGACAGGCACTGAAGCATCACTCATGGGGCTGTTTGCTAGCATAACCCATCAAATTTTCTCCCAGGAAGACAATGACATAATAATATTCAGTTCTGCATTTACATCTCATTATCTGCAGGAAGGGCTAGTTGATTTCTCATCCCTGACTTGCCATGTGCATTGCTCTCCTGTTTGACAACATCTGCAGTCTATGCATTAAAAACACTAAAATATGAATGTGTTCAAGTTTACCTCACTAGTAATCTCCATTAGAAATGGATATTTTTTATGGGGTATGCGAGAGAAATGCAGTTTGTTGTGAGATTAAAAAAAATGAAGTCACAACTTAAAAATATAGCATTCATAGTGAGAAAAATAAAAATAGCTGTCACAGTAAAATAATATTTAACCATTGTTTTGACACCAACCATTGTTTGATTCTCTGCATAATTTGGCTAAGGGAGAAGAGACAAGGGGTGACACCTTACTGCTACACTTGTCACACATTCAAGTAAAACTTAAGAGAAATTGAAATGCAGTTATTATCGGCAAAAAGGCCCAAGAGGAAAATGGGGATTCATACCTCAGCCTAAAGAGCAAGTTACAGGATCCAAGCTATTGCTGAGTCAATTTAACACAGAAAAAAAGCCCAAACTACAAACCAAAACACCTCATCGTTGCAATCCACTTACCTGAGCTACCAAAAATTGAACAGCTCTGATTTTGCTGTCTACCTTTTTGACAATAGAAATGAAATACAGTTCCCACTGCTCTAATTGGGTGCATTTTGGGTGGCAAATTTGGATTCGTACGAAGAAGCGAGAGAGGCGGAGCACTGCTGCACAGCACTGAGCTCCCAAATTAGCGCAGAGGGTGCAGAGCAGCAGGGAATTGAGGCCAGTTCCTGCTCCTTTACCACACTGCTGGGAACCCACCCATCTCCCAGCAGCAGGGCAGAGATACTCCACAGCCATCTGACATCCACCACTCAAACAGGAGAGACAAAATGAATCTGTAGCCCTGCTCAGAAGCAAGAGGTTCCCTGCTCCTGTCAGCAGTAGGGCTGAGACTTTGCCACAAGATAACAATAAGCCTTGGTTGTTTTCAATTTTTGTTTCAATTGAGTCTAACCCTCCACCTGCTCTTGCCTATTTTAGTATATTTTCTTAAAATGCTACCAAACTATCTACCACAAAGCAACCAAAATAAAAGCAAAGCAGTTTAAACTGGAAAGTCAGGATTAATGAACCCCCACAAATATATACCAAAAAAATGACTGGTATTGTCTTTAATAAGAAATATTGTCTGACGGTATGCTATGAATACCACCTAGCAGTGAAACATTCCTCATATATGATAACCTTGCATGTACCCTTGAGCTTCATTTCATCATCCAAATTAGGGAGCAAGGTAAAACTTCTACTTTACAGAGCTTGGAACATGACCTTCTGCTCCAAGATAGTTAGATAATTTTAATGTCATAGTTCAAATCTTAAAATTTCTGATAGCATTTTTTAATTACTAATATTTTGCACATTGCAAATCTGCTGGCATTTAAAGTTAGGAATTGAAGAAATAAAGAAACATCTGCTACAAACTGTTTCATCTAAGATTAGATCAATCCTTGTGGGCTTGATTGCAGTCTGACAATTAGGATGGTTAGAGAGAGATGATTAGGGACAATTCACCCAGTTATAGTATACACACGTCATCTTTTTGCTGCCATAACATGCCATTATAGATTCATATAGATGCTTATAATATACTATAATTTATGGTGTTATAGTCACAGGCTATACATGTAATCCATAAAAGGATTTATTTTATTATTAGGGATTTATGTGAAATCAAAGTACACCATAGCAATTTTCCAACTATTCCTCTACCAGCTAAACTACTCTGTGCATAATGCAAACACTTTAGTTATGGAATATGAAGGCTTTTCTTTTTTTCATGTGTTTAAAAGAGAGAGGAGGATACATATCCGAACAGATCCGCACCTTGTATTCCTTGAAAAGTGTTATACAACTTCATCAATCCTTAAGCACCCATAGTTTAAAACCTCACCGCTATTGCTTTGTTTTGAAGCACATCAGGGCAATTCAAGGGCAGAAGGATACAACACACAAATAATGCACTCCGACTCCATAGCAGTCTGTAGGTCAGCAGAATTTATAACTTACATCTGAATCGATCTCATGCTTATTTAAAAAAATCAGTTCCAGTAGCCATTTCTTTTGGCTTTTTGCATCTCTGACTCAGTTTTGGCAAGACTAACTGCAGCGATCCTCTTGGAGGAAAACTAAAACTGCTCACTTCATGTCTGGCCTCAGAGTTGATGACAAAAAAAACCCCTTGAAACCAGAAGAAAAATTTAGTTTCAACAGTTTTAGCACACATTCAGCAGAAAAATCCCAGAGCTTGCAATATTTTTAAAAGAAATTATTATGGTCAAGAAATCTCAAGCATTTCACTGAGCTTAAGCCAAATGCGCAGCACCTACTTAGGAACAATTATGTATCCATGTATGTTGATATCTCCACCTACACACACTTTTCTAAATGTAATCAGAAAAAAATACCAGCAGAGAAAGTTATGGTTCTGCAATACTTGAATATTAAATTTGAGTAAATTCTCAAACTGAACTGGAGTAGCTACCTTAGTTAACTCATACGAGTTTTCTTTTTTTAGTGGAAATACCAGTTTTTTCCCACTTTTTAAAAAATGTTTTACTTTAATTAGTTACAAGTAAACATAGTCCACTTGAATTTGAAAAACCACAAAGGATGGTTTGATAGACTGCAATAGAAAGCAATATTTAGAGAAGAAAACTAGGACTCCTTTATTTTTAATACTATAAATAAACATAGAAATAATGGAATTATCATTACATTTCTTCCATAGATGAGCTTATTAAGCTGAAACATGGCACCTTTTATGCATTTTTGTAGACAGTCATCACTTCTTGAAAAAAATTAAAGGTATTTATTGTACCTACAAGGGAACTTAATGCTGAGAAACAAACAAGTTATTGAGATAGAATTCTTGTTTATGTCTCTAGAAAACAAAATTCAGACTGTTACACACAAGCTGAAATAACACACTTACATTGAAAGATGGTATCTATCAGCTCAGATCCTTAGTACTTTATGTTAGGAAGGAAGGGATTTGTGAAAGTAAGTGTTAAAAAATCAAACCCATGCAACAGAATACCTTAAAATGAAGCAGAGCTTCAGAACAAAACAGCAATCACAGACATCTGTTCTATATTACCAAGGGGAAAAAATGCAAATAATTTTTACAGATCCAGTTTAGAGGTTTACCAGCTCAGATTTATCTTCAGAAGCCAAAATTATTCCTCAGGTTTATATCAGTTAGATTTTCTATCACATTATGGAATCATAGAGCAGTTTGGGTTGGAAGTGGCCTTGAAGATCATCTAGTTCCAAACCACACCCCACACTCACCCCATGGGGGGCAGAGACCCCTCTGACTAGACCAGCTTTCTCAAAGCACCATCCAACCTGGCCTTCAACACTTCCAGGGATGGGGCACCCACAACTTTTCTGTTCCTATGCCTCACTATCCTCACAGTAAAGAATTTCTTCCTAATGTCTAATCTAAACCTACTCTCTTTCAGTTTAAAGCCACTGTACCTTGTCCTGTCATCACATGCCCTTGTAAGAAGTCCTTCTCCATCTCTCTTGAAGGCCCTCTTGCCCTCTTTAGGTACTGGAAAGTCCTCTAGGGTCTCCCCAGAGCCTTCTCTCCTTCAGGCTGAACAAGCTTAACTCTCTCAGCCTGTCTTCATAGGAGGGTGCTCCAGCCCTCTGATCATCTATCTTTTCTCTACACTATTGCAGAGAAACCCATCTTAACAAAGGAATCAGAGTCCTCAGGATGCTGTTGTTTTGACTGATAAAATAAGTGGAAATTTTGCTTTGCATGGGATTTAACACAGCTGAGCACAGCACTAAGTCAAAAGCATTTTTTCTACAGAAAAAACAATGAGAGCTGACTGTAAGTGCCACTGTATATTTATGTAGGTGTATAATTTCTAACAGCAATTGATCCTCAGAGTAGAATAGGAAAGTTAGAGCCTTTTATTCTTTGACACATTTTGGCATTTCAGCATATATTTACAAAACCTTGCAAATCCAGCCACACTGATGCACATAGGTGAAAGCCCACTTGTCTTAGGGTACAATGGAAGATGCAACCAAAATTACGTATTCTATCACCATCTTCATAAATTGTTAAAACCAAGTGGGGCAGTGTTCTCAGTCTCTTCCATGACACATCCCTGATAACCCTCTGAGGAATACCTTCTGTTAATGGGCCATCCAGCCTCACTGCATGGCTCGTAAAATTACATCATCCCACTGTGAGATGCTCCACCCAGGGGGAGGAACCAAGCATTTCCACCCGGATATAATCTGAGGTTTGGAACACCACAGTCAGCCCATACCTACTGGGTTTCCAGAGGACAAGAGCTCCATAGCCACCACTGGACTTTCAGAGGAGGACCAGACCCTTCTACAGGATCACCGCTTCAACAGAACCACATCCATCACTTCAGGAGGACTGCAGCCACCTCTTAATTGGACTGCTACCACCATCCTGACCAACAGGGTGTCAGGTTGTATCCTGACTCTGTCAGTTTAAGCCAGTGTTTCTGTGTTATTGCCTTTATCTTAATTTTCATATTAAATTGTAATTCTGACTTGAGATCTCCCACTGGTTTGCTTTCAAACTAGTACACCACAGTAATCTCTAAGTGACTCTGTTGAATGCCTGGTCACTCCCTCTGGCACACAGGCATGCATGAAGTGCATGCATCATGCTTATATAGCGAGACTAAACAACATATGAATGCCAGTGTAGAAGAAAAGCTCTTCCAACATATTTTGATATACTGTACCACAGAACAGGAAGACATTTTAAAAATGGCATTTATCTATGGCATATTCAATAAACCTGAAATATCAGGTTGCGTGACTCAATCGTGTTGGTTGCCTGCTAACCAAATTAATCTTTTTTTTTTTTCTATTAAGTCAGATATTCTGCTTTGAATTCCCTTTAAGCACGATGACATGGTCACTAGACTTAATGGAGAAATTAATCTTATGTAGAAAATAAGGTGTTCTGCAAAACAAAGTCTGCAGCAGGGTTCAAGCAGGACCACACAAATATTAATGCTCAGAGGATGTCTAATTTCAGTGCTGTTTTTCTGGCATTTGAGTACCTGCATTACTGTAACCTATAGGTTAAATCTCCTCCTGACAAAGAATCATAGTTAGAAGAGATGCTAGCGTGCCCCAAAGACCTTCATTACTTCTTATTTTTAAATTAACTGAAGGGGTGGAAGATGAATTCACATCTTGTGGTAAGTGGAAATAGTTAAAAGCTCAGAGTTAGAAAGAATCCTCTTTGGCAGAGAAATTAAATGGATACTAAAATGGAGAGATTCACTGATGTTTTCTGCAATATTTATGCACAGAATTACCTTGAAGTAAAAAAAAAAAACAAACAAAAATCAAACAAAACACCCAAAAAAAACAACCATCACTTGCTCTGGGTGTTGTAAGTTTCAGATGAATGCAGACAGAAAGACATATATTTCAAATGCTGCTTCATTTGTATAGGTGATTTGCTTTCTACCACTCTTGTGCTACTTATTTTACTGTATTTCCTGAAAATCTCTGGTTAAAGATGTTACCAGTCTGCTACTACAAAGCATCAATATTGTAATGAATAAAGACGTAATCCAAAGCAAGAAAAGCAAGAGGAAACAAATGCTTTTAAACACAGCTAAGAGGATTTGGAAGAAAAAGCTATAGCCCTTAGCTCTTGTAACTACCAATACCCGTTCTGTTCAGCTTTTGTTGCAACAGAAAATTTTTAACAGATAAAGAGAGCTTTTACACAAAGAAAAATAGCATGAAATAGCTTCCTTCAGAACACAAATGCAGCTGGTATGCTACATTCCCAGACAGGATGTCCTGTGGTGAAATAGCTACTATAGGGGATTAGGAACCATGTTCTTATAACCCCAGGGAAATAAAGCAGAGGAAAAGCAGATGGTTTCCAAACCAAAACTTCCTAAGTCCAAAAGACCATTTTGAATTCTCTTCTCTGTACCTGTGACAGGTCTCCAAAAAATCTGCCCTGAATTGTTTGAGACATTCACCCAAAATGTATTCAGGTAAATCCATGGAATTTAGCGTGCTTTGGCTCACTTGAACTGGTAATGCTCAAGACCTCAACCATCAAACACGAGTTTCTTCGTGAAAGGAATTATGGTTATCCCACAAGGAAAAAACCCTCTCAAAACAACTTTCCCACCCCTCCCCCTACTTCCACTGACTATCACCAGCATTCCAGAACTTGTAGGAGCTAAGATTGTCCTTCTACAACTATTTCCCATGGGCAGAAGAAAATTATTAGTCTACCCGATTGATGCTATTTATTTTTATAGTCTCATCAGCTGCTTAGAAATAGAAAGCACATTGATTTTCTGTGCTCTGGGGACCACCTGAGGGCACGAGTGGGTGGAAGAAGAGAAAAAAAAAAAAAAAATTGTAGCATTTCTGGTCAAATAACAGAGTACAAACATGTAGCATGTTGGTTCAAGAGTAGCTAACACAAGTACCTTTTTTCATTTGCTGAATTAAAAGTGCATATAGGACAACAGCAGAAAGTTGGGTTGCTCCCTTCTAACTTCCTGCCACGGCTGAGATGGTCTCAGATACAAGATATGAAGCTGTAATGTGCAGTCTAACACAAAAGAGAAGTGGGGTGGGAAGGCTATATGCTCACATTCTACCAGAAGCAACATCTGGCTTTGCAGCATTAACTTATATCTTAGTTATGAGGTCTTAGTAAGAGTTTAAGACTGAAAATGTAGGTAGCTTGTTACAGATACGGTTTTATTATATAGTGACAGCAATGAGAACTCTCAAACCACAGCAAGTCAGGTTTCTTGTTAAGCAACTTTTCCATGTAAAAAGCCAGCAGAAAACTATGGTTAGAATATAAAATATGCAGATTTTATGGAAAATACCTAGTAGGTTTAATAGAATGATTACCTTTATTAATAACCACTCTGAGTAAGAGCATGCTATGAATCATGAACTACAAAAAAATTTGCCAAATTCTGTATTCTGTAAATTCAGATACTGTGAGAGAATGGACTAATGACTTTATTATATTTTTTAGTATTAGAATAGTTAAATAAGCAAAGTGTTATGAACAACTCTTAGCATCTTCAAGAATTTATGTCTATGGTGGCTTTTGACTAGCTCAACACATTTGCTGTCTTACACATCAAGAGTCCACAGAAAGTGCATCTTCTTGACTGATTTTATTTACAACAAAGTCATGGTGAGAACACCCAAATGATTTTCAATACCTTAGAATTAAAGTTTCTGATTTGGAGGTGGGGTAGAGAGGAGAGACAAGGAAGTTTTTAGTGTAAAATTGAATAAAAGAACAGTGGAAATCTCAGTCATCCTCACTGAGCAATTCAGTGTTTGAGAGGTGTTTTATATTAGGTATATATTTACATTATCTATATATCAGATTATACATGCTGACAGCAGCAGATAAATTCTGTCTCTGCATATTGATCAACCCATATTATGGCCATTCCCCAACAGATGTATATCATAAATAGGTTTCTAAAATCACAGTTATATTTCCAGTATCTCAGAAATTAATCCAAGCAACTCTTCGCACGTGGTCATTAAAACTCTTGCCTCGATACGGACAGGTCTAAGTCCAGCACTGCAGAGCAGCAATTGTTACACATTCCTTTTTGCTTTAAAGCATGCACTTAAATGACCCAGCTTGCATATGAACCAAAATAGAGTTAGGTAAGAGTTGGGCATAGATGAATGAGAGAAAATGTGCAAGTCACTGAGCCCTGCCTCCTTCAGCTGCAGAGAGCCTTGCAATAGGTGCCCGCTACTCCTTCTGTACTCATCACACAATTTTTATCTAAGAAGATATTTGAAGTGTGACAGTTTTTCTTCCTGTCCTTATGGTACTGGCTCACAAGGATCAAAATAATTTCCTTTCTGAGGAGCCACAGGGAGAGAAAACGCTGGACATTTCACATTCATAATTCTTTTTCATAGGTGCTCACTGGCTAATACGTGGCTACTGTGCTTTGGAGAGACAGTTTTTATTGTGATTTAATTTATGAGCCGTGTCCCAGTACAAATTCTAATTCTTGCAGCTAACATCTGGATGAAAGGATTTTTGCCTTTTACTCAAAATCACTTGTTTTAGTACATTCCACTACTAGCTTTTGTGTTTTTAACATATATTATAAGGAATATATCAGCAGAGAGCCATTCAGGTGAAGACATATTAGTTCAATGCAGAATTCACCAGTGAACTCAGAACATCAGGTCACAGCAAGACAGCCACCGTGACACTCAGCAGTCGAGGATGCTGTACCACCTTGCTTTTTGATTGCAGAGGCTTTTGTTCTATTTTTCTTTAGAAGGATCCAACTCTATTCTTCTCAGCACACAATACGTGATTCCTCCTTCGGCTCGTCTACCTTTCAAATTAACAAGTCCCTGGTTCCTACTGTTTTCCCTATGGTCTCCTTAAGTCTGCCCTGCTGGACTTTTAAATATCTTTCAGTTATCACTTTAAATTAGTTCAGTCTTGGTTTATGACAGATTTAGGCTCTAAGACTTCATAAATTAATAAAATATTACATAAATGGAGAAGGCTTATAATGGAAGATCAGCCCTATTTACAGTGATTTTTATTTTTACTTGTTCACAGACTTCCACCTCTCTCTATTGTTATGTTTCTGCTGCTATTTCTACTGTTGCATACAACAGGAATTCCTTTTTTCTGTGAACTGTCCCCATTCTTTCATTATTAACAGCACAGAAACTGAAGAATATTATTAGCATTAGTAATTGTCTCACAGGATATGTTCCACCAGATACACCGTGCAATGCCATAGAGGAGTCTGTTTCTTTCTACGTACACAGCTGAAGTTTCCTATTTTTAATTGTTAGCAAACATCATCCTACAATCCTTGCTTTAGTGTAATGTGCTTTAAAATATTTTGTAGATCTTTTTGATGCTCCTATCCTTGTTTCTGAAGGCTGCAGAAACATCATTAAAATGCAGTTTTCAATGGTACAAGCATTGGAAGACAGGATGTTTATGGGGGTTTTCATCTTTTCAAAACTTGGTCTTTGTGGAAAATAACAGCAGAGTTCACTATGTGGTTTTCATATCTTATTTGTATTAAACTTTTTCAGACATCTTTTGCAGATGAAGGGCTTGCTCAAAAGGGAGTGAAAGCAATATTCCCATTGATCACAGGAAGAAACCAGAAGGAAAGAGAGCAATGGTCTACTTCACAAAACTGAGCCAAGCTCGGCTTCAAAATATTGTCATTAAGATGGGTAGTCAGAATTACTCTTAACAGGTCTACGTAAATATTTCTTTTCAGAATTTTCTTTTTTGATCATTGCTAACAAAAAATGCACAATCTAAACATAGTAAAAAATTAGGAAAAAAATATTTTCACAAGCTATACCTATACAGATCAATACTAGAGCTGATCTTTGGGACAAATACTTTCTATAGGCACAGCATTATTAATACTTTAGAAGCATTAGAATTGTCCTGACAAAATTAACATCAAGTAGTCCACTTATAATCAGCTTGTCTTTCTGTGATCTTCAGCATCCAGAAATTGTGAGAAAGCCACATTTTTTTATTTTGATTTTTAGTTTCAGATGTCTTTAAATCACTTCCAATTAAAATTGAAGCCATATGAGTCTGCCTAGGACTAACTAAATAATTTTGCCTGGGACTAACTAAAATATTTTTAATTGGTTAAGATAATAATTTTTTTTTCCAGCACAAAGTTTGGATTAGACCGTGTTCTCAGCTTTGTTTTACGAAACTTACTGCTTATTTACAATGGGGTTACTTTAAAAGAGAAGTTAAAAGTTCTCTCCCTTTACCCCATGCCTATAAATAGAAAATAATAGCTTACTTTATTGAAGTATGTCTTTGATGTTTTTTCAAGAAAAGCAAGGCAAACTATTAAAAAAAAAAAAAAAATCCCTCCATGACCATAAGCTAATTCAGTAACACAATACAACACATACTTAATTCCTTTAAGGTCGTGAATGTTGTGTCATTCTACTTGTCACTGATCTTTTTAACAACACTACACCACTTCTCCAGAGATCCAAGTTAATTATATAAGTGGGTGTTTGTTCTAAAAATACACCCATGATGAAATGTCTCAGTGTGTGTGTATACCTTTATTCAGAAGCTTTACTGGGGGGAAAGTATACCCTCAAAATGAAAGTACAGAAGAAGATAAAATTTAACTCGTTTAACTCATTTATAAGTACTCCAAGAGGAAAATTAATTAGCGCACAGGATTTAAACAAAGTATATGTTATTAAAAAATATAAGCACTTGCAAGCATTGCCGGCTGAAGTTCTAATTTCTAGAGCAGTACTCTCTGATTTTGCTACAGGTGATTAGAATTTCTTAGAACTGTCATAAGAGATGGTGCATGTGCTTTAAGAGAGTGCTTACATTAAGAAATCTATTTTAGTATCCTTTTCATTACTGCTGCAGAGAATTCCTGCAAACTGTGAACAGCAAAAGCTTGATATGATGGCTGAGATTATTTTAAAATCACATACCAGTAGTTAACAGTTCCACTCTGGGGTGTTGGACTAGCTGACCTCCATGATCCTATGAATAAGTGAATTAGTGACTAAATTCAACCTTAAATGCTCAAATTTTCTTTTAGAGTTACAATTTTCTCTGCGAGGAATTTCTGAGAGAAAACAACCTGGAGATCTCCTTCTCTTAACATACAGCCTTTTTATTCTCAGTTCTGCCCTCTATTCTCTTTAAAACTGGAATTCAATGAGCTGAAGCAAAATTGGTCCACAGAGCCTGCAAGAGGTTTTTCCACTTGTATACCCCGGAAGCAGGATTCTCAAGCAAAGGCAATTGTCTATCAAGGACTACTTCTGAAACTCTAGAAAGCATTAATACAGTATGCTTTTCCCTTAGTTTTCTCTTTCCACTTCCTTAGTCTTCTCTTCCCATTTCCCCTCCCCCATTTTTATATTGCTACCTTCTTCCCAGCAACAAAACTTTTCATCACATTTTTGAAAAAGTAATTTAAGGATGGCAGCTCTTTCCCCTTCCGAGCTGAAACTCAACTTTCTCCAAATAAAGGATTTCCTAAAAGGCTTATATATTGTTAACTTTAGTGAAAGTAAGGGTCTTTTAACAATGGGTTTGGCCCACTATATAGAGGTAAAAAAGGATGACAATGTCTCAGTTTTAAGGTTCAGTAATTTCTAGAGAAAAGTTTAGTGTAGCTTTGTCTAGAGTAAGAATATGCATTTTCTTTTCATCTATCAGGCTTTATGCCTCCGAGTTTCATAATTGTCTGCCCTCGTCTCTTCAGTCGAAACATAGCACAGTTCAAAACATGCATGCAGATGTCAGGCTCTGAACAAAAGCTGAATAGAAATTAGATTGCAAACACTGGAATTGTGGTTTCCATTCTTCTGAAATTACGAAGGGACAGAAATAACTCTGTATCTGGGATCACGCTATTATAAAAACTCGTGCTTTTACGTTTCACTACACAATGTATGTTTTGTTCACAAGTTTTTAAAGTTTTGATCACATCATCAAGACATTTGTACAAAGACATCTCTGGGAAAGTTCAGAATTTGTACCTTTTACTACTAGTCTAAGATAACCAGTATCCTGCACAGATTAAGTATGACCATTTTCTTAAATTTTAGAGAAGAAATAGTATATGGCCAACATACGGGATTTTAAATTAAGGTGGGTTTTTTTCTGTAATGGCACCTGTCTCCTCTTTTCCACATCAGGTTTTAAGTCCTGCCACTGTTGTAGCAGTGGTTTTGATGCATCCATCATGAAATTACACCACAGCCTAAGCTAGAGGGACCACAGGCACAAATCAACTGCTTTCTGAGAATTTCAAAAGCATATTTAACATCCTGCAAACTACAAGGGACATTGTTGAAATTTCATCGATCTTAAAATGTTCTTCTGTTGTATTTTAGACATTTTCATTACCAATCCAGGAATCCTAAGTGTCTGAGACTGGTGTAATTCCACAGATGTAAATTACTGCTCAAATGGAAAAGAATTTACTTCTAAGCATACAAAAAACCCTGATTTTCTGCTCGTCATCTGCAATTAATGCTGGCTGAATGAACAGGGCAAAAACTTCTTTGTGATGACACCTAGGATGAATAACTAGATTTTATGTCTTTCACTTCTTAGCTAAACAACTACAGGTACTGCTGAAGGCAGGCAGAACAAGCTGCTTCAACCTATTGACATGTAGTCAGATACACCAGAAGCAATAAAAAAGTTAAAAAAAAAAATTTTATTTTCAACTCCCAATAGTAGATTCTTTGAAGAAAATATGATAGTGGTAAATATATAAATAAAGTTACTATCCTTCTTTTCGTGTTACCCTGCTTCTTTTGCCATGGTATTCACCACACCCCAGGGAAGCAACTATTCTCAACTAAATAAAAACTGGAAAAAATAATTTGATTTCTGAGAATTAGAAGGAAATGAGAACTAAATTTCTATCTTGTGTCACTGAAGAGCCATTTTTCAGATAGAATGAAATAATTAGCATTTGCCCTCCAGAGAAGACTCCAGGACAGTCCAAGACTGAATACAAGGGAATTTTACCAGTGAAAATGGCAGCTGTGATTTGAAAGCTGGCACTTCAGTTGTCTCATTTGTGACCAAGAATTTCACCTCTGGACCTGAAAATTTGCACCTATTCAAGAAGCAATGACTAAAACACGAAAGTGAAAAAGAGGTGCAAGTACACTTGTGATCTTGTGAGATGGTCAGCTAACTCCCCTATTCGGAGGCAGTGGCATCTGGCTTCATGGTTGAAGGGCAGGATGGCTGTCCACAAAAAAAATGAGCTGCACCCGTAGTGACATGACCATCATTATGATTCAGGAAAATTCGGACGAGAGCTATGACCCAGACACACACCTTGTATTAGAAGTAGGTTTTGTGGCTATACAGGACAACGTCTAAAAATCACTCATCTCATACATTAATGAACCTGTTCAGACCCACAGGACAGATATTTCCTGTATTGCAGCAAAACAAGCAGAGTGTGAAAGTCTCAGAAATGACCATTTTTCTCTCCTTCTGTACTCGCTCCACCTCCCGTCAATTTCTTAACCTTCCAAACCAAACAAAATAAGTATCTGTGACAGAACCTTTTCCCCTGCAGGTACACATAGATACCCAACCCGACACTTGAACAAGATTGCTGGCAGTCCCTTCATCAATTATCAATTACCTTGTTAATTTCTCGAATTTAGTAAAGAGAATTTGCTTACAGCTTACTAGACAACAATCGTCCTGTTTCATGAGAACTGAAAATATAGGTGTCATGGTTTAACCCATCAGGTAGCTAAACACTACACAGCTGCTCGCTCACTCACTGTCCCCTGCCAGTGGGATGGGGGAGAAAACTGGGGCGAAAAACCAAAATTTGTGGTTTGAGATAAAACCATTTTGATAGGATAGAAATGGAAGAGAAAACAACAGGAACAACGATTTGAGACATTAGTTAAAATACACTAAACAAGTGGTGCAGGATGCAATTGCTCACCCACCACCCACTGGCTGATGCCCAGCCAGTTCCTGAGCAGCGGTCCCCAGCCAGCTTTATCCCTGGTTTATATACTGAGCATGATGCCATAAAATATGGAATATCCCTCTGGTCAACTGGGGTCAGCTGTCCTGGTTGTGCCCCTCACAAATTCTTGTGCATGCCCACCCTCCTTGCTGGTGGGGTGGGGTGAGGAGCAAAGGCCTTAATGTTGTGTAAACACTGCTTAGCAAGAACCAAAACATCAGTGTGTTATCAACATTGCTCTCATTCTAAATCTAGAACACAGCACTGTACCAGCTAATAGGAAAAAAATGAACTCTATCCCAGATGAAACCAGGACAGTAGGACAACAGAGTATTTATGTAAACTCTGTCGTAATTTGACATCTCTGTTGAGTGCCCTAATTCCTGGGTTGAAATAGGTTTGTGTCCGACCAGTTTGAATCAGGCACAGAACTTGAAGCTCTCAAAACTTAGACAAGTGCCTTACGGATCAGTTACAGAAAAAAAATTAATCTGAATGTCATGATGTATTAAAAACACCTCAATTAACTCATAATTAATATTTGCTGTATTTTAATTTTTTACTTGTATAGAAACAGTATCCTAGAGATTTCTCCCCATTTATATCTTTGCACTTGATCTGGCAATGAAGCATAAACTGGTGGTATCACATCTATTTCCATAGCAACACACCAATTTCCCAAGCACCATCATGGCTTCTACTCTTACTGAAAGCTGAGAGAAAAGCAAGGCTGAGGAAATGTTTGCCAAGCATTCAAACATGGAGCTAGTTTCAAGTATCCTCTTGAAGGGGATCAAACTATCTTCAGCTAGAATACTAGCACAAGTACTTACAAACAAACCAACTAGTCCTTCGGCTTTTTGTTGTGGTTTGGGTTGTTTGTTTCTTTTTGTTTTTCTTTTTTTTAATCAATCTTAACATCAAAGTTCTTTAGCTACTTTCAGTAAATCTCAAACAGTGAACGGATGAATACTTCAAAATAGACACTTGATTTTAATGTCTATTCTCATTTCTTATATCCTTTATATCAAAACACAAATTATCTAAATAAAGGATGAGCTCTTCACAAGCCTTACAGCAGTAGTACTTAATATAAAGCCCTTAGAGGATAGAAGAATACAATGTACGCTATGTTTTAGACACGAAGTTGATTTAAAATTTTTTGCCTACTGCTAACATTCATTATTTACTAAACAACACTAATAGTAAATTGATATTCACAACAGCATAGGTTTCATTATTAGTTAACAAACAAAAAAGCTCTGGAAAAAAGCTACCACATTAATAATGATCATAATTCATGAAGAGAAAACAGACAAAAAACCACTTAACAGAGTCTTTTTTAGAAAGAAATTGGAACTCTGATGAAATTTTAAAACCTTTTTTTCAAGAGTGCCCCATAGAGTATGTTTCTCAGAACAGATCTTAAAGCTGACAAAATAAATAATTTGGCTACAAACTGTTATGCCTTCAATACAGCCAAGACAATTAGTCACTCTGCTCCTATCAGAGCATTTCAAATATATTGTACATTGACAAGCTGCCTACACAATAGCAGCCTTGTGATAGGAAAGTAAAAAGCAAAAAGAGAAAAAGTTAATAACACATTGAACACATGCTCTGTCTTCCACAGAGCCTCCCTATCTTTGACAGAACTGCTCTGAATCAAACCTCCATGCTTTCCTTGTTCTTCACTCACATCTTTAAAATTCCAGCTCACCCACATACCACAAGAGCCAGCATCAGTTTTTTTCTCAAACCCTGTAAACCTTTCAGGGATTCACAACAAAAACGTTGAGTCTTGATAGACTTTTACAAGAACCAAATGCTTTTAGAGGCACCCAGCCAGCTCATCTTAAACAGACAGCCATCCCACACCCAGAGGATTTAATAAACTGACATGACTAAAGGAAAGCCCTACGTTACAAGATGGGTCTATGACCAAATTAAGAAAGTTCTGTCAGTCAGAAGAGGGTTAAAGAACAACATGGATCATCTTCCAGTACTGTGTGTCACTCAGAATCCTGCTTAGTCGCTTTGGTTCATAGCGTCTGGTATCTTAAAAGAGAAATATCTATCTGCGTGTAGAAAAAGAGAACTGGTATGATGGGTGAAAGTATTTTGAGATGCAGGTAGGTCATAATTTACAACCCGTGTTTTATTTGATACTGACGGAACCTCAACGAAAACCATATGTGAAGCTTTATTTTTAACTTATCAGAAACATGTCTGCAAGAGATCTGAGCTGTGTTATGAATCCACTTGTTTACTGCACTCTTCCTATCCCTTGATCTGCTGAGCCCTACCTTCTTTCTACCATCTCAGTCTCCTATTTCTTCCAGTTTCAGTGCAGTACTATGAACTTTTTCAATCCTGTTACTTTTGTTCTCTTTGCACTCAGGCCCATATTTCAGGCATGCATTTAAGGTCCAAATTTTACCAGCTCACTCTCGCTCATTTCCAATGTATTTCCTGTCTAGGAAAACAATGAGCAGCTCTCTCCACTTTCTTAATTGAAATACCTAGAGCTCAGAACCTCCTTTCAGACTGCCCAACTCACCAAAGCACCCTTTATTAATGTACACTGTGCAGTGAAACATCTAAAAAGTGCAAGTATTTCCCTAAGAGATTACAGCAATACTGTCAAAGGACTAATGTTTCCAACCATTTGTCTGTAAATCCATAATCTCTAACCTTTTCGTATTCTGTCTCACTTTTACAACACAGTGCCATTTGTGTTTTTTATTTGCATGCTTTTAGAAAATTACCTTCCACAGGAGGGGATCTAGCAAGGTTTGTTGATGTGAGGTAATTTAGGAGAATTAAAGATAAGAATAAAAGCTTGTTTTTCAGTTAGATCTCTGTACAGGGGATTGATTGAGATAACCTCACTAATGTGAGACTTCTTTTTATTGACTATCAATTATTTCAGTAATTTCTACGCTGGCTGAAAGACTCAGGGTTAGGAAAATGTATATAGCTTCCTTAATGTACTTTGAAAAAAAACATTGCAAAAACTGCTCAGCCAAGTAGCCTTCTTAGAGAAGAGTCTACACTGCAGCGGAGAAGAAAAAGGATGAAATTTTCTTGTGGTACTGGTACAGACTCCACAGCACCTGCCCCTTCCCCATCACATGATGCATGCAAACCAGTGGATGCACGAGGCTGAAGACCTACCTGCCATGCTCCACATCTACCATTTTGTGATTGCCCACTTTTCTCATGAGACTAAACCAACCCTTTGCCAAGCCCGTGTGTCATATTTTTTCTTCCTGGAAAAGGAGTAGAATTGCATTTGTCCTACCTTCTATTTTACCTTTGCTGTCTGTTGAACATATAGGACAAGGCCTGCTTGCTTTTATTGTCTCATAGATTTGTTGCTGCTATATGACTAGATTTAATTTTCCATTTTAAAACATGCAACACCAGGAATTATAAATATAAAAAACAGCAGTAAAACCTTCACAAAATTAGCTTTGGTTTTGCTTCAAAACTATACAAAGACTCAAATATTTCAGTTGCTACAGATGCAACTGTAAATGTTCGTTCATTTTCTTCTTTTTTATTTCAGTCTAAGACATAGGCCAACAGCTGTGGTCACCCAACAGCCTGAGAAGGAAGTTAGTCTTAGGTTGTTAGAGCAAGGTAATAACTTTATGCAAAATGGTTTTCATTGCTCATTTTTCTAAAGAGCAAAATCATTAAAAGTATAGCATAATGCTCTGTAATTATAATCTAAGTCATTTCCCCTGTTAAAAATACATTCTAATTGCTTTAAGTGAAAACACATCATTATAACTTCCCTTGAAAGGGGAACTAATAAATAGATTAGTAAAATCCTACAGTCAGTACATTAAATCATGTTTGTTCATTCAGCTGAGACTTGAACACGTAAAGTACATCTTTGTATGGAAAGACACAATTAGGGAGAATGGCTGGCTCATGGGATTAGCCAAGGGATTTGGAGTTTTCCACATCTAGCTTGGTGGTGTGAATCCTCCCCAGCTTGATGTTGACTGAAGCTTATTACCATCTGCTCCCTGTTCAGTGTCCTACATAAAATGAATTGATTGTCTTTGCCTAATTCCAAGCCCACAGGTGTCCAGTATTACAGCAACTGACAGTAATTAGCACACCTTTAAGCAACGTCAGCAAAGATGCAGAAGATTTAAAAAATACAGCAAAGATGTTTATGTAATTTGGTATAAGCAGTCTACCCAAGCCATGCTTTGAGAAGAGACAGGATGGTGGAATTACCTCTACTTTTCACTGTGCTTCTGCCAAATCACTGAATATGGATGATTACATGCCTGCATAAAACTTTAAATCTCTGATTTCACTCAAGCTAAAAATCCCATGGAATTAAAATGGCAATACCGTTTTTTAACTCTGAAAGCTTACATTTTTCTTATCTTGGAGGGGGATTTTAACAGTTAAAATATAGATTTTGACTGTACTCAGAATCTGAGCAAACTGTTTTGGTGTGTACAAAAAATTACTGCAGTTTCTGTAATGCCTAGAGCAGCTGTGCAGGCAGCCACTATAAGAAGGAAGACAATAACAAGGAGAGTTACAAATTAAATTATCCAGATCTCTTGTTATTAACCTTTGGGTGAACAGGCCTGCTTCCTTTGGTCATCTCAGTTATTGCAGATGTACCTTTGTTTTGTGAAATAAGCACTAACTCATGCAAAGAGCAAACTAGCAAAGTGTTTTAGTCTCAAAATAGATAAAAACTGGAGTTTTTTGAAGTTACGTAAAGGTAGTTTTGTAGTAAACAACTGGAAATCTCTCACTTTCCAAACACAGAGACTTAGAATTAATTCCCAGTGGTGATGAGCTGCTTCTGCCTCATTTAAGTTGTATTTCAGGCTGCTAACATTTTCTCCACAGGCCAGAATCTTACATTGTTCATTGTGTGACTCCCCCACAAACATGTATCTGTGTGTGAAACTAAACTTTGTATTATGGGAATTTTGGAAAGAAAGTACAGGAAAATAAAAAAATATAAATTAAGTATTTCTCCATGTCAAACAAAAACAACATAAAATATTTGTTTAGTTTATTTTTTAAAATTCAAATTGTTAATTAGAAACATCAATTTACAGCCATTCTTTAATTCCTTATATGAACATAATTCCTATACGGATTGTATTTCTTTAAAACTAATATTAGGAGAAACTTTCCAGCTGACCTCTAATTGTTGTATCTGTCAGCTCCATAAATGTCTGAATGTAAACATTTAATTTCAGTAGTCTTTTATAAGACAAACAAGCAAACAAAACCTGCCAGATTTGAAACTTAATTTTTTTCCAAGTACTAAATTTGAAGCTCTTCTTGGGTTTTCACACAGTTTTTAAACATTCAAACTATTCAGTAGTTTTCCTTTGGTCTCTTGCATAAGGATGTCCTTTTTACTTTTGCATGATCTGCATTTAAATCAATGGGAAATCTTCCATTTATTCCAGAAGAACACAATCAAGACCTTATTGTTCGTAGGCAGAGACAGACTGAAACCCTCTAAGAAAGGTTGACCCTCTAAGAGTTTTAGTCCACAGAGCTCATGAGTTCACTTTTTTTAAAGAAAAGGAAGGAAAAGCCAAGCTTCATTTTTCTGAAGCATTAATGGGAATCATCTTGTTCTTCAGATCCATGTCCCTCTTTGGATGATAAATGACAACTATTAGGACTCTGGTTTATCATGACACGAACCACAAATCTCTTCACTGAAAACTGAAAAATGCAGATTTTTCAGGACAGGACAAAGAATGACTGTGCCAAGTTCTGAGAGAGTCCAGTCCAGAAACTGGCACCATGTTTCCTACATGTTTTCAAAATAAAACTAAAAATAAAACAAAATGCACATAATAAAACCAATTATGTATATTTGTAGAAAGTAAAATACAGCAAAGGAGGTGTTGAATTCCTGAATTTGAAATGACTTACTCTGTCCTACGAAGCTTAGGTCCAGATGAAACAAAAATATTGAGTATCTATTCACAATAGAGAAGCCTTATGGAAGAATACATAGATTTATAGTTCACTAGGCACCTTTTTTAAAGAATCAGCAAAACAAAGACAACATCAAGGAAAAATGGCTATGTAAATTGTAGTGGCTTTTAGTTAGGCATCTAATCAGTCAAAATGAAAAGTAGAGATGGCAACCTGATTACTTTAGCAATTTGATTTACTCTGACCTGGAGTAACTTCTGCATATTTTACACGTCACCTGTACAGCAGAAGGTTTATCTCACCAACAGCACCTTGTGTTCACAGACACTCTTTCTCCTGCTGTAACTGCATAAAGGGCTTCTGCTGTGTATTTTTATGCTTCCCTTCAACACATGGTTAGTAACATATTAAATATCAAGTTAATAACGTTGAACGGTTTCAATATCTGAAAAAGTATCTGTATTTCCTGTTTCACCTCAGACAGTGGAACTCAGGTAGCTGTAGAGAAGGTCCCTGTCGATATCATCACTCAGTCTATCTAGCTACCTCATTCTCATATACATACATTTGCATACAGAATCTCTTGACAGACATAAGCAGGCTCCACTTAGCTTCAGTGAGATTGACTGCAAAAAGCAGCTAGAGCTGTGCAAATATCTGCTGATTCAAACTTTCACCTAAAATGCAAGAAAATGTCATGGCAGAAGTAATTCATGCTTCAGCCTGCTGTAATTGTAGGGCAGAATCCAGCTCTATGCAGAAAGCTGACAGTTCAAGACTCTTTGGTCTCACTTTGACAAGCTGTTTGGAATATAAGTTCTTGCACAGGCTTTCATTATAGTTCTTCATAGAGCAGAATTCCACTCTTGGTCTGAAGAACTGTACACATTTGTATAAAGTTATTTATGCTTAACAGGCTTTGTAGTCTTTGTAGCCCAGTATTTACATCCTCCATAATAAAAGCAAAAGATAAAATATATAGAAGACACTCACTTATACTACTAACAAAATTGTGTGTAACCTAATGAGAGGTTCTGTCTACTGAGTATTATATTACTGTGCCGGTTTTGACTGGGAGAGAGCTAATTTTCTTCACAGTCACTGGTAGGGGGCTGCATTTTGGATTTGTGCCTCAAAGAGTTGATAACCCAGGCATGTTTTCATTACTGCTGAGCATCACTTACACGGAGTCATGGCCTCTTCTGTTCCTCACCCCACCCCACCAGTGAGGCAGCTGGGGTGCACAAGGAGCTGGGAGAGGACACAGCCAGGACAGGTGATCCCCAGCTGACCCAAGGGACATTCCAGACCATATGGCAGCATGCTCAGCACATAGAGCTGGGGGAAGAAGGAGGAACAAGGAGATGTTTTGAGTGTCAGCTTTCCCCAGTAACCATTATATGCTATGGGGCTCTGGTTTCCTGGGGATGGATGAGCACTTGCCTGCCCATGGGAAGCCGTGAATTAATTGCTTGTTTTGGTTTGCTTGTCCCCACAGCTTTTGCTTTGCCAATTAAAGTGTTTTTATTTCAATCCATGGGTTTCTGCACTTTTACCCTTCTGATTCTCTCCCCTGTCCCACTGGGGAAGTGTGTGAGTGGTTGTGTGTGGCTTAGCTGCTGGCTGGTGCCAAACCAGGACAATTACAAATTGTATTCCATCAGGGAAGGTTTAATTACATATTTTCTTACAGTTTAATTATACTGGTAAGATGAAGTATTATAATTAAGATAGAGCACATTCATGATTAAGAAAACACAAATTATTTAGTAGTTAGCAAATATTCAAATATTGCTATAAACGAGGTACTTTTAAATGAAGATTGAAAAGAAAAAAAAGGCTATGATAAGACAGCATCACACAATGGATTTAACTAACATCTTCATTCTTAAAATGCAGATGATAAGACAATTTGTAAGGAATTAAAACCCAAATACTTTTAATATAGAATTTTAAATTGTATCTGATTCTAACACATTTTTACCTGAATTTTGGCCTGTATTTTGAAAAAATACAGAGTTCTAGAAAAATTACAAAGAAATCCCAACAGCTGCACCAAAGATGCAGGTTTTGTTAATGCTCATAATGATAAAATGAAAAAGAAAATGGAAGAGTGAGAAATTATGAAGAACTTCCACAGTCAAAGGTATTTTTTTTAATAAATAAACTTAGTGTTGAATGCTAATATTTCGACAGCTCTGAGTATCAACCAGGCATATCCACCCTGAGTAGTAAGGAAAATATGTGCGAGTCAATATAAGTAGGTTGGAATAGGTGTCTCAGCTTTTATTTTTAAAGCAATTGAGTTTGGCTTGTGCAAAATAGTTTTCAAATAGAAAAATTACATTCTACATGGTAAGAGGCCACTGGCTTGTCGTCGGCTTTGTGATTAAATGGCACAGGCACCACTATAATGAGGCAGTCTATCAAAGTCTTCTACCTGGTTGTTTACACTCTATGAGGCTGCATGAATGAAGGATTTTAAAGTTTTCATTAAGTCCTTGGCTGCTGTGCATGCACAAACACAAAGCCAATTACTTTAAAGGTACATAGGATTTTACTCTTTTTATCTTTCTTGAGAGCATGATTGCTGCTGCTTATGCTTCACTGAACAACAGAAACTGGGACAAAATTCCTTTATTTATACATAACATACATATTCTCATGTGTAGGCATCAGCACCTGAATTTGAATTTTGAATTGCAATAGTGAATTTGGGAGTGCAGGGAATTTTTAATGGAATTACATATATATTTCATACAACAATTATTAGCTGGCTGAATTTGTACATTCCTGTATACTATTTCCCTTACCAAAACCATTTCTGTTTGGGGGGAAAAAGTCTTTCCTTTTTTTATCCGAAGAAAAGAGTACACAATAGATCAACATACAAGCATAACTTTTTTAGTTACACTGACATCCCCCTGGAATTTTATTCTGTTGCTCTTTCTATGTGTAGAATGGTTTTCTGTCTTCTATTTTCTATTCCAGACCCTGACCATGTAAGCATTTCCACAAAAAAAAAAAATCCTTTTTTTTAAGATTTGATTTAAGAAAACTGCTGTAATATTTGCTGAGCTAATTTCTGAGCTGGCAAGGAAGAAATATCCTGAATTCCAAGAGAGACAAGCCAAGTGACTCATTCGTCCACATTTTCTTCAGGTGAGGTTGTCCATTCTGCGTCTGAAGTCCTCTACAATGTCCTATGTACTCCCATTTTCAGTAGTGAAATCTAGGACTTTTTTATTTTTAAATTGTTCCCTTGTTTAAATGTTTACTCAAAAAAACAAACTGAAAACCCCAAAGAACTTACAAAACAGGTGCCATTTTTTAACATAATCACAAATCCTTTTGCAGATATAAAACAGAATAAAAAAAGTTCTGCATCATGTATTTCAGAGGACTTATGTTAAAAAATCCCTTATGTAATTTAGCTGCCCATAGCTGTAATTTACTATGGACCAAGCAAGACTCTCAGTAAATTTGGATGCTCTAAAAGCAAGGAGGCTACATTCAAACACTGAGTTTTGGAAGAACAGCTTAATGAAAGAAAGTTAATACTTCATCAGAAACTCCATACATGTATCATTACGGAAATTTTAAATACATTTTTTAGCAGTATTTAGTAGTATTACTTATTATTTAGTAGTATTTCTATTGTTTAACAGAAATAAACTCTCAACACTCAACTGTAACATTTGTTACAGCTGAGTATTCATCCATTATATCCTCATTTAGAGAAAATAAGAATATTCTACCTATCTAAACCACAGATTTATGGTTACTATCTTTACCTGAGACACTGAATTTGCATTACTTATGCAACAGCTGAAGATCTTTCGATTAGGTGGGCACAAAATTTATACTGAATCCATATTTAATTAATTGATCTTAGAGGATGAAAGTAGCAACCAATTCTCTTTTAAAAGAATATATAGATTTATCTGAATTCTAAAGTTTTCTGCCAATTTTTTCCAGTTCTAATTGAGACAAGAAGTTTGAACTTTGATATAGGTGCATAGCTCATGTCATTAATGCATTTTAACACCTCTGTAATGAAGCTGCATTTCAGAAGACATGAGGTGCGTGACTAAAGAGCATATACTGTTACTTCACATTATGACACAGGGAGAAGATAACATACACACTAAAATACAAGGGAAATTTAACTAAGTATAATTGTCCATATTAAATTAATTTTTAATACATATTTTGGTTTCCAAAAGACTTTTGATGCTGGTTATTAAAAGGAAACAGAGGGAAATTGCAGCACAGAAACACATCAGTTAACACAAGTCCGGGAACCAGAACTATCCATTTTAAAAAAAGAGGGGCTTTAAGCCTCAGCATAGTATGGACTGTTCTCTAAAACCACCTGCTCAGTCTTCAGTAGCTGTCAGAAGGGTAAATCAAGTGCTAAGGTTGGTCACAAAAGCAACAGAGAAAAATGGAGAGCATTTTTGTGCCTCTGTGACCACGATTTACCCACACTTGAGCTCACCTCATCTTTCATTCCTCCCAAAGAGAGAGAATAGGAGGTGTCAGAGAGGAAACAGGAGCTATCACAAAAGTAGGAAACAGCTCATGTCAGAAGAGCAACAAGGCCTTTTCAGCCTGGAGAAGGTGTTTAGAGGCCAGCAGAGAAGGTACATGAAGTACAGATGTCTGAGATCAAAAACCAGTGTGGTGTGAGAGAGCTGGGGGTAAATTATTAACCAACCCTTCCAATAGAGGAGCTGAGGGTAGGAGAAGAGGACAGCAAAAGTCAGATTCAAACCAGTCACAGGAGGTGGTTTGTTTGGCAGTAGGTAGGAAGCCATGGATGCATTTTTGGCAAAGAGTACTGCAAATGCAAATATAGCAGTGGATTCAAGGAAAGGCTGGACAGGCACCAGAGGAGGGATCTGTTAAGAATCACCCAGCAGAGAAAGCATGGAAAGCTCATGGATGAGAAACCACTGGAAGTTGGGACACCGGTTGTTAAAAACATCTAAATTTGTTTTGCTTTTCCTGCTCACCGCATATCAGCTGATGGGCACTGATGGAGAAAAACAACTGAGCTAGATGCACTTTTTATTCTTATGACCTGTAACACACCTTCTGTTTATAAACTGGGTCAATCCCAAGCAGTTGCTTCTCTGCTCTTGGTGAAAGTCTTGAAGGGACATTAAAACAAAATGAAAACTTCAGGCATTGTATTTAGTCAAGATTTGTAGCACAACTACTGACAAAAACAGTGGCTGAGTTTTGTGCCCATGACAATTCAAAAGAAACAACATCCCATTTTCTGCAGTCATTTATGCTTTCCTCAAATGCCTTATTGTGCTAAATGTTACCTTTTGAGAATTCGACAAGACTGAAGGCAATGACATTGAAAGGAGAGAATGCAAACATGCAGAAGTATATTTCTCCACTCACTAGCCTGCCTTTTTAAAGTTGCTGAGGAATACCACTGTGCATACTGTGCATTCTCAACTGAAAGTCTGTGACAACCCTTTATCACTTTCCTGTAGGTAAATGGCTTTGTTTATAAATTCTTCTGGCATCAAAAAATAAAATATCATTCCTGACACTGCCTCATCTTACAAATCTATTCATATATCTTTTAAAAACAAGCTGGAAGGCATAGCAAACAAAAGGTAACATCACACAATAAAAAAAAAAAAGAAAACACCATCAGCAGCATCAACATAAGTGAACAAAAACATATAATCTTTTAAAAAAAATATTATTAAAAGCAGACCCAAGTAAGTACTTAGTTTCCAACAGAAAAACTTGAATTCAATGAATACATACATCCACACCTGTGACCTAAAAAATCCTGTAAGCCTCCCAGTCCTAAAAGAAATAAACTGATCATAAAGTTCTAAAACATGTGACTAAAAGCCTATTTCTAAACAAGTCAGAGAAACATTAGAGAATTCCTTGGAATGCCTGATCCTACAGAGTCACTGGACATAAGCAAGACAAACCCTCAAGGCCCATTCTGGTTTCCACAAAGTAACAACACTATGGACAGAACTACACCTTTTTCTTGCTTATAATTAAGCAAGACCATAATATAGGAACTGTTCTTTCCTATCCTTATATTGGATTGAGTAGATGTTGGTACACCTATGATACAGGAGATCCATGACTGGATCTTCAAAGAAATGTTTTCTTCTGTTACATTCAGAAATGTAACAGAAAATATAGCTATAGATATTTTTTAAAGAGAATAGACTGATTTTTGTTTTGAAAGGATTTTAAATGCTTTTTCCAACTAGAAATTGTTAAGCTATGTTTCTGAATAAAACTTTAATTGACAAAGGACTATTCTTATGCCACAATTTTCTATTCTGAGCATTTATGGCCACTCCTCCATCAGCATATTTTGGAACCCAGTCTGAGCAATCTAAGCCTCTCAAGGGAAAGCCAATGAAACTAACTCTAAAATTTGCCATTTCACTGCAGAGGCCAGAGGTGAAATGCTACTTTTCCATTGTTTAGAAAAATTCCTGACCTAGTCTTTAAAAACATCCTACAGAAGTAGTTTTAATCTTAATTCACAAACTCAAATGTATACAAATATGCTGAATTGCAACAATCTGATGCAAGGCACATTTGAAAATCTCCTTGTAAATCGGAAGAAGAAAAACTATGTTAAGTGCTTATTGGAAATGTCAAAGGAAAAAGGACAAAGTAAAAATGAATTGACAGGATATGTTTTACAGGAAAACAAAGCAAATAATCTGATTCTCATTTTTGCTAATAATTATCACTGTATTGTAGATGTTACTATGCACATTAAAATTGGAAGCCTGCCTGTGTGGCAAACTCTTCTTCAGCAGAATATAACACTTAAATTAAAAAAACCACCAACATTTGCATTTATGTTTCTGACAGATAAAATATTAAATCTCTGCATTCTCTATTTTTATTCCAGATGGAAATACTGTTTGTAAAACTTTGCTACACCCATTGTAAGCATTGTGGATGTGTAGAACGTCTTCCATTGAAACAAAACCCCAGGACTTACTTGATTTGGTGAGGAGACAAGAAAAGGTGTGCAGCAGGAAGAATAGCCTAGCATATTTTATTCTATAACCATTACTACAGATTTTTCTTTACTTGTTAGAAAACAGTGTCATTAAAAGTGTGATTCTGAATGTAAGCTTCTATGGTGTTCTTGCACGCCAACTTGTCAACTTCTGCATGAAGGATATTGTAAAGTTCCTTTACTTCTGGTTTGTGGTTTGTTTGCTCTGGTTTTATTAACAGATGGCAAACAACTCATGTGGGTCAATTTCGTGCACGAACGTCTATAAAATAATGTTCCAAGAAATTTGGCACAATATTACTTCAATTGTGAAATTGGAAAGTCAATTAGCTAAGGGCTTCACAAGCTTAGCGTTGGCAGAAATTCATAGCATGAAATCAGCAGCTTCAGCAGAACTGCAGTTTGTGAAGCGATTGAGAAAGTTTTCATTACTAACAGCTAAAGTTAAGGACGAGCATGAGTGACCAGTCACAAATCTCCATTAACAACACCAACCGGAAAAATATCAGTAATAACACATAGAATAAAACAGTTGTGAGCTGACGGCTCATGAGAAAACAGTAAAACAGTACCTCATTACTGTTACTGTATTTAATGGAGGAAGATAGTATTCATACACTGGTTATATACAAAATAACCTGAAAGAGAATCCTACAGATGGTTTAAACCTCTTTCCAGTGACATGAAGGTGATAAAAAACAGATTGGAAAACAATAGGATAAAAGGCTGCCTTTTTTTTTTTTTTATGGAATCACCTTACTCATTTTCATGGATATTTTCCTAACTTCACATCCAAAGTGCAGATAGTGCAGATAGATATAGAGATAAATATAGATATAGATAACATTATAGCTGATGTAGATTATTTGAGAAATGATAGTGCTAATACTTAAAAGTTGTGACTAGAAATGTGACTACGTTAAAGTGCTGCAGAAAATTACAGGGAAAAACAAACTGTGCATCTTCTTAAAATACAAATTGCCAACAATTAATCTTAGAAAATATCCACAGTGGAAACAAACCCCAGCATAAATTACACTTTCAATCTTTTATAATGTGTTTTTTGTCATGTCGAAAGCAAAACATTGTGTTGATTCATGCAAATTCGAAATTTCAAGACTTGAAAAAGGAGATTTTATATGCAATACATATATTATGAGGGAATGTTCATGTAAGGAAGCAGACATTTTGCTATTTGTTTCTTCTAGGTTGAGAACCTTACCACTGAGAGCATAAACAAAATAGTGACCATCTAAAACAAAAACAAAACAAAAAAAACCCAAACCCAAACAAAAACACAATAACAAAGCTATTAGAAATGACAAAAATCTTTCTTGGGGAACAAAAAAAGAAGAGGAAAAATTATCATAACTGTACAACTGTTCAAAAATATAAGAGATGCTATGTATAGTTTCGCTCAACTAATGAAGGTAAAATGATACCTTTTGATGAGTTCCCTGAAATTACCCAGCAAGATAAATGAATACATATTCATATAACAACATTCACTGCAATTAAGAATATTTTTAGCAAACAAGCCCAGATACTGTACAGGTAACCTGTTACTGTCTACATAGCAATTTTTTTGTAAACCAAATGTTGTGAGTTTTGGCTGTTTATGAGACACAGAAAGTACAGCAGCAATGGGGGAGACAACTTGCCTTGGCTTGGCTTGGTCAGCAAATCTTACTAATTTTCACATGATACAAAGGAGGTAGATTAAATGCCAAAAATGTGTCAGAGCTTCCTTTGGCATCCTTTGAAACAGTTCAGAAACTAAGCATGTATTTGCATGCTTATTTAGTGCTAAATTATTTCATTAGTGTTTATATACCTTTATTTTTCAAAGATTCCTTACTCTACCTGTGTCCACATCTGAAGAGAAGAATTCATGCCTGTGGAGTTATACCTTGCTCCAAATTAGTCTCACATCTTCCCCAAACTCCTGTTTGCTGTAGTTTTAGCTTAACGATATTGAGGTAATTGATTGGATGATATAAAAAAGCCAGAATAAAATCAGGAACTAGGTTACTCCCTTAGATCTTGGTGTGCCCAGGTCAGGAAATCTCCATGTATTCAATCTGCATTTCCTATGAGCAGGAATTTGTATTTCTTTTAAGGGTGCATCAAAGGTAATAGAAGTAAAAGCAGAAACACAGAAGTGGGATTTAAGCCTCCAGTAAAACACAAAAAAAGAAATGGAAAAGGATAGTGAATCTGTTCAGATTTTAAGGAACTGGAACTCCTTCTGTGAGCAAACAGTATCACAAGTTATCTGAAAAGGAGGTATTTGAGCAATGATCTCTGATGGGCTTTCCATGTCACAGTGGAAAGAGGAAAAGATGCACATTTACCTATCACAGGCAATCTCTCTACTTGGTAAAAAATAATATTGACTTTTTTTTTTAATGAAACACAGACTTTCAACATGACACTGCTGAAGTGATAGGCATTAAGAAAATATACACAGTAGAGACAGGCATTAGAAAATAATTCAAATTAATTTAGTCATTACAAATGAGGACACTGGCATGTTAGGCAACTTGGAAATTGTGTTAAAAATAATTAGTTGAATACATTCTAGTATAGAAATGAAAAAAAACTACATAGGAGGTGATACTATGGTGTTTTAATGAAGAAACGAGATAATTTAGGTTAATAAATTAAAACATTAATGCAGTAGCATTCACTTCAAAGAGATCAGTTATATACGTCAGTATTTAAATAAGTAAACTGAAATGAAATTGAGCTGTTTAAAGTCTTTTAGATCATGATTTAAATTTTTACAAACACTATCATAAAACGTAAGTTTGAATATATGTGACACATTAAGGACCAAAAGAAAGCTGGCTTTTTAACAATCAGAAACTGGCAGAAATAATTTTTACAATGCAGTCTTTAAAAAGTGAAAGCTGTATCCAGCTAAAGGACACAGAGATGAGCATAAATTTTGACATGTTAAATATAAAATTTTAAGTCAGGCCAAAGAACATTTTGAGACATAAAAATATTGAAAAATAAGAATTCCAGTGCTGGGGGGCCTGAAGGGCCAAAGGATTATCAGCATGTAAAAGAAATGTTAAAAGAACATAAGGCTGTAAGAGAAAAAAATAAAACAAGCAATTAAATTAATTCTTTGCATCAATCTACCAAGGAGCTTGAGTGACATCCAAACCACTGTTTTGGTTTTGGTTGGGTTTTCCCTGGCATCAAATAAGTAGCTGTCACAGTGAAAGCATTAGTAAAAGAGGCTCTGGAAAATAATCAATAAAATGAATAATAAAAGATTACTACAACACAACAGCAGTTATACAAGAGCTGAACAACTCAAATGCAAATTCCAAAGATTAAGTAAAGTGAATGAATTAGCCTTTAAACTGGCCCCATTACTAGTGCAATAAGTAGGAAATGCGACAAAAAAATGTTCTCCCAAGAGACTGGATACGGACTGTGGAAATACAGAGCAGTAAGCCTGGCTGCAGTACCACCCAAACCAGTAGAAAATAAAAGAAAAACCAGAGTGAATAGGAAAGGAGAAAGTATTGTAAAATTGTGAAATGTCAACAAAGCTTTTGGAACCAGGGTTACAGCTACTCAGAACAGACATGGTGCAGTAGAAATGTATGGAGAAGGGGAAGAATAGATATCAAAAGTATATAACAGATTCTGTAATGGGATAGACTGAAACAATGGGAGTGCCTCAGTCTGGAAAAGGCATGGCTGTGGAGATTGTGCAAGCACATTAAATCATGACTGCCACAGCAAAGATGGACACGGAATAAGTGCTCACTTTTTCATGATGCAAAAAATCAGCAGCATGAGAGGAAAATTTTTTCAGTAACTGACATCATAAAGGAGGTACTCTCCATATCCTTAAAAATTGTTTTGTGGAACTTACTGCTCGAGTAATAAGTACCACATGTAAATGTAGACAAACGCAAGAGGGGAAATGCTTACGAGGGAGTGGCATTCATGACACTGCTAATTAAGTCCTTAGGTAAGAAAACACTGAATATCATAACCTGAGGAAAGAAGTACCACTCTGAATTTGCTCCAATGTTTTACTGCTAATAATATATCTGTACTCTACCAATTTCACTGGACACTTGAGTTGGAAAGACAATACGGCCATTACAGAAAGAACATTTCAGAAAAAAACACCCCCAGTATCCACTTCCTTTGCTACTTCTGGTCTTTATGTAGCCATTTCTAAAACATTAATATATTATATTAATTTTAAATGTCTTCATTGATTCCTTAAGGATTTTGAGTCTGGAATCTAACCGTGCTCTCGTATGAAATTTTGAGCAGAATATCTGAGTAAAAAGAAACTATTGAAGTATCTTTTATTAATCTCATACTCTAATGTCTACACTGAAATGCCACCAATATTTTCCTATGAACAACTGTTGGATCATATGAATAAAAGAGATCATAGTTAGTCTTCACAAGTGTCATGTTGGAAACCAGAGGTAATACTAAGGGCTCATGAATCCAGAAATATGGCCAGAAAGGATGAATTCTAAATGAGGACTCAGTCTCACAATGCAGATGAGAAATTTGAACTTCTTTTCAAGTACTGAGTGTGAGTCACTCTCTGTCCCTTTTAAAGCCTTCACGAGGTGAAAGATAGCAAGACAGAAGCATTTCTACAAAGCATGATCTAGCATTTCATTGGAAGTTCTTTCCTTTCCTTGAGGAATATATGAAGAAAGAAGTCAAAATTTGATTCCTTTGACTGGTCAATAATGCTCCTTTTACGTAGCCTGAGTATAAACATCTGTGGATTAAAATGATATATCTCTGCGGAAAATATATTGAATCCTTAAAGCATCTATGCTGGCAAGAAGTAAATCTTCTAAAAGCAAACTATCTGCAAAAACCACATCAGTACTTTTTTTTTTTTTTTTTTTTTTTTTTTGAGAATCAGGTCAGATTTGATAATATTGTGATTCCTAGAGATTATATCTCATAAAAGGTTTTACTCTACTCTCACAGCAGGTGCCAAAAAGATGTAATACTTAGTGTCACAAATACTGGATGCTGTGACCTTACAGAAAGGAAATTTACTTTTAAGAAGTTATGTTCACTTGCTCTTGCTCCACAGTTCTTATAAGACCAGTGGTCACCTTGGAATGGGTGCAAAGACAAAAAGACAAAAGTCTAATAGTTACTTCAGATGTTAAAATCTTAAATATCCAAATGAAAAGCCCTATTAAACATTAAGACTGAGAAAAAAAATAACTTCAGGATTCAAGCCTCCAATCTGCAAGAATTGTGATGAAATTGTGTTTTCTCTCTCATTAGTTTCAAATTGAGACAATCATTGATGGTTTCATATATTTTTCTATTTTTAAATTTACATTAACCAAACACAGGAGAAAACAGATCCAGCTCCCTGCAGAGAGTATAAATATTTCTGTTCCTAATATTATTCTAGGGCTGTGTTTTTATGTTAAGATGCCCTTGGCAACAAAACTAGTTTTAGGTGCTCCTGGCTCCAACCATTTATTTGTGCCCTCTACCTCAGTGCACAGCGGGTGCCAGAATACAAGAATATTTGTTTGTGGAACCACATTTAAAGCCTTATAATAAATTATTTTGGCTGGCAAGAGGAAGTGGAGAGCTACTGTACTTATTTATTATTTATGTATCGCTGAAGCAGGATCAGTTGCCTCAGCCATCTCTCAAGTGGCACAACTAAATGGCTGTTCTTACTGCCACTGCTGAGGAGGAAAACACAGGGAAGGGATAAAATCAGGGAGGCTTTCTGACCAAAATCAGCAAGTCACTGACCCATTTCTATCACCAATCCACAGTCACAGAATTCTGCACAGCCATTTAATTACCAACTCTATCAGGTCCCTCCCAGTCATCTCCCTTCCTTTTGCATAGCACTGAAGGCTATTTTAGAGTGGCAGAGAATAAAGGGTCTTATTAACAAATCTGTCTGTTCTGCTTTATTAGAACTAAAAAAGATGTATGGGGATGACCATCTTAAAGAAACTACTTACTTCTTCTAAAATGAACCATTATTTTTTTTCCTAAAGAAATGTGTGAAAATAATTCTGAGTGTATTTGCATAACGCTAAGCCACAAAACAAAAAGCTCAGAAGCAAAACACTATAAAGAAATGGTTCTTTTCAAAATATGTAGAAAATGCAGAAAGGACATGATTCAGATGCTATAAAGTTCATAGATACCTCTTCCACTGTGATCAGTCTGGCCTCTGATTTTGTGACCAGTATATAATTGAGGAAAACAGGGAGAGTGTCATGATGTTGATTTTAATGACCATAGCAGTGAAATAGGACAGAGAGAAAATAAATTGTCAAGGATATTCCAGATTATATGTAAAAATTGTCTATTTTTTTTGCAGTACTTTTATTTTGTACTGTGTGCCATGTGAAACCTTTACAGAAACACCATGTGGGCTAAGGAAAAGAAAAAATAATTGCAATTCTTTTAATTTCTCCTTCCTGAAGGCATTTAAAGTAAACTATTAAGAATTCAATGGCTATAATATCCCAGATTAGTAAACCAGGATGTGAGAGGAGACTTCTGAATTTTGAAGATAGACAGATCTGGAAAAATCATTCTTGAACTAAGTCAGTTAATGCAACCCAAAGACAAATCTCTAATTCTTTTTGGCATTGAGAGTGTTTACCACGAATTAAGACTTCAAGTAATTACCTAGCTAGTCCCTGATCTAAGCATGAGGCAAAAAAGAAATGCTAGATCCTTTGTTTTCTCCTCAAGTTTCTTGCTACTACAGACTCAAATAACATAAGCCTTTCTTTTTGTCATGTGTTGGCCATAAATAATACTTGTTAAAAAATCTGATTTGGAGACTTCAAAAATGCTGCAAAATGGAAAGCAGAACATTCAAAGCCTGTCTGGCCACACTCACTAAATGGCAGTTTGACAAATCTCCCCATGTGGTTCCCTGAAACACTTCAACAAAAAAGTATCCCATGACAGCAAAGCAGAGAGAAATACAACTGGACTATTTTGTTTAGCTATTTTTGAGTGGGGATGGGTAGTATCAACTGATTTTATGTTTATGATCAACTAAAAATCAGTCAGCTGTTTGGGAAGAGTCTTCTGGAGCTGTTTCCTACCACTTAGGGTACAAGCAAAAAGCATCTATTCACAGACCAGCTCTCCCACGAGACAGAAACAAGGTGGGATGACAAGGTACAAAGCAGAAAACACCCTGGCAGTTTTCTGTTTTGATGAAGCTTCCTGGTATGACTCAGAGCAGCATGAGGCTGTTACTCACATCCCACTCCTGTGAGGAGTGAACAGGGGAGACAAACCTCAGATGCACTTGCAGATCTGTTGTGGTCCCAGCCATGCTGCTCTGTTCCACTGTGCTCTGACAGTCCCACCTTTCCATGAAGACACCAGAATTGAGCAGCAAGGCCATTCAGAAGGAAGCAGTCATTGCTACATCTGAGCAGACACAATCTATTACTGAGCAGTATCTTGGTGCAGGATGGAGATTCTTAGCCCGAGCCAGGTATAGCTGTCATCTTAAATCAGGTGACTCCTACATGCCGGCTAAAATATGTTTGGGAAAAACCCCAAAATCCCAATATAAGAACTACAGCAAATGACTGGAATGCTTCAGCACAAGTCTGCACTCACCCATGAACTCTGAGAGCGTGAAATTCAGAGCAGGAAATTCTACACATAATAAAACATTACAATATTGCCGTAGAACTTGAAATGCATGTGTTTGGAGCTGGGTGCTCAAAATCATAAACTCCAAGGAAAATGAGCTTGCAGCTAATGGCACAGCACAGTAGTTTATCAACAGATAATCAGTTGCTTCTTCTTAAACTCTGGATATGTGACTACCTCTACTTAGATCAGATCTTTTTCATACATAAAAAAAATTCAGATACACTATTAGAACTTTACTGTGACCCACTACTGCTCTGGACATAGGGACCCCTGAAGAAAGCTATTCATGGACACTGAAGAGAAGAACTAGTGGGGTTTTTTTATGAAGTATGGGATAATATAATGTGTCTCAGACCTGGTGAGACACAATTCAGTTTTACCACCTTCCGAAGGGAATCCCACTGATCATTTCCATCGAACATTGTTTTTCACTCCATCCATCAGTAAGAGAGGTATGTGCAGTAAGTACCATATATTTTTTATTTTCCAAGCACTCTATGACTGAGAAAGTGATATAAGTAGAATTTTCTTGTGGGATATGAAGTTCTCTCCTTTTTCTGTTAGTGAATTTTGGCAACATTCTGGCAATGTTAAAAAGTCCCCTATGACATTCAGGACCCTTTCCAAATTGGGCTGTTATTTATGTCATTAAGCAAATTTATCTTTCAGCTTATCTGTTCCGGTGAGAGTACTGCACACTAATAGAATTTGATTCTTTTTCATTTAGTTCTACTGACAGGTAAGTAATTTGTGGTTCTTGCCTTCAAAGAAAAGGGAGATAAATACTCTGGTGTTTCACATGTGATGTTCTCTTTTATTTTACAGTCAAATTCAGAATAAAAGAAACAAGCTTGTTACAGGAAAACCTACTCTGTGGCTGGTAAAATTGATAGAGCCATTTTAAGCATAGTTCAGGCACACAGCTCAAAAGATGAGATGAAAGATAGTAAGTTAGTAACTACAACAGCCATTCCATCTACAGAACAAATTTTCATCCAAACAACTAAACGCTTGCACATTTTAAAACCAAATTAAACAGTGTAAGACAGATATGTTGGGACTGTATTGGAAAGACAAACCCACACATTTTAATGTAACAGACCAGTGAGTTTTCTTTGCTTTTTATTTTTATGGCCTTTATTTTGTCTCTGAATGTTACAAGATAACAAAGACTGATTAGCTGGGCAGCCACTAACTCCTTTAGAAGTGATGGGATTTATAATAGCAGCAAAGCTGCCAGTTTTCTCTTCTGTCTCTCGGGTAATTAGAGAATAACTGTCTTCCAGATGTGCTGGCAGTATGCACTATATCAGTCCCTCTGTCTTAAATTCTGTTCCTCAATTCAGTAATTTTTATGCTAAAAAGGAAGAATTATATTGTTTAGAAATGATAAAAATACAGTCCAAATTTGGACTCTTTACTGAAAAGTAATCTATGTACACAGTTTTCTATGACACAGAAAAGTTGGACTGTTGTTGTCTTTGTACTGTGCACCAAAACTATACAAATAAAACATTCTTGAAGCCAGAACAGTAGGCCAGACTGAAAGTGTTCTGGGACATTTCCAAGTTGGCTAGAGCCAATATTCATCTAATACTTCAGAGCCACACTACTTCAGTCCACTGGTTGAATGTCTTCTGAGGTACAAATTAGATCACTGAAATGTGAGAGAAATGTGTGAGAGAGAAAGATCCATTTAGTGACAAATCCCCTCCTCCTTTTGTTTTTAAGTGGATTTCCAGCTCTTGTATATTGCCATATATTTTTGCCGAGTGTTCACATTCCTAGACCTAGGTGTAAACAGCTAAACATTTAATTACATGAAGTGTCACCACCCTCTTCAAAAAAGCTATCTGTTTGAAGACTTCTGCTGTCTCCCTGCACATGGGAAATTTCACAAGCTTACAAACTATTCTAATCCTAGCTAACTAGAATTTACCTTTCACACACATCTATTTAAAAAAGGTTTTGTTATATTAAGTAAAGATGCACTGTTACTCAATACATACTGTGCTGTCCCACTCCAAAGCGCTGGTCTCAGTTCCATGTTACTGCAGTTTCAGAATTTTATCAAATCTTTATAGTATAAAATATGTTAAAGACTATTTCTTGATAAAATCTTTAGTTTAGTGTCAAAATCCCTAAGATACTACAAGCTGACGGTAAAATTTACTGCTGTAAAGTTTTTCAGTCATCACCGTGGTTTAGCAGCCCAGGTCAGGGAGGAAGCTCCCATTCAGGTTCATGCCAGAATGTACATTCACAATGTATCAGACCTTTCACAGTAATTTAAAAGACTACCTTACAAACCTTTGTTAACGGCCATCAAATCATATTTGCTTTCTTCAATTCTTTCAAAGTAAGCTTGCACACTTGATTTTTTTTTGTACACATGATCCTGTTGCGGTTCTACATATTTGTTTAAAATATGTCTTCAGTTTAACAAAATTTCATCAAATTCTAATCATACATTTCAAGGTATTTGCAGTAGCACACTGCATTGCAAGTCTAATATGCATGTTTTCTACTTCATTTAGGTCACCAGCAAACTTCTTTGGGAGTTTGGATCCATAACAATTTCAAGGCCTTTTCATTTGTTACATATTCCCTGAAACACTGTTTTAATAATTTAGTTCCCTGAACTATTTTGCCTTCATTTGCAGCTTAAATACTGTGCTCAGTTTTGGGCTCCTTCCTGCAAGAAAGACATTGAGATGCTGAGGTGTGTCCAGATGAGGGAAACACAGCTGGGCTCAGTTTCTCAGAAACTTGAGCCTGTAGCACAAGCACAGCAGGGCAAATTGGGGTTATTTAGCCTGGAGAAAAGGAGGGCTGGGGGGGGCTTATTGAGCTCTAAAACTGCCTGAAAGCAAGGTGGGGACCAGTCTCTTTTCCCAAGTAATAAGCAATAGGAGAAGAGGAGATGGCCCCAAGTTACATCAGGTAAGATTTAAATTGGATATTAGGAACAAAATCTTCACCAAAAGGGTTGTGAAGCACTGCAACAAGCTGCCCAGGGAAGCAGCTGAGGCACTATCCCTGAAGGTATTTAAAAGACAACTAGATGTGGTGCTCAGGGACGTGTTTTAGAGGTGGACTTGGCATTTTATGATTGCAGTATCCTGTAAGTTTTCCTCATTGAGGCAATATCAAAATGATTATAAAAGTCTAAACAAGATATCAGCTACTTCTTGTATAATAGCGGCACCCACCAACATCAGAACTGTATCACTCTATCACTGTAGCAACACAATTTTGATAAAGGACTAGAGATAATGTGATAACAAATAGATGTTAGTAACAAGTAGTTATGAATGTACTGTCTCTTCACCTATGAGAAATCTCTTAATGACCCTATTATTTATGTAGACTGAATGACCCTAGATTAATCATAGAATAACAAGGAAATATCATAATGGCACAGTAATAGTAAATGTAATGCTACCAGGAAGCCACATTTCACAGGCTTCTGAAGAAAAAAACCAGACACTGGATCAAAGGGTACAAAATAGTAACACAAGACAGGAGAAACCGTGAAAGCATAACGTCCAATGGCATCAATGAAAATTATAAAAGATGAGTTACTGAGAAGTGCAAAGAAAGGTTATTTAAGGTATAACTAAAGCGTGTACAGAACTGTGTTGCAAACTAGTGCAGCTGCTCGTGATCCACAGCCAAAACAGAAATGTCTTTAGATTGCATAAAGCTAAAAGAACCCCCTTCTCGTTGCAAAGCAACCCTACATCAGAATCAGTTATAAAGAACTGATCACTCCAATATCCTGAACTGATACACAGCCACAGTAAGTTTTACTTATTTTCATTATATATATCTGCATGTATCTGCTTGGTTGGGTCTGGTATCCCAACCTTGGTTGTAACTTGGATGCAATACACTTATTTATACCCAAATATGTTTCATAAAAATCTATTCTAAAACAAATCAGAAAATAATTCATAAATATTCATAATAGTGAAGGGAGAGAATGCTGCTTCTCAAAATATGCTAATGATTTGCAGTATCATGCAACTACAGCAGCAAACATTGCTAAATTTCCCTCAGAAAGTATAACTTATTTATATAATAAAATGAATTAACTGAGCATTTCTTCCATATCAGCAGTTCTCTTGTTGCATTTTTGGCAATTCCAATTTCATTTTGAAACACATTTTATTTTACTCATACTTTATTAATCCTGACAGAGTAGCTAGTGAGAACAGTACACCAAATCAACCTAAAGCCTGATAGCAAGACTACTTTAGCTTCAAAAAGATAAAAGCAGAGCCAATAAAACAATGTTTGTCTCATAACCTCAGCCCTTCATAATCAAAGTGTAGCATATTACAATGAAAAAGAAAAAAGTATGTTCAGATGAGTATCACTATTACACATATTTTTCAACTATTATTCAGAGAAAGTTCTGGGCTGTGAAGTATCATTCAAATGTGATTCAGTTTTCAAAGATGATTATAATAGGAGTTATAACAGAAATAGAATTGTTTATGTAAAAGAGCTCAAACACTCCAGATAAAACAGTGTTATTGTATTTAATACACAGTATTTGAAAGAATATTCACACAGCAATGAAAGGATACTCAACTCAAACTATGCCAAGGGTCCCTCAGCTCTACAGGCTAAATGGTGGAAGGAATAAGTATTATGATTATTTTTTCACAAATGTCAGTTAGGATTGACAAGTTTTATGGCGATCAGAATTCACTTATACTGTTAAAACTACGTAAATTTTAAAAAATAACCACGCATAGAAAATCTTCTAAAAATATTCAGATCATATTATACTTATCCCCCCATGATTTTCCTGAAGCCTGTCATACATTCCTAAATGGTTCTTGAATTTCTTTCTTTTCTCATAAAATGCCATATCCACAGGACTGTCACTTACTAAGACAAAATTATCTAACAAATTGATGTACGACAATTAGGAGTATTGCAATATTAGTTCTTCCATATGTTTTTAGATTGCTTCTTCTTTTAATACCTGTATTCATAGCACTAGTTATCTCAGTAAAAAAAGGCTAGATAGAATGTTCGTGCTACTATAAATTTTCCAGCCTCAAGAAAGGAAATAAAAGAGAAATAGAGAAAGAAAACCACCAAATAAATAGCACACGGTCTTTTCAGATACAAAATTTCAGAGAAACATTGCCTTGAAAATACAGAAGATAACTTACAGCTCCTTAAATCCACACTTGCTTTCTACATTCTGGCAGAAAAGTGATTCTATCATAAGTAAATGGCAATTAACTATTGTCATTCATTAAATTATTTCTAGAATAGCAGCACCCCATGACATGAATTCACAATTTTAAATCTAGCCGATTGACAAAGTGGGCATCTGTATGACACCACGCAGTGGAAAACAATTTTCTTTTTCCAGTTTGCTTTAAGCACCTATATTTCTTTTAGGCATACTCGCCCACCCTCAAAAAACAAACAAACAAACAAAAAGGAAATTATATAGAATTAAAACTGTATGTGCAATCTTAAACTTCTATCCTTGGGCACACATGTTATAAAAAAGGTTTACTCTGCTTTGTGTTCTGAACTTTCAGCCTCCCTGGTCTCACTATCATTCCTCTTGTCTATCTAACCTATTCCTAAAGCTCTCAAAGTACAAAACAAGCCTCACTACACACCAGTGCTAATCTCTCAACTGGGAAAGCATCCCAGTCTCTTCCTTTTGTTCTGCAATTTCTTTCTGTTCGCTAACCTTCTTCTTCCCAGAACCCCTCTTGCTCACACTCTTCTTCATCCTCCTGTTTCATCAGTCCAGCTCCTTGTTTCAAGGTCTTCTACAAACATCAGGTTGTCTACCTGTGACCTCTCTGCACTTCTGTCAGAAATGTTTCCAGTAGCAAATCTACACCTAAAAATATGAAGCCAAAGGAATTTCTCTTATTAGCCTTGGACACATCTCCTTAAAGTCAGTAATCTGTGACAGTTTCTTCATTTTAATGGAGTTGAACAAGTTTTTTCTTCAACAGAGCTTTCCAAAAGGCTGAATTGAAAATATTGAGAAAAGTAATTAAAAATAAAGGCAAAATTCTAGACTGACCAATATTACAAAAATATATGAAAAAAATACTGTAAGTTACAAATGTTTAAAACCAATTTTTGCAATGAGAAATGTCAGAAAATCTAGGAAGAGCTAAAACGCAAGCTAAAATTGATGAAAATTTGTGTCTACACAATACAATGTTCTGATATTTCTTTGCAGGTGCTAATTGCCTTAATTTATTGATTCCCATACTTTATTTACTTTCAGTGTCCTCTTTCCAGCTACTTGGACCTAACTGTTCCTTTTCAAAGTGTTCCCTCACTGACTGCAAAGAAAGCTTTGCTTGAGAAAAAAATCTCAGGATTTGCCCCCAGTTTTTGATTCTGCTAAAAAAGTTGGGTAAATGGTGTTGCTTCATTCAGTCAGAGCCAACATAACAACTGCTTTGCTGTTCATAATTCCATAATCATTTGTCTGCACATTTGTATTTGTAGGGGTTTGAAAGGTTTATTTCTCTTTAAAGAAAATTCTTACTACCGGCCTAGCTAAATTAAAAATAAAATTGAATTAATATTTATATCTGCCCTTTAACAACAAAGATTTAATTCCAATCACATGCAATCTCTTCTGAATTTCGTGATAAGTCTTTGATTAAACGGAACAATTTATGTTTCTTTCCCAAGGCAAAAGCAAGCATTCAAGATATTATAATAAATTGAAGTAAGTATAAATATATAAACTAAATGTTGGGCTAAATTACTTTCCTTCAGCAGTGGAGAAAACAGCTTTGTAATACATTTTTAACAGATGGACCCTAAAATGCTGGATTGTTTTGGTTTGTTTGGCCAATGTTTCATATGGCCCCATGCTCAAGACAGGCTCAAATGTTTCCTAAAAACATATATTCACACATCAGATAGTAGGTAGTCAGATGTCAGTCTACACTCTCTTGACAAAATGGAGCAAATCTAGCTTAAGTCAGAAGCAAAAGCTTGGATAAAATCATGAACCAGGAAAGTTTATGAATTCAAGTGTTATGTACTAGAGATCAATATTTCCCGCTTTTCTCAATTAAATGATATCTTTTCTCAATTAATTAAATGATATAATTTTTCTCAATTAAATGATATCTTGACCTGTCTCCCTGCATGGACAGATATAGCACATCCTTCCTTTTCCACCGACACAAATCCCAAATTTTATTCAGACTTCGTATCTGTTTAACCATAATGCAGAGGAAATAATGGCATAGCCAAAGTTCCTGATCTCTTAAACTGTAAACACAAGGAATTAGAGACTAATTATCTGCCAAGCATTTTTAAATTACTTGGAGTATAAGGTTGAATTATTTTAATAAGGACCTTTATTAATTTCCTTGTTTGTTCTTTTTTGCATAATTTCCTTCACAGGAATAACAGAAAAAAATCCACCTACCTAAGGTGCTCCTTTTACAAGACCTTTTACCACCACACTTCTAATTGCGAAACTCTTTTTCAAAAATACATCAAAAGAAAAACTGAACAGCATGTGCAATTAATAAAGACATCTATCTACTAAACAATATATCTGTTAGATTTCCTCCTTGTAATACTGATCACAATTAGTATTTTGATGCAAAATTCTATTACTTTGGTTTTCTTGTAACAAGGAATAAATCTGTTTGCTTTACAGAAATATCTGAAGAAAGGAATTTTAGAAGATGCTAAGCTCTCAAGGCAATGTTAAAAAAAAGCTATTCAAACAAAGAATACAGAAACTTGTAAAAGTTTTCTAGTTAGAAAACAGCAACCTTTCAAAAGGGAACATAGATACATCATATACAGGTCCTAATTTTCTGGATATCTGGTTCACAGTATTTTCGACTTGCTCCCTTTAAAATTCTGCATTTCTCCCTTAGGGGAAACACAGTTTGGTTTGTAGCTAAAGAACAGAGTTTCTAAAAACTGAGCTGTTCCTAAAGAAGAGGTTTCTAAGGCAGAAGAGATCTTCAGCATTTTGTAGCTACTTGAAGATTTAAAATCAAGGCTTGGGACATTAAATAACTATTCAGAAGGAGTACTGTGCATTATCCCTCAAACGTGTTCACAACAGCTCCTTTTTTTACTAGAGAAAAACGTTTCATTTAAAACCACACGCACTCCTTTCAAGACAATGCTTTCAGAGATGCTAGCTACATCTTTCCACTTGCCAAATACAAAATAGGAAAATCAATAGCAAAATAGTAAAAAGGATGTTATGCTTTGTTTTAAAGCTGGGTGATTTTTTCCATATGGAGAGGGGTTGTATTCAAGTCACTTTGCCTTTTGCACAACTCGGAGACTCAAACATAATGGAAATGCCAATTTCTGTGGTCTGTGTATAAGTTATTTTGACTCATGTATTCTCTTTACTGCTTATAGAGTCCGTGTGGCACATCCAGTATCCACCCAATCAAGAGAAGAGCAAATTAATACCTTCGTTATCAGAAGTTCTATATGTAATAAAAACTACCCTCTATAGTGTCTGTATATTTATAAACATGGTATTTGTCCACTGAGGCATCGTAAGGACTTGCTTACTCATGTTAGGGGAATTAAATGATTGTATTTTCAACTCGGATATACCAAATAGCTTGGGCATAAAACATATTGCCATGGTATCTTCTGAGATTTAGTATAAACAGAAGTAATGAGTATTAGAGAAATTAATCCCCTTTATTTCTCAACAATTAACTCATTTTATTGGAATTTCAAGGGGTTTTTCCCAGTCCATTCTCATCCTTCATTTCCCAAGTCAAAATTTTAATCCTCTTGAACTTGCAGATATTCAAGGATCATGTTTGCAGCAATCCTACAGTATCATAGATGGTTTTACTTAGACTATGAAGAAGCTGTTTAAAGAGAAGAAGAAGAAAAGGAACAATATTACAGTTCAAAAAATTAAATATTTCCATGTCTTTTTTTCCTTCACTGTAAACTTCCTCTTAAGACAAATCTCAGGGAACATCAATGCCCAGGAAGATTTCATAGTTCAACTCATCTTAAATCAGTCTAGAACAGAGATCAGTAGCAGAGATTTTGGATTGTCAAAAATATATTGACTCTTTCTGTGACAGATAAAACTGTATGGACAATTTTTTTCCTCTCCAAGGTAATACTGTGGGAAAGCTTCTGAGGGAAGTTAATGCAACTATCTCCTTGTGAGTCTATAGAAGGTGATTATTAAAACATTTCTGTAATTTGAAATACTCTTACATGGACATTGGATGTCACCATGACTCCAAATTTCCAGTGCAGGAACAACCAGAATTTTGCACAACTTTTGGAACTGTGAATTTTAAAGAAAGATGTTCAGAACTCGTTGTACTCTCCTTCATAAACTCAGGGCATCTCAATTTGTGACGGCCTAGAAATTGTAAAATTTAATCATGAGATGTTATTTAAAGCATTTCATAATTAAAGGAGATTTAACAGACTTTCTATGAGCACAGAGGTTAATACTGTCACCATCTTTTATAAATGAAAAGCTATCCACCCTAGTCTAATTCAATATACAGAATTGAAATCAATGAGAGTTCTATATAAAGAGCAAGGGTAGAGAATGATGCAAAATGTCAAGAGCTTCTATTTATAGGTATTGAAATTCTAACAAAAAAGAAAAAAAGAAAAAAGAAAAAGTTAGGTTTGAAAGGAACTGATTCTTTTGAAGTAAAAAATAGTATTATACTGTATAAACATAACCATGCAAAAGCAGAAACTCTGTTCAGTGTCTCGGGCATTGTCCTTGAAACTCACTTTTTTAAATGTTTAGAATTTGAAAAGGATCCCATTTCATTTAACATTCCATAGACCATAAATTGTAGAACTTCAGGAAACTGATAATATATTTTCCTTTTCGGAAGGGGCAGAGACTTGTTTTAAACCCAAGCTGAATAACACATATTGTTTATTTGTGCTCCTGTAGCAATGCCTGAGGTAAAACAATATTCTAACACATTTCTTAAAGACTACTTAAGTAGCCCTTAATGAGTAGATAATACATTTCTTCTGGGTAGCAAAATATCCTGTCTGTCCACATAAGAGTACTTTTATCTTTTCACTCGACTTTGGGATACGGACCTAGCTAAAATTACACTTTCTAATTGAACTCAAGCCTAGTTTGCTGCAAACACCACTTCATTGCCATTGGTAACATAAATCAATGAGTGCTATAGTGTAATGACTATAAAAGTAGAAAAGACCAGGCCATTACTGAAAGTTGATTTTTGTATGACTAATAAACTAGAAAACTTACAACATAAATAATCATTGAGAAATAAAGGTTTAAAACAATGAAAAGGCATTAGAATTGTAGAAACATGATCATTTTATCTTTTTGGTTGAAGTCAGAGATGAATAGCGGATACCAGTTTATTTTAATATGCTTATAACAGAGGAAACTGTATCCTCAAAGGCCACTATACTATTTTATGTTATCTTTTCATTGCCTCTAAAATCTGCTATATTTTTCTTAGACATATAAAAATATATATTTTCAGATTTACTATTGAGATACTGCTATTTCATATTTATTGCTGGAGGTACACTGCAATTCTTCACAGACTTTCAAATTCTTCACAAATATTTAGGGTCAGATTCCATAAAACAAAAATAGATGAACTTCACCCTAAACATTAAACCATTTTCTCAAGAGTAATTATTTTTCTATGATACATTTTGGCCATCTGAGTACTAGGAGGCACAGACTAACTCTTTCTTTGCTAGGCCTTGTTAAGAACTAATACACACAGAGACACATGACCTAAAATAAACATTATGCTGCATGAATCCCTCTTGCAAGCTCTTTTTAAGAACTCAAAGGCTGCTATAATGTCTTCCTGAAGCTTCTCTTCTCCAGACTGAACAACCCCAACTCCCTCAGACTGCTTTTACAGGAGAGGTGCTACAAGCCCCCAGTCATCCTTCTGGCTCTCCTCTGGACCTACTCCAGCAGGTCCTTCTTGTGCTTGGGGCCCCACAGCTGGATACAGCACTCCAGGTGGGTCTCACAAGAGCAGAGCAGAGGGCAGAATCACCTCCCTCATCCAGCTGATCACGCTCCTGTTGAGGAAGCCCAGGATGCATTGGCTTTCTGGGCTGTGAGCGCACATCACCAGGCCATTTCCAGCTTCTCATCAACCAAGTCCTGCTCTTCAGGCCTGCTCACAATTTCAGATGGGCATAATGCAGGTTCAGGGCAGTCTGCAGAACTGGATGACTTTTAGTGGTCCTTTGTTGCCATTGGTTGGTGGGAATCCATTAATTTTAATTGTCCTGTACTGCTCTGTGACACTTTTACTCCAACTGGTGACAGTGGCAGAACAATTTACTGAATGTATATGAATGCTCTGAGCAAAAAGCCAGAAACGTTCTGCTAGGGATCATCACCTAGGCTAAAATTTCCTCAGCTTCAGAATCCTAAAGTAACCACCCTCATTCTGCATCACATACAGAGGAAGGTATGAAGTGAGCAGTAAGGTGTGAAAAATTACACCTCCATGATGCACAAAAAATACACATAAATAAAAAGGATAACTAACCATAATCTATAACTTGGCACCTTTTCTTTCTCCAAACGCAGCTACAGTCCTCCCTCACCCAACCCTCACTCCAAACCCCTGGTTCAGTACCAAGGATGCAAGATATGAAACAGCTTACCAAATTTAGCTGCAATTATAGACCGAAGTAGAGTAATTAATTATTAGTAGGTCAAGGGCTTAAGGAAGTAATTGCTAGGAAGGTTTTATTCCTTGTGTCACCCACATCAGTGCTGATGGTAGAGGAAAGACACATAGGAACCATAAAGACCCTTTCCAGGGAGTTGCAGGCACCAATCATTCCTCTCCAAAATGCTGCCCAGCTGGTCAACAAAGACATTGGAGTGGTGAGCTCACTAGTGCTTAAACTAAGAGCTCATTAGGTCCTACCTCTCTCTTGTGTATCAGGTAAGAAAGTATTGTTTTACATACTCAAGATATGTATATCCCAATTGCAGAACCTCTTTGCATAAACAAATTGACCCAAAACAACCTTCACTATAGTTAAGTATTTTGGCTGGATGAATAATATTTGGCTGATAACAGCTTGGGATAAAGTTCATATACTTGTATTTGGCAAAGGAAGATATGTTGAGAATTTTATCTATAATGTTATCTCCTTTGTTCAAAAACTTGTATTTATAAACTGTTTGACACAGACTACAATGTAGAACTGCTCCTGAATTAAGGATACTGAACTATGATAGTTTATACTTTATGTAAAGAAGGTGTTATATTATCTATAGCTGGTTGAGACAGTGACTTTCATCCTAGCAGATTATAGACTGAGCACATATAATATATACTTTCCTGCCTTCTAGCTCCAGAAATGCAACAGACCTGGGCATGAAGCCACCAACCCTCAGGAATATATAACACTTTCACAAGACAGCAAGGAACATACTCAGAAATACAAGAAACTGAAAATACACCACATCTTCACACTGGCTGCTTACAGGACACAAAAGTCTTTTTTCTCATCCACAAGATCACAAATGGTTAGATCTTGGACACCAAGGGAATATATAAAGCAGTGGGACAAAGGACCAAGGTCAAAAGTTTTATTTCTTACACATAATGGCTACTCTATGTAGGTATATAAATTGCTGAAAGAAGGGGGTTCATCAGAACAAGTATGATACAAGTCTGGAATTAACTCTGGGATACAAAAAGGAATGAACTTGTCACCATTTTCTCTTCAAAATATTGTCTGTAATTCTTTACTCATCCTTATTCTGGAACCTAAAAACAACTGAAAAAGAAATTAAAATACATTAAAAAGTCTAATTTTTTTTTTTTTGAGTGCTTGTCAGATAATTGAAAGAATTACAGGAAGATGCGCATGCCCTGAATAAAAGGTCCTAAGAACCTACACAAGATGCTCCGGTGCTCTCGGTGAGAGGTTCTCCCAGCTCTTTCAGGTTTATCAGCTCACTTTATGAGCCAGACAATGGAGCCCCTCATTGTGCCATTCCTGTACATGGTATCAACACAAGGAATGTACCAGTGCAACTGAAAATGTCACATTTTAAAGACTGGCCTGAAGAAATGAGAGTTTTAAAGAAGAGATGTTTTTTAGATTAAGACAACCTGCATTTCGTATGAAACACTGAAAATATCCTTTCTTATCTATACACAAGTTTGAGCTTGATCATTTTAGCTGCCCTTTTTTATTAATACGATGGGGAGCAAACCATTGATCTAAACAATGTAAACTGTCAATAAGACACAACATTTATTTTTTAAATCTTATGTTATTGATAAAAATAAACTTAATCTCTTGTCAAGTTTATGACAATGAGCTTCTGACACAGTCTTTCTAATCTTTCATCTTTAGATCTTCCACATGCAAACCCATACTACATGCTAGAACACACACTTGTAATGAAGAAAACCTATTGTGATCAATCAGAGGGAAAACAAAACCATAAAATATGCAAAAAAAATCAGCATGATACAAACACAATAGATCATAATTTAGCATTTGTTGTGTTTCCTGGGAGCTTACACAGGTCTGTTTTTATTTAATTATTACAAGAGGTAATAAAGTTAGCGGCATACCAATGGGGAACAGGTCATTACTGAGAGTAGTTAACTTCTTAATATAATCCACTGCTCTTTTAATCACTCAGCAACTAAATTAATTAGCTGTTAAAGGTTAGAAAACTTTTCCCTAAACCTAAGCATAGTACATAATTTCTTTCTTATATTCCACATTCCATATACATTACAAATAAATTGATTTTATTTCAATATATAAAAAACTATTCCTGTCAATTACTGTATGAACACTTGACTGGAATGTAACCTGAAAAGATAAAGTATCAGGTGCATGATATATGTAATTTTTTCCTTAAAAGTACGGAATCTGTCACCTTTTCAGTATCTATGAATTCTGTCAAGATACACTTTATAACATCAAATTTTCATTATAAATACTCAAGGACTTCCAAACCACAATTGAAGAGTCTTATGTGTCGTGTATGAAAAGCAATTTATTCTAATGGCTACCAGCACTTGGGGTAAGACACATAAGACAGTACTCAAGATTATTTTCTTTGAAAGAATATGATTATGTATTAAAATTGCCTTAAGATAAAGAGGAATAAGCTGCCTCACAGTTACAGCAGAGTAAGAACACAGAGGTTTAGAATCAGATATAGCTTGTAGATACAGTCATACACAAAATTATGTAAGTGTCAAGGATTACTTGCACAAGATACGTTTCTGCATTAAATTTCTCATTCTCCCATTGTCACTTGTTCCCACCTTACTGTCATGTTTAACACCTACTTCTCCTTCCTTCTCCTAAACTCCTACACACTCATACACAAATATTCTTTCATTGCTATCAACTATTGAGTCCATATGTCCAAGACATTTTTAAGAATAGACAGTAGTTTTGGACAAGCTTGGTTACTTAGAAAACCACACTTTCTTTACCGTGCTACTCAAACAATTACATTTTTTCTGTTTTTCTAGTACTGAACTTGATAGTATGTGTTATTACGTGCTAAGAATGCATCAAGCACAACACAGTGTACATTTCTAATACAGCAATGGTATCATTTGATATATATGCATATGTAACCAGACAAAAAACTAATAACTGAAATAAAGCTAAGCCTCACTGTAAAGTTAGAATTTACATTCTGATTCAGACTCTCTCTATATATGTTATTATAAACAATTAACTACACATACAAGTCAGAAATTAGGTTTAAGTCCACTAGATGTCTCACAAAGAAGTCAATATATTTTTACTCAGGTTTTACAGTACAATTTGGTAACTCCCTGGTCTTTTGTCCACTGGTAAAACCAGTTATTTTTCACACAGCTGAATTCCCCCTAGAAGTAAAGATGTTAGAAAATACTACATTTCTCTTATTAACAAACAGATGAATGTAGGCTTATATCTGAAGAAAATCTTTTTAAAGGATAGTACGGATAATATTACAAAGTCTCAAGCGGACTTTTTTAACCTTCCCATTAAATCAATTTTAAATATAAATTCTGAATAGAATCTGAAATTTGTTTAAAAACGTGTCTACTTTCAGCTTTTTATAGAATTAGTTTCAGAGAACAGATGGACATTTGAATATCTTCTTAAAAATGTGTATTTATGTAAGGCTTTTGGTAAAAAAAAAGGGCTGCATTTAGAAAAAATATCCAAGAGGAAGGTAAAAGAAAAATCCAAAAGGAGGACTGGAATTTTTCAGGCTACATTTTAAGGATTAATAAAGTATCTGTAATTGAAGATACCACCAAGCAAATACTTCGGTGAAGCTCATTTTTGCAAACATAGAGGAAGATCCACATAGACCTGCAGAATGCCTTGCCAATTCCTCAGGATTTAGTTTACCTTAATTTCCTTCCAATTTACTAGTTGTACTGAAAATACACAATGTATGTCCTCAGTTACTTCATGTTCTTAGACAAGAATATTTATTGGCAGTTGTCTTTTTTATTGTGGTAAATTTTGGAATTTAGGTATTCGATCCCATTTTTTGTATTCTTGAAGTTTTTGGGAGGTGTTTTATAAAAAAAACCCATTGGTAATGACTTATAAAACTTGTTATATCAAGAATACAATGGACTTTTTCAAATCTCAAGTATGCTTATGTACAAAATAATTATTGCCTAAATACTGGTCCAACAACGTGCTGGGCAAAAAAGCAAAACTATTATGACAATGCAGACTGGAATAAAATACACAGCTCAAATCTTTAAAATAAAATTAATTTTTTCCCTCTCTGTTGCACAACACAATTATCTCATATTCACTATGTATTTTCGTTTTTCCTTTCCTTTATCTTTGCATTTTAATCTGCTTTTATAGGCTAAAGAATGAAAAGTTCTAATACAGTGAATTATACATTTTCAAAGAGATTAAGCATGAATTAGGAAAAAAAAAGATCATATAAAGCCACTTACTTTTGGCCTTACTCAATCCAGACTTAAAAGCATGACTCTGCTGACTAACACGGCATTGCTGAAGGTCAGCAAGATCTAATGCCTGACTGCACTGAGAAACAAATGAAACCATTCATTGTAAGCTGCCACGAACAAACGATAGCAAATACTTCAAACAGAAATAATGGAAAACAGTGCAGAATGAGAAAAGATATCCAAAGAAATAAAGCAGGGTTGCAACTTTTTCATATGCCTCTAACCACCATCACTTCTACATAATGTACATCTCTGTTCACACCATCCAACAGTGTTACTTACTACCTACTTCTATAAATTCTCTTCATTTCAGATATGATTCTAAAAATGGTACACGATATTCCATTTATTAGTTCTGCTAACAAGGTCTACTTTGTCCATCTGGGATGAAGTTAATTGTCTTCATTGCAGCCTGCATGGTGTTGTGTTCTGGATTTGCAGCCAAACATATTAATAACACAGCAATGTTTTGGCCATTGTTGGAACAGTGTTTGCACAGAATCAAGGTTTTCTCTTCTTACCACTATGACCCTGTCCCCAGCATGGGATGGCAAGAAGCTGGGAGGGAAAACAGCCTGGAACAGCCGACCCAAATTAGCTGTACCATGTAACACAGTGTTCAGCAATAAGAACTGGTGTAGAGGAAGAAGAAGGGAGCTGAAGGATTGCCTCCAAATGCGGCTGATGCTTGGTGAACAGCTGGACAACAGTCTGCTCGTAGGAGATGATTTCTTTGACTGGTTTCCTCCTTCTTTCCTTTATCTATTAATTTGTCTTTATCTGAGCAACGTATTTTTCAGTTTCATTTTTCCTGTTCTTTCCCCCAACCTGTTGGATGGGGAGAGTGAGTGAGTGAGTGGCTATGTGGGTACCTGGCCGCTGGTTAGGGTTAACTCATTACACAAGGCTAGGTAAATGTAGCTGTAAATAGTAGTAATATTTAATGTAAAACATCAGAACTCTTTTAAGAGAGCCTTATGCTACTCCAGAGAGTCCACAATGACATGCTCTACTATATTACGTAGCTCTTACCATACTCTGTTCGTGGAGCAGAGCTGAAAATCACATAACAATTGTACAATACAAATTTCCATGCAAACAACAGCACTGTGCTTTTCATATCTGAGGATATTAGTAATTTGATTGCAAAATCATTTCTTAAGAACTCTGTCACCTCTCCTTCCCTCAATGATATCATTAAAGCATTTCAGCCCTTCTTTCTCTCAATAACACATTATATGGACAAGATAAACACCACATCTTTAAACACCACATCAGGGAATGGTGTTGTTCAATAAATGTCACAAAATTGAAGTTTATGGTAACCAGATGATTATCAGCTGTTCTTTTGTGTTTGTTTGTTGTGTGGGGTTTTTTCATACCCCACCATCTCATCTGACACTGCAATTACTCTTGTATGTGAATTCAGAGAACACAGACAAAATTTCAGTATCATAAGACACAGAGGTTTCATTACCATATACTTGGAATGCCTGCATCATTTGGAAACAGGCAAGACATTCGAGCTCTGCAAGAGTGAACCTAGTACACCAGGTTACATTTTACCTGGACGAACAAAACGCTTCTGAAGAAAAGTGCAATACAAGAAAGCAACATAAAATGAAACACGTTAATAAGAACATCAGTAGAAATTGGCTAAGAAAAATTCAAAAGAAAATGAAAAATGCATTCATAGTCTCCAAAGGGAAGAAATATCACAAAAAGCAGTCAGGCATGATATAGTTCCAACTCTAGAAAATCAGTAGACATCAATATTTAAACTAAAACAAAGCTCTCAATAATTGACCTATGTCTGAGGCACATGTCCCCTTATATCTCTGTCATTAACAACTGTTCATCTAACAGTAAAAATCTCTCTATTGTTACTTTTCTGTATGTTTTTTTAAATTAAGAAAATAGAAAAGTCACTTTGAAGGCAAGGCGGGGGAGGCACTGTAGATTTCAATTTAGTTTTCCAAAAGGAGCTTCAACTACTTGTCTTGAAATATAGCTCAGCTTAACCAATACAGTAATACAGATGACTGCTTTTATTCTAAGAAAGTTTCATCAAGCAAATTCACCAAAAAATACCACTGCTCCTGTGAATAAAATAATTTCTGGAGAAAAGCAACTGTTCACCACTCTCCAAATGAAACTCCAGCTATAAAAGGACACACACGTATTAAATATATATATATATATATTAATGCCTTTAAAGCTGTAGTTGTTGAAAATCTCTGTTCTCCTGTGATTACCCATATTCTTTCCCAGATGACAGTAATAATTGTCATTCATTAAGTTTATTTAAAACCATAACTTAGATTATGACTTTTTACCCTTATTTCCATAAAGAAATAAACTCCTTGGACGTTCTATCAGTCATTTTCTATTTTTTAGACATTTGATCCCACAAAAAATAACTGTCTGAACTAAAAGACCTATTTATCTAGAAAATTAGGGGGAAGGTTACAATCTTATAAATAGGTATTCTGTACAGAAGAAACCTAAAACAAGTTATTATTTTACAAGAAGCTACCTGACCATATTTGCAGAAGTATCCTGCAGATCATATCTTGCAGAAAGACAAAAGAGCTGAACTTTTCTTTAAATCCACTCCCTCTGTGTGTTAGGCAACTTACAGGGGAGGTCAGTTTGCACCTAGATCTGAACTGCACTAATTTCCTGAAGTACTGCTTTAGGGCAGGATATATATAGTGCAATGGCTATTCTACAAAGAGGAATTGGCAACTTCTGCTTCAATCTAATAAAAGTGACCTTAGCATGTCTCATAAATCTAGCTTTTCCAAGGTAAAAATGGAAGCAATTTTAATTTCTGAAGCCTTAGGAAGGAAGTTCTACCATACATAAGAGAGCACGAGAATTCGCTCAAAGCAGCTGTGAAAAGGGGTAGTGCAAATCACATTTTGGACCCTTAGTCTTACACAACCTCTGCTTCAGGCACCTGAGGTAACGTTTTATGTGGCCTGAAGACTAACATAATTAACAGTAATCTTTTCTGATGGCTGGGTTTTCGGAAAAACAGCTGACAACCATAAACACAGAGGAGCAGTGATAGGTGTAGGACCCCCAGTAACCCAAGAAAGGAAAATGGAGCACACCACTGGCCACTCCAAAGGCCACTGAAGGAAAACAATGTGATGGTTGTCCCTGTTGAAGGCATCCACTGAAGGAGGTAAACAAGGAAACTCTCTCCAAGAAGCCATGCTCATTAAATAGGGTCATCAGGGTATGGGACTTATTCTGAGAGAATTTGGGAATAAAGCAGAGAAAATATTTGGTACTCTGTAACACTTAAAAAGAGACGTTTAGGGAAAGGACCAAAGAAAAGTAAAAAGAGGGGTCAAGAGGGATCTGGGAGGGATAAAAGTGGGAAAATAAAAAAGGACAGAGGTTGGTTGCATGTAAAAAGGTTTCTCAGCATTTCTGCCTGCCTTAGCCTTGTGCTACACCGTGGCCCACCCTATCTCCTGACTAAAGCCTGACTCTGTGGGTACCCTCTCAGCTCTGAGCACGCACGTATGGGAGCCAGTGAACTTCGAGCTGGACTAGCCTGCAAGCACAGGATGAAGTCTGAGTGCCAGCAACTCAAGTGGGACCACGAATATCAGGGGCTCATAGGTGCAAGAGCTGCAAGCAGGGAGATGGAAGTTCTAGGGGTCATCTGCTGCATAGGCAGGGAGTCTAAGACCAGGTACAGGAGAGGACAGATTTGTAACGAGTGGTGTGTGTGCTGCTCAACAGTTGCCCCCCAACAACTAGCATCCCTGACGACATAAATGAAAATAGGATTGGAACAGAAGATCACCTATGCAGGTGAACAAGGAAACGTTAAGTGCAACCAAAGCAGAATGTTTCAAAACACCAGTATGTGTTTATGAGGGTGAAGTTATTCAGATGTTATACTGTGGTGCCATTCACTCAGGATAGAGAGAAAAATTATGAGCAATAGTAGTTATCTCAGGGTCTTGCTAAAAATTAAATTTGGATAAATATGTATCTCACTGCATTTCTAGGTAATCAAATTACTCCCTACATGAAAATACCCTGCTATATTCAATTACAAAAGCTAGTTTTCTTTGTTTACATCTTTAGCGTCTTCAGTAATTATTAATAACCCTACTGGAAACTGGCTGAGGTTCTCATCTGGAACATACTCTTTCATCAATGACTTGGGTAGAAAATGTGTATTCTGTAAGCGTCATGACTTTCAAGGGAAAATTTCAGTTTTCATAAAAAATGGTAATATTTCTTTTAGAAAACTGTTCCAAGTCATCTAGAAACATCCTTCCTGCGTGTAAGATCATTCTGAAGCCGAAGGTAACAGTTTTTTCAGTCCTTTTAGTCTAGAACTAGCCTGGTAAGGAGATACAGATCTCATAGCTTTCAAATTCAACCGAGAAATATATTCAGACATCTCAAAACCTCAGGAACAACCTAGAAATCCTGGGAAACCTAGATACCAGGTCTGCAATCTGACCAAGATGCTCTTCAGATAAAATTCCCAAGAGCTTGGATTTAAGAATGTGTAGGATTTTCAAGAAGAGAGAGGGTCTCAAAAGCCTACTTAAAAGTTTGAAATGAAACATTTTTTCTATAAATAAACTTCTAGAATTTCAGTTCTGCAGAAAATGCCAGCTGCTCCTTCCACTACAGATTTTTTTTTCTTATTAGTTTTTGGTTTGGAGTACTGAGCAGCACTTTCCTTTCAAACTCTGAGGAAATAGACATCTCTGGAAAGTATAATCCTTTCTGATATATCCCTCAAGATGAAATCAGACTGCAAATCTCCTGAAATATTTTCCACTGCTTTTTGAAAATTAGCTTAAAAATACATTAAGTATATGTAAATTCATAAACATATACACTCGTATCTATTCACATAAACATATACTATATGTAAACATTTTTGTCCAATTTCTAATGACTGGTCCACTTGAATGATGCTATTTCTCTGCTTTGGCTACCTCCTAAAGCTTTCATTCCCTCCTTCCCTCCTTCATCTGGTGGAAATATGGGGTATTAGAGTGAAAAGTTCAATTTCCGAGCATTTAGGTTTGGTTATGGTAACAGTTGCAAATGCAAAGACTGAAAAAAGATTTATTTTTTCTTAGCGGCTAACACAGAACAGTACTGTGTACCTCCATCTGTCACTGACATAAGATGTGACCTTTTTAGATATAGTTTCTTCATCTGTAAAACGGAAATTGTATTAACCTACTGTACATCAGAACATTAATTTAATTAACGTTCTGGGGAAAGAAAGCTTAGAAACAGTCAGATGGAAAGCACTTACAAGTAAAAGTAATATAACTGCTAAAAATCAAAAGACATTTGGGATGAATATATTAAACCAACTGGTTTTAACATCAGGATTCATGTAGAAAAGGTTTACCAAATTCCTATTGATTATTCCAGTCTTTTCTTAAAACATCTGGAGATTACTTGCACTTTTGGCTCTCATACTTCCATAATTGTATCCTGAATAATACTGAGTATTTGTAGCAGCTGTATAGTTAAATAGTTAAATAAATTTATAAATAAGGAGAAGCAAAGAGAGCAAAGCTTCATACAGAAGTAGGCCTTTTATTTATGACTTTCTAATAATTTCCACAGCAATATGTGGCAGTACCACAAACATAGACATCATGAAATCATGACATCTTGGGTTTGAATAAAAGTCACAGTCCAGAAGGGGAAATGCTAATAAAACCTAACAGAAACATCAATAAAACCTGCTAAAATAATTAAATGCCACTTAAAACATCTGTAACTATTTTTGGACAAGCTCTTAAAGATTACTTCCACTTGGAGAAATGCCACTCTGTTCTTACCAATCTATGGTTTTCACATCCATTTAACTGATGTTACGTAAATGTTAAAGGATGATCCCTAAGTTTCTGACAGGTATTATTTCCATTATTAGAGCCTATTATTGCTATTAACGTTTATTTCCCATGTTAATAAAAATAATTAATATTTATTTTAACATTTATTTTAATATTAAGCAATACCAAAACCTAAAGATTATGATAATATATTCTGAAAAATGTCCCTGGAAGGCTCTTCATAAGAAATGAAGTCGAATTAACATAATACAATAAATTAAAATAATACTGAGAGAGTAATGTATTTTTCATGCATTATTATTTGCATCCCGAAGAACAGCACCTTGAATCTATATATATAGATTTTTCAACTCTTGCTTCTCTCACTGTGACTATCATCTTCCCTTTGTTACTGTCTCCTTTTATTTCCAATTCTTAAATTTCACCATAGTTGGTGTTTTGAATTTTAAAGCGTATGTTTGCAGAGATGGAGAAAAAATGTCACAAAGAACAACAGTGTCCCAGTCTTATGCTTCAAAAAGCATTAAAAAAAAATTACCTTGTTCTACCTCCACCTTGGAAAGTAGTTCAGATTTTAAACATACAAATAGCATCTAAATTTTTCAGAACAAGTATGATACGCATACATGCTCATGTACTTTCACATGTTGTTGGTTGACTACATGTCCCATAACAGTAGAAGAAAAATTAACAATCCAAGGTGAAGGAGCACTAGGTCATTAATAGAGCTCTGCCCCTCCATAAATTACTGATACTGAATTGGTGGGCTTATTTCAGGACCTAGTGAATAGATCTAACAGTGGAAACCTGTTTGGTGGATTCAGTAATTTGGACCATTTCATGATGAAGGAGGAGGTGACACCGACTTCTACAGAAGAAACTTAAGACTTGGTTCCTCAATATATTTAGATCAATGAATCACTTGAAAGTGTCTGCATAACTGAGTTATTCCCCATAGAGTTCTGCCCATTTTGTACAGTATTCTTTGCAAGCTTAAAAACTTCCTTTAGGAAATGTTTCTGTATAATTTGTAATTAGCACTGGTATACACAACTTTCAGTATATTACTGTTACCACTGTATCAACAGAGTTTCAGCTTTACTGATTTACAAGTCTTACTTTTCTTAGAAACAAACAGAGAGATCACGGAAGACAAGCATACCACAAAAACTAAAATTAGTATTTTCACAGAAAAATACAGGTAGGATTTGTCCTTTATTTTACAACTCAGTTTCTCAGTTATTTGTCAATATTTTAATTTGCTGTTTATAACTGAGTCTAGAACATTTCCTAGTGTAATACTTTCAAATGATTTTCCTCTGCAGTTAGTTTGAATGACATCTACTATGTCAATTACTGTCTGAATCCAAAGGGGAAAAAGGGAAGGCGGAAAGGGAGTGAAATGTAAAAATATGAGTCAGCAGCTTTAGTGAAGTTTTAATCATAAGTTTAAAATTGAAAATTCAAGAGGTAGAAAAGCTAATAAATAAAAAATGTTCTTGCACTACTACACAATAATTAATGTGGTTATGCAGTAACTAAACCAAATTTCTCGAGATGCCCTAAGGCAGGCAAAATGTAATACCCAATATCCTTTGATCCATTTTGTGAAAGTTTGACTACATTTTTTGAGCAGAATTTATACTTGTACTCTTATCCACAAGTAAAAGCCAGAATTCAAAATGCAGGATCTCTTACCCCAGGTAAGCATTAATTAAAATTTTCGAAGTAAAAAATAACCAGTCAATCAACACTATAACTTCAGAGACTGCCACCCAGTTGAATTTATAGCTACACACAACTCTGAGCAACAGTAAGAACGAAGTCTCTATTCATCATACTGTTTCACCAATAACACATTTCTTTTCTTTAAGTCATCACTCCCCTGGTTTTAGATTTCTTAAACCATTGCTTCTTCAGAAACTGGAACCGAGTGCTTTTTTCTGCCCAACCAATGAAGCCCTTTCAATTCCACAATGTAACAGACTGAAACCTCAGTGTTCCAATTCTCTTTGGCTTTGTCTGGATTTGGAAGTACTCAGCAGAGCATGAAAAGTGTTCCTTCTCTCACAGAGCCAACTTCCCTCAAAGAGTGATTATTTTGTTAGGCACGTTCTTATGACAGTTTTATGTTCAAATATACAAATGATAATAACATATTTTCCAGAAGTATCTACGAAGGATAATGAGTGTAAATGATGACAAACTTCATACATGTTTATTGTGAAACTAGGAACCAATGCTTGGCACAGGCCTATTACTCCAACCAATGCTGAGACATTTTATCAGAGTTATGCATCTGTTGATGATCTCAATGTAAGGCTTATCACCACTCCTTTGCTAAAATATACATCCCTGTTCAAAAAAACCCCAAAGTACCTACTGGTCTATTCAGAAGCATCAAATTGCTTCCATTATTTACCTGCAATTGTGTACAAAACAACGAAGAGAGCTAAGTATGAATCACTCTAATCATATAAAGAGGATAATACTTGCAGCAGTAATGAGACATATGATAAGAAACAATAGGAATTGTGATTTTACTTGGGAAAAAATCTAATAAAAAAGTCTCTCAGAATTAAATTATAGTCTATTACATAGCACAGAGCTTTTCAAAATTGCAAAACTGCTGTCTTTATTTTATTATTCACCCTGAACTAGCAGCTCTCATAAACTTTCTAAATTCAATTGTTCCTACCCCAGCCCAATCTTCCCACCCAATTTGCATTAATCCAATCACAGCACTGAGAGGTTCCCTTGTGAGAATGCAGACCCTTCAAAGAAAAGGCTAGACATATTTAAAGTACTTAACAAAGGCATCCCACTTTCCTTAAAGAAATAAAATTAATAATCTAGAAAACTTTACCTTATATGGTCAAATTTTAGTGACTATTTCTACATTTGAGTGTTTGAAATCAGTAGACTTGCTATTAATAGACTAGTCACAGTAAACAGAAAGTCAAATCAGTATTCTTGTTCAAAATTCCTATAGATGTCTAGTAACCCATGAAGCAAGACAAACCATAAATAGCAATGCAAAACCAGCTAAGCCACCAAAGAAGGAATATACATGAAAGTACCTGGGGATGGGAATGGCCCCAGACAAAGAAAATTCACAAGGAGACTATTCAGACACACAGTGAGAGAAGCTGCAGTTTTCTGAGGCATTCTGTACCTCAAAACCCCACAGCAATGAGCTGCATCCTCAGGACTAAGTCTGACAGGTGGTCAAGAATGACTGAGCCAGCTGTTGGGTTTTTTCCTCCCCTCATTCACTAATTCAGTGCATTTGTAGACTAAGTGGAGATGGTACTACAAATTTGCAAAAAGTATAACCATCTCCTTTTGAAGCAGGCAGAAGTCAAACTTAGAAAAAAATGTGTGATGTGGTAAGTAGTCTCACCAAAGGTTCCCTTTCAAACCCAAGGATTTAGAATACCTCTGAAGGCAAAGCAGCTGCATGTTCTGCTGGGCTCAGAGTTCTCCAGGCTGCCCATGGGTCAGGTCACACTTTGGAATAGGTAAAGAATGATGAATAAACTTCCAGTATTGGCTTGTAAGATGTTTAGCCTAAATTTCTAACCTTTTCATATTATGCTGTTTTCTTGAGAGCATGGAAATCATGGAGAGTAGTAACTAAAATGAGAAAAAGCAGAAGACACTACAGACATCAGAAAATTGACACCATCTTGATTGTACCCATAGTTTGGTCAGTACCTAATACAGGCTAAGAAGCTTTCACAGCTCCTTTCCAAGAGAAATACTAGAGGAAGAAGAGACACTAAATCTTCCTGAATCAAGTTTCTTCTCATCCTGACTTTGCATTCTGAATTGGAATGGCCTTTCACTCAGCCATCAAGAATGACCTTCATTATGAATTCAGTTTAATTGAATTCAATTTAATTGTTTAAGAAAAATGAGTGTTTTTATTTGCTGCCTTGTTTCTATGATATAAATTACTACACTCCTTCCTGGAACCAGTTAATACCCATAATGAGAGCATCCCTCTGTTAGTACTTAACCTACTGACTTAAACCCGCTCACATGCCTGTACTGTCATCCTCATGAGTGTTCCAGCACAGAAAATGTTGTGTAAGCAAAGCAGCAACCCTGGACTGAGTCAGTCTCTAAATACTTTAAACAATTACCACACAAAAAATAAAGCTAGTATAAACCTAAAATCTCAGGAGAATTTTAACTTTTTTAAAAGCATATTTTAATTCCATTAAAAAAATCTTCCGGAGTTTTGGAGAAATGTAAGAACAAATCAACTGGGACAAGAAGAAATAATTTATGAAGTGATAATATAGAAAATATATTCAGTATATGTAGTCCAAGAAAATGTTCACAATGGTTTGAAAAAAAGTTCCAATATGTTTTCTGTCTTCTAAGTAATTAATATTTCTGCCATTTCTGTTGCTTTCTGCTACTGAAATACTTTGGTGATTAATAAGTAAACAGTGATATGCTTGGGGTCAGGCATCATACCTGAGTGGAAAAATGACAAAATTTGTATTATTATTATTATTGTTCTGATTAAATTTATTTTTAGTTTGAAATCCTGCAGACAGAAGGACATATACCGTACTTTACACTTCACTACTGATTTAAGTACAAGATTTCACAAGAAAACTCTTAGCCCACTACTGACTTTATCCTAAAAAGCCCTTCAGTCCTTTAATGCCAAAAATCCTTTATTCCTCTAAATGCCTACAGTGTGAAAAAAAAAGGTCTCAAGAAGAATATGGGGGGAAAAAAAAAAAAGCTAATTATCTTTAAGTGATTCAAAGGGTACTGTTCTTGGCAAATTTTCTCCTTGGTACAACTATTAGAATTCCTGATAATGTGGGGAATGAACAATCTTTAATTATTACTGTAACAAGAAACATGCAGAAGAGAAGTAAGGAAGCACTCAGCCAAATATCACATTCCTATGTGAGTCAGAGCAGCATGAAGTGCTAAAAAGCAGAAGCTTTGAATAATACTTTTTCTTCCCCTATTATGTTTACTTTTTGTCTCACAGTCTTATTAACAATATTTCATCTAGGATTTCATGATCACCCAAGTATTATCTTCTACACCCTTGACTTCTGCCTGGGATTTCCTATGCAATACCTGCAGAGGAGCATCTCAAAACTGTGACCCATCCCTCTATGGGATCTGGGATGTCGTACTTTAGAGGGATCTGTCTATAGTTCTTCATTGTAGATTTACTCGAGTTCCTGACAGGTGATTTACCTACCTCAACTAAATGCAAGGAGCTCAGTGAGAAGAACAGAGGATTGAATATTCAGATCTGTTCAGCCTAAACCTGGGGAATCATGTATCATTCTATGTCTCCAGGGACAGTAAATAGAACTTAAACAATTAATTCCACGTTTTGCAAGAAACTCTGCTATGGCAACAAACAGCCAACGAAAATGTGTCTGCCTTAAAAGAAAAAAAAAAACACTTTAGTATGTTAGTATAATTCCAAGTATTTTCAGTGATCATATATACATATGATACAACACCTAGGATAAATCACTGATTAATTATCAGTGAAATGATTAATGAAACTGTCCTCTTCCTTCCTTTGGAAGGCATGTCTGTGGCTTGTAAAAGCAGCTTGTCATTCCAAGTCATTACTAAATCATGGTCCAGGCCCCCTGATATTAAACACAATTCTTACTGTATGACATTTTGAAGATACTCCCTTCAAAAAGAAAAAAAAGAAGACAAAACAAAACACCAAACTCAAAAGCCTCCCCTGAAACAAAGAAGCATTAATTGAGAGAAATAATCAATTTTCAAACTCAGATAGAACTGTACACATGGAATGATTGAAAAAAAAATATATGGACCAGTCAGTATTTGGGTAACAAGAATCCAGCTTGCACAAAACTCATATACCAAATTAGATGCATTAGTATCAGTTGAATTTTAGAAACTTCCTACCTTTTGGAGGCCTTCCTAATCAGAATTACCATAATTCAGATTTAATATCTCAAAACAGAAAATGGTTATCTCTGGGTTAGTCCAAACATAATTTTTATAATTCATTTTTCAGCTGCTAAGCTCCAATTAATTGGCTAAGTTTTTTAACTACATTAATAATTCTAACATGTTTTTTAAAAATTATGAGAAGGGAAGGGTTGTAATCAAATGAAAGATAAATTATTCTGTTGTTCATGAAGTTTAGGTATCTGTGAAAATTGGCTATATACTTCTTGTATGAATGAGTATGTTTGGTGTGAGAAGAGCTCTTCAAAATCAGCTTCTAGGGAGCCAGCTGGAAAGAAATAAATGATCAAGCAAATGAAACACAGGCAATAGTGTCACTCAACCCTCTGGCTTCAGAGAAGTTTAAGCACATGATGATTTTTAATGGGTTGGTCTCCTTGGCAAAAAAACGAAATAATTGTTCAGGTCCCCAAGAGATCCACGATTTTCAATGCCTAAAAGCTTTTTAATCTGGATTTGTTGAATTATACACATATTTGAGGACTTCATAATCTTAGAGGATTAATCAGTTAATACCTAGCATAAAATGTTCCACAAATATATTGAAACATAGGCATGACAATTCATGGAATGTTTTAATAAAAAACAAGACTGAACAAGGCTGTGAGGAGGAAAGGCTTTCCACCATTTAAGGTAATACACTGAATAAGCACTTTAAAAAATACCTTTGGCATAAGTAACAAGTAATAAAACGGGCACTAATCTTATAAAAATGTTCTTGAAAAGTAGAGACTCTAAATTCTCCCTTAAGTGTCCCTCACAGTTACATACCCAAATCTCATACAAAATGTCAGTAGCAAAAAAATGCCGTTTACGATGCCACAGCATCCAAACTCGAAGTACTGTACCCCTTCTGTGTGAGCTGCTTCCATGTGCCCCCAATGCCATTTGCTGCGTGTCTCAGTGAAATCAGCAGCGCAGTTACGACAGCCACTGCCTCAACAAACAGCACCAGCAGAGTGGGATTTAGAGCCACGCTGTGCCATTATGCACAGTCCCACAAAAGTGGCTGCACAGCTACCAGCTACTCAGGAAGAAAGCAGCTGTACACACAGATATCAGAATAAGGCTTCTATAAAGCAAAATAAGAAGTTATTTTATGATTGAAAGCAAGATGTATCCCCTGTCCCAAATCTGCCTGATGTGTTATGGCAAATGAGGAAGGAAGGATTATAGACTCACTGAAAGTGCTTAAAAAATCGATCAAATTTTTCAAGATGTAAAGTTATGACACAAGAAAATGTCCATTAAGGCAGGAAAAAATTTAAAAATCATTGATTTCTGGGGAGTTAGGATCAATCTTTTTGTGTCTGAAATTGAGTGTGCAACCTTCACCCAAGGGGCAAGCAATCTCTTTAACCTCACCTAAGGGACAACAATTCTACCTCTCTTCCAAATCAGAAAGAATTGTTTTTACTTGTGAACCTGCAGCTTCCCTAATGATGACAGCTTGCTTTTTCTCTGCCCAGCTTTACAGTCCTGAGTTAAGTGAAGATCAGAAATGAATGATCACTGTACTTACCAGGGCAAAGGAAGGATAAGGAACGCTACAATTAATCCCTGACATGGTGGTGCTGAAAGAGAAGCAATGCTGCTGCTATCTTTCTCAAGAACATGACGGTCACATTAAGATCAGTCCACCATACAGGAAGTATCATTTAAGTCCTCCATCAACTGAAAGAAGACATTACCCTTATACCTATGAATCATAATGAAATGGCAAGCTGTGCTTCAGAAAAAAAATTTAGTTTTTCTGACAGTCACCCCCTGATTCACAGCAAGCCCATCAATTTTGTGCTTCTTAAAGGCACTCTCAGACACCCTGTTATTATGCCACATCTTTTCCCCAGCAACTTGATCAGGAGAAATACTTTTGAGGAAAAGAAATGGTAGAGAGAAAAGGAATTGGGAAACATGACGGTATTTGATCTTGAAAGACTTCTGTATAAGTACTTTTCATTGATCATTAAGAATGGGAAATACTTATTAATATTGAGCTGCAATGGCATTTATAATTTCTTCTGTAAAGGAAATGCTGGTTTTAAATGAAGAAGAACCTTACACTCTGACAGTAGTATATTGATAAGCATTATTGACTGCACCAGGGAATTGAAATGGATTTAGGCTTTTTATGGCTCCATCCCTTTTCTAACAGTTCATTTTGCCATTTGCAAAGACACGCTATTCACCTTATTTTTTGAATAATTTTTTGATTTAAAATTAATGTTGCGAGGCCCTCAAGAAGTATCATAAAACATTTCAAAGCCAGCAGAATGATATAATTTTTATGCAGTGAGCCCTGTAGCACTGCATTTCAACTGTCACGATGATATCTTAATATTTCATAAACGTTCTTCCTTATTTTATGAATTTCAGGCAGTTACCTAAAAAGCAGTCTGAGTAAAAAGAGTATTTGTTGAATAACATGTTTCCATGCAAGTGGACTTAGTGAATCAGATTCTGCAGAATTATTCAAATGCTTGTCTGCATTGTTTATATTCTCCAGTTCCAATGTATTTTCCTATCAATATCTATTCATTCAGGTTTTTACTTTTACAGAGATCCATCTGATAAATGTGAAAGTGAAGCACACACTTTAAAAAAAAGTATTTTATTTTCATTGTAATTCAGAATGACGAGAATTTTAGGACTGTGTTTAATTGTCATTCACATTCAAATCAAGGGTCTTGGTTTTCTGATTGCAGTATTTTATGTGGAAACACTAATTTGAGGTAGACTAGTGCTATATTATCACAGAAACCAGTTGTTATCAAGGCTAAATAGGTGTTAGGCTTGCTAGAAATGTTTGCTGGTTTAGGGGTTATTGTTTTATTTTTTTACTCTGCAATTAATTGCACAGTTTTTAAAGACACAGCATAAGATGGGTCCCTAGCTAAAAGCAGAACAAAAAAATCTGACTGAAGCTCCTTCCACTAAAACAAAGACCATAAATAAGGTAATTACATTTGTTGTGCTGTTCAAAATGATGGAGTTGTCTGAAGTTTGTGCCTAGAGATTAAACAGATGCTTTTATTCCTAGCTTTAATTTTTACTTTCTCTGATGTGTTGCAATTAATCAAACCAACATTAGATATTTCTGTTAAAATAATTTACCTTTAATCTTATTACATCTGAGAAATCTTATTTTTGTGTTTGGTTTTTTCCCTACAACAGAGACTTGCCACGTTTATGCTACCTTAAAAGAGATAGAACAACAAAAAAACTGCCACAAAAGTAATTTTATAATCTGTCTGCATAGAATTCAGCAGAAACTGAAGCACAGCCTGTTTCCAAGCACAATGTCAGATTTATTTTTTTTTTTTTAGTTTTTTGGGTAACTTTTTATAACAAAATTAATGGCAGCATTCTCTGTCCTTAGGCAAACAACATTTTCCCTTTCTACGTACATTCAGGGTCTTGTAGCCTATTCACGCTAGCTCCTAAACACTAAGAGAAAAATCCATAACATATGCATGATATTTCAGCTGTGAACTTTATAGCCTATTATAGACTCACATTTGAAACTTTTCAACAATACTATTACTAAATATTGTGTTACTATCAGTTATTGTCCTTTTGTAATCTCTTTGCCTTCTGCAAACATATTTCTGCTACTATTCCTCAGTTGCCCTCCAACAATGAAGCAAATGACATGGGAAAGTTTGTTTTGTTGAGTAACATATCTATTGTCCAGAACAAGTACACGTTGCAAATGATGAGCAATTAGTAAACTACAGGAGTTTAAAACCAGAATTCTGCTTTGGGCTTATATATAAAATATGACACCATGAAATAATTAGATCACTGAAATGAAATAATTAGTCATAATGCTGTAACTCTACACTTTTATCACTGTATGCATAGCTGGATTTCTACATACTACAGAAAATTATAACTTAAGCTTTGTAAAGAGCCGATATGTAAAGACTTAGATTGTATTTTCTAAAGGGAAGAACACATTTATAATGTGAAAATTTATAAGTACTTAGTATTTAGCACACCTGAAATTGTGTTGTCCTAATAATGACTAAAATAAACCATTAAACAGGGCTAAAATACTTTGTCTAACCATGACATAAGTGGCATAATCCCCTAAGAAGATTCTTCTCCCCAGAAGGATGAATTTTAATTGCATTTTTTGTCAGTACAAAAAATTATGGAAAACAATTTGTAGCTACAAAAGCACTATAAACGGGTAGAAGATATACATTCCCGAATGTGACTAGTGGACCAGACTCTTTGGAAGTTATGAATGAAAGAATTTCATTTCACAATTAAAAAAAATAAATCCAACATATTATATTACTGATTAGCATAAGCACCTGTTCGTTAAAAAGGACTGAGTTTGCCCTATTATAATACATTTATTCACTGAATTTTACATGCTTAAGTTTAGATATGCAAATCTAAACTTCTACTTAAAGATCTGCAGAGGGTTTAAGTGAGCCAGGCACTCAAGATTTTTGATAGAAGGTTCATACCGTAAGTATGGGTCCTAATTTTGTTAAAGACAAAAGGCACGTTATGTCTTGTTTAGCTGACACCATCTCCATTTTACTGATGAAAAGTAAAATGGAAAGGTGAACTCTGGTGATTTTAAACGTTGTGAGCAAGGCATGAGCTTCAGGGTAACTTCTAGAGTAATTATAGAGGAAAACAGCGATAAAATGATACAGAGTTCTGGTAAAGAAGGTATGAAATCAGTTAAAGCGTCACTGAGGAAGTAAGTCAGACTTGCTAGAGAAGTTCTACATCACTCTCATAAAAAGTCCCCCTTAAAATAACGTTCTTTTATTAGTATTGAGGCAACTAATTTAATATGAAATAGTAGTATATTAAATTGAATCTCTAGTGTGAATATGATAGTTTGATTCCTCTTCTTCTGTCAGCATCCTTACTCTTCTCAGGACACCTTACCCATGATAAAAAAAGATTCAGTCTCATATGAATGCATAACCAAAAAAAAATTTCTCCCATTTTTGCAAGAAAAATTACACGTTCAACTATTAATATAGTTGCTATCAATGTAAGGCCTCCTCTCCCACCTTCAAAGCACACCTTGATGACTTTAATCCAGAATTATTTCACCTGCAGCCAGGGATAAGCTTAACATAATGGAATCTTTCTTAAGTTGGGTTGATTAAAACAGCCCTATGAATGCAAACCAAGCTAAAAATAGGTGCTAAATTATTTTAATCTTGTTATTGTATAGTAACAAGACATCACAAAATGAAACCAATTTATATTATACAAATTGGTTTCCCTTCTCTAAAAGATGTCAGGAAATGGCAGGGCACTTCGTTATGGGTGTGAAGGAAGGAAAACAGTTGCAACACTTGAAGACTTACTTCACACAACTGAGCTTTTAACATAGAAACAGGTTTTAAAAGATTCTGAGCAAACACATCCTATAGATCTTAGGATTTGGGTTAGAGCCTCTTGAAAAACCAGAAGAAAAAGTGAGATTTAACCCGAAAGAACATGAAGTTTCAATAGCTTTGTATGTCTAGGCTCAACCACCCTTCTTGAAAGCAGTGCAGAGGATTGCCAGCTATTAGAAACATGACATGCACGTGCTTAGGAATTACGTCTGCCAGATAAACACACCATTACATCCAGCATCCACTGGCACCCTCAGCACAGACCTCCCTGCCCAATTCACAGCATGATTCCATGAGGAGAATGGGTGTCACTCCTTGCAGTCTCAGGTACACAGGAATATGAAACGATGCACACAACAGCTTTATGACAGTGATGCTGTAACAACAAACACACAGACAAAAACGCTTCCCAAGAATGGGTCTTTCCCCATCTGACTGCCATTTTCCTAGGAGGATGACCTGCTCACTTCTAAGGCAAAGCTCTTAACATATAAACACACAAAGAGGTTATTTACTACATGACTTGTCACTGAGCCACACTGAATTACAGATAACACAGATAACCAATACGTAAAACATTTTCCCACAAAACAGTTTCTGCAAACAGTCTTTGAATGCCACTGCTGTAAGACCTTAAAATGTCTATCGGGAGTTGAAAAGAAGGGATGGTCAAGCTTTCTCAAACCAGGGAGACTTTTAGTTATCCTGTGCAAAATTCTTCATGCAGACCCATGGCCACCAAATCCATTGTCCAGGAAGAACAACCTCTATCCCTTCCTGCATGGTTTCTGCAGGACCACTAACAGCAGCCTGGAATTAATTCTACACTCAGAGTCAACCTCATACTACATCATATGTAAAATGAAAGATACCTTTGTCCTCTCAGTGCTTTGCTACCCATGTGCTCAGATACGTACTGAAGTCAGCTCAGCTCTCCTTTAATTTCAGTGTGTTAGACCGATGTATTTATAAGAAAAGGATAGTGAAATAGTATACGGAACCAGAAATAGTGTATAAAACCAGAACCTGACATAAAATTGCACTGCGTCATTTCATAAGCTTCAAGGAGAATACCCACAAAATGATTGCGTATAGGAGACACAGATTTCAGGAGCACTTGTCTTTTAAGAATTAAAAGCATTGGTAATACAAGAGAGTGGCATGCCAATACTGCATAGAAATTGCTCAAAGGCCTTTCAGACACAAAAATTGTGAAGCTGGTTTATCTAAAAGCCAGGAAATGCCTGAGGTCTCAATACTCCTCAAGTAAATGCAGGAAAATATTGAGTCCAGGGCTACAAGTGTACAGCACATATTAACATAATTCAGTCAGTCTTAAATCCGCATAATTCAATTTCTCACAGTGTTATTTAGTAAGTTCTTAGATTCAGGTTTCTGTGATAAGATAACCACACGTGTTCCCATTTTTGATGGGAAGATTAAAGACCACGTAACATAAGGAAGGAAAATCCTATCTTATGTAAGATAAAAGTGGCTTAAAATCCCACAGACTGAAATCAAGATTTTCCTTTTATATTGGGATCTGTCTCTAAGCCACCAATACTGTCATACCTGTCATTCCAGAGGTGACCTCTCAATAGAAGTCCTGAGAAATACTACAGAAACATGCATGGAGGAAGAAGCTTCTGTCATAATACATATTATAATAACTTCAAATCAGTATGACACCTTGCTGTTCACTGACTGACAATTTAGAAATGCTTTAGAAAGGTGAACTTCTCACTATGTGGTTTATGCATGGCCTTCTAAGCAGAGTTGCAGAGACACATCTTAGAGAATTTTTCAATTCGATTGAATTGCATTCAACAATTTCTCTAAAGTAATTTTGGTGAAATTAAATATATTCCTTCACTTGATTTCTGCTCCTTTGTCATCTCTTTCACGATCTAGATGCATAGCTATTATAGTAAGTAACTTTAGAGTTTAGACAAAAATGTTAGGTAACAACTCTTTCTAGTGAAACTCTTATTATTCACACAAGCCATTTCTCTTTTGTTTATTTTTGCAACAAGAAATTATTATTTTTGTTTAACTCAATTACAACACAGGGTTGTAAATGTCAAACATTGTCCTTCAATTACTACAATTATTTACGCTTTTGTTCGAAATTATATAAAACAATTGAAAGAAGTATTCATTTAATAAATCAGCATTTCATTCAGGTATGAAAGGCCACAGACTATAAGGCAAAAGGATAAAATGACTTTCATATTCACTAGTGTAAATACAAGTTCAGTTATACAACAACCTTTCCAACAATGTTACCAGTAAAGAGAAATATTCAGCTAATTCACCTTAAAATAAGGTATAATGAAATCGGTCCAGCAGCTTAAGAGGGAGGATTATAAAGATAAGAAGACTTACACAAGGTTTGAACTGGTGTGAAAAATAGTGTATGTTTTGAGGAAATCTGCACTTACATACCTTCTCAAAACAAGCTGGCTTTTAATATTGTGCTCAATCAACCTCCTGCTTGCTTTTCCATCAGTGTAGCATCATTGCATAAACACACAATCAAAAAAAAAAAAAAAGGTGAATTTTGCTGAGCAGGCACATTAGCTACATGAGAGGACACTGATTCTCAATTCCATAAATAAGACTGTTACTCTTATCACATGTTCCTGCACTTTACAAATAAAGACCTTGGCATTCTTTCACTCTGCATGGGTTGTCTTCTCACTCAGCACTTAGTTTTGCATCAGTTCCACTTGCTGGAAGCTTCTTATTCAGATTTAATCTAATACTGATGATTATTACCAAGACAACAGGCAAAAAAGGGAGTGTGAGATATGAACACAGAGCTTGAAAAAGATTACTCTCATCACTGATGAGACAAGAATCACATGGCAGCAAACCAAACCATGTGACTGCCTGGTGCCATCAATGTTCTTAAACATTTGAATGGAGAAACTAGTTAGCAAAAACTGTCCAAAGAGACAAAACACGTTTGAACTCTAACACTGCTGAGAAATCAGCATGTGAAAGTTTCCCAAGGACTGATAAGTTCTGGAGTCCCACTGTCCCACTGAAACTGCAGGAGCTGCTACACTCACGACACTGACCACTTGTTAGAAGGACAAGGCCATGGGCACACACAAACATCAATCAGGTGCTGTACAGATCATGCCATCCAAGACAGCAGTTTCTGGTACACACAGACAAAGGCTACAGCATCATTTGCAGACCTGATAAGTGAACAGCCCCCTGAAGCTCTTCCTTAGCACCTATCTAGAAGCCCCTTCAGGCATGCCTGCACAGACCCCTGCTTCTGGGAAGACAGTACGCAGCCACACTGGTTTACTGAATACAAGGTGTTCTAAGCAATACTGCTTGTGATTTGTGTATCATCTAAACTGCTACTTCTACTAGGAAAAAAGGAATTTACAACACTGCCAAAGAGGTAGTATGATGGCTGTTTGTAGAGATGGAACCAAGAGAAACATTATCTTAATTGTCTGAGGTTTTCTAGGCCTCCAGTAGAGAAGATATTAGCTAAGAGCAATGCTTGAAGAGTGTGCTGGCATTCATTGAGCTCCAAAGAAAATGGTCATGCTGCCAAATGTAATTTTTCCAGCTGCCAGTAAGGCTTGGTAAGTCCAATGTCCTATGACCTTGGACAGAAATGAAACCTTTGCAGACACATGGGTAGATTTCCATCAGGGAAAAGGGTGAAGAACAGAGGTAACTAGGGACAGAGCAAAAGGAAATGGCCTCAAGCTGTGCCAGGAAAGTTCAGGTTGGACATTAGGAAAAATTTCTTCACAAAAAGCATTGTCAAGCACTGGAATGGGCTGCACAGGGAAGTAGTAGAGACATTATCCCTGGAAGTGTTAAAGAAACAAATGGACATGGCACTTGTTGCTATGATTTAGTTCACATCGTGGTGTTTAGCAAAAGGTTGGACTTGATGTTCTTGTAGGTCTTTTCCAACCTTAATGATTCTATGATTCTATAAAATGAAAGGAGATTATGTTGACAGAAGCTGCTTTTGTGGGGCAAACAAAAGCAGGAAAGAAATTTTTCAGAGTTTTGATTACTGGAATAGAAATAAGCTGCTGACTCAACAACACTGGCAGCAGATGCGTAAAAGAAAAAGATTCAGAGAGTTTGAGAGAGTAAACCACAAATTTTAGCTGCTTATTTTCTATTATGCATCATAGATGACTGTTGAATTGCCTGAATGTAGGTAGCAAAGGGCCAACTGAAACCTGGAACTAAAACTTGAACCTATCTTCCCTAATCTTTCCCTTTTATGTTTATCCTGGCCATATATGATTAGCATCACCGAACTGGATGATCCCAGGCTTGCTTTATCTTCTTTGAAAATGACATCTGACATCATGCATTTAGCTACGTTTTCAAATGTACCAGTTAAGTGCCTGAAATTTTACAGGGTTTTTTTCCAGTTACATCAATAATACATAATTAACCACCGCAGATGCAAGAAGGTAAATTCAAAAGGCAGATCTAAGCCAAACATTTACAATTTAACAACTGTAGTGCAACATATGTATGGCTCATATGTTATCGTGTTCGTACATACCATTATAATAATGTGCAGTTAAAACAGCCACACGGTAAGAAATCAGGTAGAAATCAGACCTTTTCTCCTACAGCAAAATCCCTCCTACACAAGACTACCAAGTATTGTGGGCTAAAAGTGCCATTATAACACGAGTAACAATGCTAGAAACTATAAGCTGCAATTTTAGCTGCAGAACTTATATTCCTTTATTCCTCATTTAAAAAATGTTTTTCATAAATTATATTGACTGTTTCTAAAGTTTCCTTCATTTGCTCATTCCAACTGCTTACTTCAGTTTCACCATGTCTATTTTCTGCTTGTCCAGCACTGTCTGAAATCTCTCTCCAGAGCAGCGACAATGTATTGTGAAAGAGAGTGAATCAAGTTAATAGCCATGCTTGCTACATTTATGATGCATCAAAGAGCCGTAAGGGAAAATGCAACTACGGAAACAAACTGTTTCTTCATTTTAGCCTTTTTTTCTTTCTCTTTTTTTTTCTTTCTTTTTTTTCTTTTTTTTTTTTTCCTTCCTGGATTGCATGTCTTTGTCCACAGAAAGTTTGGAGCAATTCTCTTGGAGTAGCAGAACTTCTATTTGCTTAAATCAGATCAGATGTCTGTCCTAAAACCAGACATGATAGAAAAGAATATAAGTTATTACTGATTCTGTTTGCCTTATACAAACGACAACAGCCAATAAAAGAATAAACTGGAAAAGCACTCCCAGGAATTTTTTTTTAAAGGAATACAGGAATCCAACTGGAATGGAGGCATGGAAATATCAATTGTTTCATTCTTATTAAACCTTTTATTATTATCATTATATTCAAATTAAACTGTTTAGTCCACTGCTTTTCAAAGTAGGAAATTCTCTTCAGTCCAAGGTATTTTGCTGAAACATATTCAAAGTAAATGAGTACAAGATGCCTCAGGATATGACTTTGTCAATCACAGGAGTGCAATACTTAAGTACAATTAGCACCTGAAATATCTACATTGTATGTGTTATCCATGAACTTTCTTCCTAATTCACATGGAAAAAGAATTAAAAAAAAAAAAAGAAAAAAAAAAAAAAGAAGCTATGAAGAACCTCCTTCATCTGCAAACATCTTAACTACTTACTCAAATCACTCAAATGCCCTCAATGAAATGCAACCACCATGACCAGAACCTGACTGGATTGGTAGAGCCCTCTACTGATTGCAGAGAAAAAAGGAATAATAACAAACTATTTATTTCACCACTGATTTCACATTAGGCTAATATATAAGTAGCATATAATTACTGACAAAGGTAATTTTCTATTTGAAATATGTTTACTTCTGGTAAAGCAAATAAAAGTTCTGGACAACTAAAGCCTAATATCAGACCAAATTGTGGAATTGTTATTCAGAATTATTATTGTAGAATATAAAGCAAATAATAATGTGCATTAACACACAATTTTAATGTGCATTAAAAGACAAATTTTATGTTTCATAACTTTGATTTTCTATTTACACAGAATATTGGAATTACCATCTCTGTCAGCGCAGCACCAGGCAGAAAAGATAACCATCATGTTTATGCTAATATATACTACAGAAAGATAAAAACAAGTCATATTTTGTTCTTCTAAAACTTCGTCCTCCACATTTAACTCTGCATCACAATTTATTAGGGGAAGAAGATGTCCAAGAAAAGAACTGAAATAGGAGATAAAACATAAACTTACATGACCATTAACAGTAAAGCTCTATACAGGAGTTAGCACAAGTGTGATTTACTTCATAAAGTTTATGCAGCAAATGTAACTTCAAAATTACTGATAGAAAATTAAAGATAGATAATATTGTGAACACTGACATCCAGATTAAATGCAAGAGTCAATATTTCTGAAACACTACCTAGTTCAAGAACATATTAGTTTATTTCCCACTTTATCTTATTAAAAACTTACTATCTCATATTTTTTGTTTCACACTTCACAGAAGTGAAAGGAAAAGGCAGAGGAAAGCTCATGATTCGCTACCATTGCTATTTGAGGGATGACCCTTTGCTACGTTAAGGGAGTAGACAGATACATTCTGGTAACTGTTTCTTGGCAACAGGAAGGAAAGTGACATTTTTTTTCTTTCCCTTTGGTTTTTAGGTTTGTTTTTTATTTTTTTAACCCCACAATGAAGCATACAGCTCCGGAGTTAAAGAGGCCATGGATCTGTCATACTGCAAATTATTTTGCATTTTCCATAACTCCTCTTGGAAATACATTGCTGTTCAAATTTTAGTAAAATTAACAGGATTTAGATACATTTTGCTGCATCTGTGGGTAACGGAACATCAGGAGACAACAGATTCTGAATTAGATTTCTTAAAGAACAAAGTGCTATCCATTCCATGGATATCCACACAAGTCTGCCAAACAGCCAGTCAAGAAGGCCATTCTTGTGAGCCAGTCTTGCAAACCCCCAAGATTTTTAAAAGCAGATACAGCCCTTGTTGAATCAGACTTGGGAGTGCCTCTCACATCTACATAGATAAGTTTTAACCGTGGCCTCGCTGATGATAGGTTTGTTTTGTCTTACAGACTTTCAAGGCTAAAACTACTGAACAACAAGGACTACTACGTAAGTGCAGAGCCCTGAGGAAACTCAAGACCAACCACTTGTCTCTATTTTAAAAAGCTGTCCTGTTACGTATCTAAAACACTGTGCATTGCAACTTTTAATATTTTATACTGTCATAGATCCATATGGAGTTACAACTTGCTTAACCGAATACGGTTTGAAACAAAATTGGTCTAAGGAGTAGAGAAAATCTACAATCCTAATTAATGTATGTTTGACATAATTTCCATTAAAGCCGCAGAAAAAATTAATATAATGCTAATTACTATTATTTTTCTCAGTACACTTGATGAACATGACGTGATTCTCATCTTCTGAACATTAATAAATATTGGATTAAAGCACTGTGTTAAGGTACTTTGTCTATCTGCTCTTTTATGCACATGCAGATGCACATTTTATGAACTGTGTGAGATGCTTGGAGAATATACTCTAGATACAGTATGTCCAGTAACAAAATTAAATAGATCTTAATCATATGCAAGCACAAAATCTCTTTGAATACTGTCATATTTTTCAAACATGAAGATAAAAACTCATAGCAGCATTTGTTTTTCACTCAGCTAGAATCTTATTTTCCTCTGCTCCAAACTATGTATGCAGTAAATGAAAAACATGCTAAGACACAAAATAATGGCACTTCCAGAGTGTTATGTTAAGTACAAAACACATTTCCATTTATTTTCCCTTTTAGCTTTTGGGACATAAACAGCCATATAATATCATTACTTGGTATTTTTTTTACTACTACATAAACTCAAATACAAGTAACAATGATTTGTAACTTAATAGTTCAGAAATGAAACAGCAGGTTAGTAGCTCAAAAGGCTACTGCATTACAGTGTACAATAATGTTCAAAATAAAATGTGAGGATATCTCAGTTCAAGAACTAAAGATCTTAATGGTTAAATGCAATGGTCTTCCATCCATTTAGCATAGAGCAACATCATATAAATCAGTGAGGTGAACACTATCACTTCAAATATAGGCTTATTTCAGCACTAGCTGCATGACACAGAAAAGTTTTTTTTGCTCTTCTGCTCAAAGAAAGGCCTTTCAATAGTCTCAAAGGAGAAATCTAACGATGCCACGTGCTGAAATACCTCGTCGTCATTTGGTGCTTCAGAAAAGCCTGCTGTTTGTCCTCACACTCTTCACGCAAGTGTGACTGTTTCTCTCTAGTTAACAAATTTTAGCTAGCATTAAACCTTATCAGTAAACATGGCAGTACTGCAAAATCAGCAATTAAGGTCTCAATAGCTTCCACCAATTAGAGCTGTTGTGTGCCAAGAGCTACAGCAGAGACAGATTGTGCGCCGGGTTTATTAACTCATTCTTTTTGCAGTGGAACAGCTAAGTGCCTCTTTTCTGGCCACATTAAAGTACATATAGTTGTTTTACAGTGACATACGCCTCTGCCTTAAAAAACAAAAACAAACCCCCCAGAAGGCTGTGAATTTTTCATCTGGGAGCTTTCATATCTATACTGAAGGAACTACTATCTCTGTAAGTGAAATATAATCCAGCATGGCTACACCTGTTGCTATGCAGACAGCACTTCTCTTATTGAACCATCCAAATGAAATTGTTTTTCCATGTCTCTACCCTCATCCCCTATTGGTGCGCTCCCTGATCCCAAAAGAATCTGCACTGATGGCGACTTCATTATCATGAGTGACCATTTCTTCATCTGTGTGGGGGGAGAAGGGAACTGGTACAATCAAGCTTCAGAAATCTATTTGCATAGACATGATGGCAGATATGGATGATAGATTTAGCTGGAGAGAAATCTTTCAGTGAAAAAAAAATACCATGAGACTTTGAAGGATAGGTTTAACGTTTTAGATGTTGGAATGTAAGCTCTTCCAGGCAGGGACCAGAATGCTGTTAGGCATTTCTATTCTCCCCAGCACAGTTCAACAATGATTAATTTGCACTGCAGCACTAGAAATCATGAACAATTAAAACCTGTGGTTTTCCAAAGTGCTGCATACTTTCAGCAACTTTTTTACTTAAATGCAGATGAAGAGGTAGACCTATAAGAAACCACGTTATTCAGGATTTCCTTCAGCAAGAGAACATGCATTTAAATCTAAATGTTAGAAAATGTCATTCACTGCATCTGTTAGGATAACTAGAATGCAATATTAACAGCAATTCACATTAACAGAGTCCACTTAATATGATCATCAATATTTCAGACTGATTTTGAAACTGAAGAAAAAAGAAGAAACCAAGATGCATATGTAACAAGATTTATATTTCATGAACCTTAATTGCTGTAACTAGGGCACAGGGATTAAAGGCCTACGCCTAAGGCATCTGGTCCTGAGGACAAAATATTACACAAGCATTTCAGGTTTTGGGTTCAGAAATTAAGTTTAACCCTCCTGATTCTGAAGAAAAGCTGAAGCATGAAATCTGAACAAATCCCATTTACATGGGATGCACTCCTAAAACTACCTGCTTACCTAGAAAAGAATTTTGAAGATGAGGAACTGCTCTGTCCATCTTAGGTTTTAATAGCATTTGCTGGCATTGATAGAATTTTATGAAATTGCTGTAACAAAGGACTGACTGAACGAAACCTGGTCAAAGCACTCACTGCTATGGTGAGCCCTGTGGCGGGCGTGTGATATCTGAAAACACACACCCTTTCAGAGACATTTGCACAATCAAGGGCAGATTTGGCCCTCTTTATCAGAGGTCTCTCCTCTGTATTTGTATATAAACTCATTGCAAGCCTAACTTACTGAACAAACACTAGTGACAAAACTCAAGAATCTCTTGGTAATTAGGCATTGCTAGTTGAGCTTCCATTTTCACTATTTCAGTCACAATCATCTTAAGAGCTATGCAGTCAGCTATGCTTTGTTTTATAGCTCTCTAAAGTTGACTTCAAAGGGTGGCTACCAGCATTCCCCATTTCAGATCTCCTGTTTAACTCAGTTCATCTATTGTGCGTTCGGCTCAGCCCCAAGCACCAGCGATGGTGCAGCTGTGGCACCACTGTGGGTTAGCTCAGGTCAACGAAATCAATATAATTTACAACTTTTTACATTTTCCTAAACTTAAAAGCCTGACATGTACTGAAGGAGACTGTAATCCTTTTCATATGCTTTTCTACCCACAAGCAGATATTTGGCCCATTAGTTCAGTCCCTTTTAATCAGTACAAGTAAATTAAGTACCTTAAGACACGTATCTATTTGCTTAAATGAGAACAGGTATATATTCTTTCTAGTAATTTCCAAATTACAGAAAGGAAAACTGTTAGTTTTGCTATCAGAAGATCAATTATTTATTACTTATGCTGTTCTAGGAAATGTTTTGGGTAACTCAGGGATGGAAGAAAGAAAAGATTCTGAAGAATTGAACAAGAGGCACCACCTCAATACAGTTTTCAATTCCATTTTGTTTAGATTGCAGCAGAGGATAGATTCACCTTGAATATTCTTTTTTTTTTAGGTGAAATGACTGTAAGCCACAAAATAACATTATACAGAAACACAGCAGAAATGACTGATTTTCCATTTCAGAGAAGAGAGGAAAAAAATCCAGGCAAAAATTGTTTTCTGACATCAAGAATTCTGGAAAATACACCTCCAAAACCATTTTGAAATGTATTTAACCTCTGGGTTCTCTTGGGACATACACTGCATTATGTTATAATCATGTCAAAATCATGTCAAAAATATTTACAAGCATTTACTTTTCTATTTTCTCCTTCAGTTCAAAAAATCCCAAAGCAATACATCTAAACGCTATAGGTATATTATTGTATAAAAGCTGCTAGAGCAACATTTATCCTCAAATAAATAGACTATGAGGTCCACCAGTATAAATTTTTCTCTCATTGCCCATAAATCTCATCTAAATCTATTCCATGGCTGCTCCACAGATTCCTCCTTAGGTCTCACTGTGAGGTTTCCATTTTCAATGCACCTCAGATTCCTAATTCCAATAGTTTAGCCAATGTTCTCCACCAGCTGCTAAGCTGTTACCATTAGTTACAGCTCCCTTTCACGATTTGTAAGCATTATCTTCATCCCAAATGATTAGGAAGTGTCTGAAAAGAGTCATCTCTACAGGCATTCAGACCCAATTCTTCAAAATAACCTGAACTTTCTGAAATGGCCGTGACTCCGCAATATTCCGTTTGGCCCCTGGATCTTGGACAAGTCCTACAGCGTGTAATAGCTTACAGTCTAGAAACAGAGCCTTTGCTTTAATGTATCTCCTCTACCTTTAAAAAACTGCAGCGTTCTTCTTTATTAAGACCTCTGGGACCACGAAAATAATTCCATTCTTGTTTTTCTGCAATGACATCAGATTACAGCAGTCTGCTTCCTTTCTTTTGCTATTTATTCCTTCTGTTACATTTTTTAACATTTATATATTTACTACATCACATGTCATTATTGAGAATAACAGCTGTCAGAGACTCTGCTCCATCAGGGGAAAAAAGATCTCAGAATTTTTGACTCTGCTTTTTGCAAATCTAATTTTCACTAATTCTCATCAGCGAAAATTTGTGTACAAATGCAGATTTAGTGCTGAGAAACTTTTTGTCTGTTGCACAGCTTTTCCTGTAAAAATGTTTGATCTTACAACTCGCCAGAAGAAATTAAAGATGTGCCTACACCGAGCAATGAGATCTAATGAAAGTAACTATTACATACACCTGAAACAGATGATCTAGTTCATCTACATGCTCACACTTAAAGCCAAAAGCAGTTTCCTTTCTCTTATTTTTCTTTTGGATGGTTCTACATTAGAACTTTCATTACCAAACAAAAAAAAAAACAACAAAAAAAAAACCCTAGACATCCAGATTATTCAATAATTGGAAAAATGTAACATGATGAGGGAACTCAACTTCATTAAATACACTACAATTTAAGTGTGTTGATAATGAAAAATGTTCAACCAATACTCATATTAGCAAAGGCTACCCAGTATATCTTCAACCTTTTTCTTTGAGCTATGACCCACTGAAGAAGATACTAATCATTCGGTGATCTCAAAATGATTCCTTTTCTGCAGAAAAAGAAAAATAGAAATTTGTTATAGGCAAACCAGTACCCTGACAATACTGATTGCTACAAATCTTCTGGAAGTGTTCACCCTAGTATTACTATTATGGGCAAACCATAATTTGATTATTCTTTTTTTTTTTTCTTTTTGTAACCTTATATATTTCCTCTCAATAAAGGCTTTTGTAGTGCTCTTTTATTGCACATACTGTGTAGGTAGAATTCCTCAAGAAACAATGCTTTTTGTTATCTCTAGACTCTGCAAGGGGAACCAACTGATTCACCCTACAGCCTGCACAAAGTCACACAGACCTTTGATGCAAATACACACTTCCCATGTTGGGCTCCAAGATATTACAGGTAAAACACACAACTTAAGGCTAAGTATTAGCATTGCTTATCAGAATGCTTCACATAAGCCTACAGAGTAAGGGTTTTCCAATCTTTTTTGTGGAAGAATATGCCTTTTATAAAATTTGGAGATGAGAAAACTCTGATGCCTTCTCAAAATCTGACCAGTGATACATCGCACTAGGAAAGGAAAAAGATGTTGCAGTAACATCTTTAACCCTTCTCCCTGCTTTAAAATAAGATTATTACTTTATGTGCCATGTATTTGACAAATACAGTTTTTCTGCATGGCTGGGGTTAGAAATTTACACCCACAACTGCAGACCAGCAACCCAAGCATTTATGAAATTGTCTCATGCATCATATTCAGCTTTCAGGATTGTTCTGCCAAATAAGATATGAACAATTCTACCTTAAACATTTCAATATCTACTTTTAAAAGTGCAATTCCCTATCCTTTTATTTTGTGCTATAATTCTGTCTCAGGGTAAAACAGGCATAAGGCCTATCAAAGTTATCAGCTTCAGACTTCTTGCATTCCTATTCCTGACACTTGCTTCTAAGAGGAAAACTGAAAACTGGTGAGCTATCATTTCTATCAGTAAAATCTGGGGGGAAAATGCAAAATATTTTCCTTCTTTATACACAAAAATCTAAAATAAATTACAGATACCTGAACAAATATCGACTGTAAAAAAAAAAAAAATAGAAGAGTTCAATGAAACACACCCAAAAGTTTACTTTTGCAACCAAAAGTCTTTATACAAAATTAAAACAGACAGTGATCCTGCCTGAGGAGAGAGACTGCACCAGGTGACCTTCAGAGGTCCCTTTCAACTTCAGCTATTCCACAGTTATGAAATTTGAATTACTAAAAACAAAACATGAATTATGCCACTGTTTTCTATAGAGTTGTAGCACCTAATAACATTTTGACTACAATCAGCATTAGCCAACCTACATTTTAAAGGAGAATTTAACATGAATTTACAGTTGAGACAGACAAAATAAATCAATGATAGGAAAAGAGATTATACTAATTTTACAAAAAGAAAACTTAAGCTCAGAAACCCTGTTTCCCATTTACACTAACAGCATTCACTATGCTGGCAGTATAAGGGGCCTTAACACAGCTTTAAATTTAATTTATGTAGTGTACAGTGGGCTTAGTACAATCAAGAATAAGGCTGGAATGAATCAAAGTACTCAAGATTACAAATTACATCTCTGCAAATGACTAAAATTTAACTTTTCTAATATTGAGTCCAACATGTCAGTACAAAGATTTTTGTCTTTTCAAAAGAGGTTATTTCATCAACAGTGCAAAAAGCTCTAAAATTAATTCTGTAGTTTAAGATACTAGAACTACAGAAAATAAAACTCAGTAAAATGTCTTTTCTTTTAATAGCCTTGTTACAACTACAAAAAATTAACCTCCACCCTTTGTTGTTAGGGTGTGTATTGCCATACTATTTTATATATATTAGATATATCATACGCCTTACAATTACCGTATTAATTTAGCAATTAACAATTTGTTAATTTCAGTTAAAATGGGAGCGTTCTCCTCTTTTTAGGCACTGTACAAAATCAATAATTATGACCACTCATCCAGAAAACTCTTTTGTATTCTTATTTTGTAAGACTTCATGTACTCTTTTCTCTTTGCAGGAAAAAAAGTGTTTGCATGAGAAAAGAGAATATACCAATTCACTCTGAGGGCAGGGTACCTCAGAGCAAGACTGTCTCAAATAAAAAAAACCCAGGGACAAACAAAGAGTATTGGAAGTATCAAGGGCTTCTTTCTCAAAGATGGTAGTAATTTGGTTCTACAGTGGTGACAACCTCTCAATATTAAACTTTGCTATTAATTCTCTTTGCAATGAACAGGTAGGGGAAATATGCCAAAGAGCCCTTCCTCCATCAGACACAGTGTGTAACTTTTTTCTCCAGGCCTAGTCAGTGCTGAGTGCTTCTAATTCCTCACTGACATGTTAATGAATACAACCTTTCCAAAGTTCAGCCCAGATAAGCCAGAGATGATGAGGGACATTTTGGCAACTGAACAACAGAGAGAAAGAAGATCAATCTTTTAAAAGATTTACACACTTCCCTTAATTATCTTCCTAATTTATGTGCATCTTAAGTGAACAGTAATTCCTGTGAGGCTCCATTTGCATGGGCTTGTAACCTCTCAGTATGACAGCAACGCCACGTTTCACAGGCTGCAATTGTTAAAAAGCATCAGAATCTGGAAGACTCATTTTGCAGTGGAGATCACTTTTGAAAATGAGCATATTTCATTATTAGCTTACAGACTGCATTTTTTTCCCCCTTAATTTCTAAATAGACTTCAACATTAACATTCATCTTCAAAACTCTTCAAAACTCTTTCCAAGAAAGCTATCCTACCCTATCCTAGTCAGTAAGAGTACGCCTGGAGACAGTACGTTCAATTCTGATGCCAGCTGCAAATGTCACTGTTTGGAACTCTCTTGACTTGTAAAGTTTTCAGATACAGTGGTTTACAAGCTGCACTTATCAATCACACAGATTTTCTCCTCAGACATGATGTGTGAACATGTATTCTGAATATTTTAAAAATATTAATCAAAAGTAAGCATTTATGTGCACGTGTCAAGATACAGTTACCGCACACACTTTACTCTCACTAAAATCTTTTATATAAGTTTGCAATTTCATCCTACTACATAAAAACTTTCTCCACAATATCAAAAGGCTTCCTTGTTTTTCTTTATTGATTTTCTTCAAGAAATTTCATAGTATTTAGAGTTGAAGTCTGTATTTTTTCTGGAAAAAAATTTCAACCAAACTGTGATTCATTACAATAATATATCACAATCTTTTTGAATCTTAGAGTTGCTCTGCAAGTTTTAAAGACGAAAAACAAAAATTACAGTATAACATTTACAATTAATATTTTAAATATAACATATATGAAAGTATACAGTAAAACTCCCACAGTTTGGTTCAATAACAGATTATTAATTTAAAGAGCAGTGAGGGATATAATTCAGCATCCATACACGTAAAATACTGCTTGCCTTCAACAAAGAGAATATTTTACATTGCTCACTCAGACTGCATAAAAGTATATTAACTACATCATGACATTAGTGAAAAGCTGTACAGCTAGATGATCTTTCACATAACCTAAAACGAAAGACAAACTTTCCAGGGTAATGTACACCCCAAAACCTTTAGTTGAATTTTATTATTTTTAAAAAGAGCATTTCATGGCATGCTTTTTTAAAAATGTCTCATTAATATCGATCTAAAATATACGCTGTATACACAAGCACATATATAAACGTATAACTAACAACTGACTCACATATGCTGTTGCCTGAATATGCTGTTGCCAGGCAACAGCTATAAAGCATTTTGCACTGCTTGCAAAAATCTGAATGAATGATTCGAAGAGAGATTATTTCTAAAAAACTAGGAAGAAAACTCACTACTGGAATTACATGAATAATTCCTTGTATATTTCAAGGACTCATAGAGCATGTTCCTTCCATAATTACCAATTTCAGAAAGGACAATTCCTTTGGGTAGGATTTGAAGGGCATTTTACAACAAGGAAATTCATGTTCTGTGCATGTGGCTAATGTTCCCACATGGACACTGAACCAAAGCCACCAAAGTTAATGGGTTCCTTAAACCGATTTCAGGGCCTTTTCACTGGGTCTTTTCATCAGGCTTTAACGTCCATCATAGGACAAAAATGACAGACTCCTAAATGAAAAAACAGAAGTCCTTACAGGAGATACAAATAAATTCTCAATAAAATTTTACCATCTCACAATATGCAAGTGAGAGAGTCTGTACAAACATTAATTTGTGTAATCTTCATTCAGCTAAGGTGTAATCTCACTGAGGCTAGTGGTATTACACCAAAGAGTAAAAATAGAAGCATCTATAATCCATTGATAACATGGATGTGATATGCTATCTACAAAAGAGAACTATTTGACTCTTTAAGTAAGTGCCATCCATTACAGAATTACCAGACCTTTGGCTATCACACCTCTTGGGAATTAAGAGGTGGAAAAGCACATCAAGAAAGTCAACTGGGAAGCACAGCAACTTCAAAGAGCTTACCACAAGCCTGACTCACAAGTTGCTTTAACACAAACATTACCATAAAAAAGTTGTGGGATTTTTTGTCCTTGTTTACTGTGGCTGCAAGATATTTCTTTCAATTTCCTGTACTACATGCTAATCAATAAAAAATGGTCAGAAGCTCAAGATGATTGTTCTTTCCATAATGACCAAATTGGAAATCCATGTATTTTCCTTTTAATTCTTCAAATCCATTCACATAACTGTAGCAAGAAGACTGAAAGCAGTAATTATTGGTATTTTAAAAGATACTTTCAGTATTAAGTAGCGAATGTGACTAGCTTCTCTAATGGGTTACAGTGAAATCCTTTTAATTCCGTATCTCAGGTTGCCTTGAACTATGGTGAAAAAGAAACTCCTTTACGTGGAAGGAATCTGAAATGTAAATCCCGTCCATCTGGAGCTTTACAAAAACTAAATGAATTTATTATAAATAGGAATCAAGGTTTTATAGTTTCATTCAAATTATTTTCATGCTCTGAGATGTTAACTCACAGTTTATGTTACCGGTCAGGATTTAGTTATATAAAAGGCAATCTCGGTGCTTACAATCAGGCCGAGCACCTTTCCCATAGACAATAATACAAAATAATCTATGGAAAGGACATCCACTCCAGGTGCACTACTTGCCTGTACTTTTTCATGTGTTTGTTTCTTAGTATATGCTGTGGCAACTCAAAGAAATAGAAGAACCTTTACTTTGCCCTCTGTATTCATCATGACCCACTTGCAGAGCCAGTGTGATCAATCAATGTAATCTCAAACCCAAGATATTTTGCAGGTCCCTTTGATTTCTTCACCCTAAATATACACTCAATATCAATTGAATGTTAGGATTCTGTAAGACACATACTGCATTATTTCAAGAGGAACCACGTTGCAATCAGTTGTTTGTATTCATGGCATTGTTAGTCCTGATTGATTGAAGACGGGGTTAACAGCAGAAGGAGAAACACTGTGTTCATTTCCAGAAAAGGTACCTGTAATGATCTAAAAGTATGGTTAAAAATAGGGGGGGAGGTTATACAGTAAAACTTCTAATTTGGTGACTAAGAGCAACCTACTATTTATTACCCAATCAAGACTGACTGGCAGGTACAATTTTCTCTTCAGATAGGTGTACTAGAGTATAAACTGAAGCATCCAGAAAATAATTCCACTTAGTATGTGGAAACACAGAAAAATTAGTCATTATTAACAAACTGAGTGAAAATTTCCAATAAATAGGATTCTTTCGTTCTGTGGCCAAGGCGTGACAAAAAAAAAGACAAAAACAAGTAAACAATAAGATTATGACTTTGAAGATTGATATGGGTCAAAACAAGACTATCAAAGTGACACAGTGTTCATTTTTAATTAGACTTCCTAATGTGACATCAAATTGTTTTTCTTCTAAGAAACAGCACTTCAGCAAGGCATGAAATCCTCACAGCTTAGTTTATTAGGAGGCAACAAAGGGATTCCAATCTGCTACAAGAAAGTTTCAGCCCATAAGCACAGCCAGTGCAGTACAAAATTGTGTCATATGAATTTTAATGTGACACAAGTATGAAAGATTCCAAAAGAACAAAGGCAGCATAGTCCTGTTCCACACTACACAAATGACCTATTCTGATCTGAACAGCACACCACATTACAATCAAATTTATTTCAAAGAAGGGTCACACAGGTCAAATGTAATGGCTGCAAGAATGAGTATTTCCTTTATGTAGTATTAGAGAAAAGCAAAATATCAAACAATGCAGGAATGCCGGGACACTGAAAAGAAAGGCATATTTAGGCTGCAGGGAAACAGATTTTATAAAGATGTTTTAATACAGTCATCCTCAATGACTACAGTTTCTAAGTTTCAAAGACACTATGATACCTTGAAGATGCGACGTATACATGTGAGCTTGCCTACCACATAGCCTTTAAAATATACTTGACATTTCAAGGCACCAGAGAAAAGTTTCATGTACAGTTCATGCTTAACAAAAGTAAGGAGACAGGCTAAGTGGTCGGACTGGCTGGATGTCTCTTCATGGCCTGATATCTTCATGGCAGAAACCGTGATATTCCCAGATGTCAGAAAACGGCAACAGAGAGGCTGGTAAAGTTCCTCAGCTGACTATCCAACCTTACAATGAAAGCAGCTTTAACTACATAAAAGTATCAGAACAATGAGGTCTGCTTGAAAATACTGGGCTGTCTGAAGAATACACAGAAATTCATTAGGATGTAAATCAAATGGTAAACAAGCAGTTAAGGATTACAGTGAAGAGCAGGCAAAACAAAATTTAATGATCAAGTATCACTAAACAAAAAAGTAAGGACAAATTCTCACAGTTCTTCTTGCCATGTATTTCCATCAAGATTTAGGCATCATTTTTATCTTAAAATCACTTTTCTGAACAGAATCAATTACTGTTCAGAGTAACAGCTCGAGTCCTGACTTCATGCATACTATGAACAGAATTTGAAGGTACATGGGGAGTAGGCAGACAGGGTAACAAGTACTTAGAGCAAGGTGTAAAATGTCAGAAGTAAACATTATACCACATTTAAAGAAAAAAAATCATAACTATTTCTATTTTACAATTAGATAAGATTTACTACTTGGGTTTTTGTAAATTAAATTCTTGAAAAACTAAATTCCACCAGAAAGTTCTCCCAAATGAAAGCTTTTTGTTGTAGGGCTTTTTTCAATAAAGTGAAAATATACTATTGAAGTATCTTCCATTTGATTCCTAGCCAGGGCTCCCTCAGTCACAAAACAAGACAGAATAAAAGCTGAATTGGAGGAATTTTCATAACAAATTGGCTACCAGCCTAAAGGTTAGAATTAGTTTTTAGTTTATTGCCCAAGTCTAGCACTAAAATCGGTATTAGACACCTCAGCTCTCCAAGTTTTAATCAATCTGCTTTTCAGGAGACTTTGGAATATTCAAAGAATGTAGACTATTATGACCAAAAAAACTACCCCAGTAACTTCCAGTGCGTAAGGATGAAACATAACTAGCCAGAGATAAAATTCTATTGCCATATTTAAAAATTATCTTAGCCTTAGTTTCCAGAACCCATAGCTCTCTTCTCTCTTTTCAGTATTTTTGGAGGTTAAAAATATTCATTTGCCAGCAGACATTTATATCCCAGAAAACTGATGTATTCGCCTACATTATGACAGCTCCAGTGTAAGTCATTAAGGTTTGGACTTGGAGACAGACATAAAGGAAAAAAATACAAACCTTTAATGTTTCACTTGGTGAACAAAAAATGCATTTAGATATTCAGTCACAAGAATCCAATTAGCTATGGATATATACACACACATTCATACCTTTCAACCATCACAGTCATTTGAATTTTGATGCTATTTTCTATAAAATAGAACCCCTTTTAAATTGTATTTAATAGATTTATTCAGATGTGTGTTTCCATATGTCATATTTAAGCTTATACTACCACCTGCCTGAGGCTGTATAGTCTGAATTGTCACCCTCACACAATTCAGTAGGAGAAAATCCTCCATAGACACCATATGAACTGTTCCCTTCTGCTTAGTGTAGAGGTACAATAATCATTATGACCATGGAAAATATCCATGCAAAAAAAAGTTACACGTGTCCCCCTTAAAAAAATAAGATCAACATCTTCAAAACAAAATATTCAAGCTACATAAGGTATTCTGCAATGAAATACCACTGTCTTCATAGTTTCTTTTACACAGGTCAGCAAGTATCATCCAAGATTACTGTGATATGAACTCTGTATTTGTTGCACATATGCCATAGACACAGGTATATAAAAGTATTTGCATACATAGAGATATGCATACACATAATTTCACACTTAAAGCACGCTGAGATGGCTTCAAATCTTTTTTTTCTTTTTGAATAGATTGGTTTGCAGCAAGATATAACTTGCTACAAACATCAAGGTGATGGGATACCATCATCTCTCTGCTTTGTGTTGGGCCCATCCAATAACACTGCTGAGCAGGGGAAAAACTGATGAGCAAAGGTTAAGCAGAGGACTGCCAGAAACAAACTAAGGCTTAGAAATTGCTTCTTCGGATAAGAGTAATGCTTGACTGATGCACAGAGTGACTCTGGGGTTGCAAAGTCATTATTAAGAGCATCCATTCTCTTTAGATTTACACCATATCTCAAACATTTGTAGTTGAGGCTATTAAGGGTTTGGACCAAATTTTCCTGTGCTCTTTTGGAATTAACAGCCCTGCCAAGCCACCAAAGTGCTCCAAAGGTCAATTTATGATTAGTGTCCCACCATCCCGCACATTGTGTCTGCAAGCAAAGCACAGCGTCTGGGGGGGAAGGGAGAGAGGGAGAGAAGGAGGAGGAGATAAATATTAGCACTGTGATAAAGTCACAGAGCACGACTTGGAGGAGGGCAGATTTCACATGGTCCCTGCTGTTAGGTTTCAGGGGAAGCAGAGACCACCCCCTGGAAGGGAGAGCTGGTAGAGGCCCTGCACTTTTTTGCACACCTGAAGAAAAAGAGAAAGAGTGAACACAAAGAACCTCAGACCTCCTCCCAGCCTCAGGGCAACAGGGACTCGGACCTTTTGGGATTATTGGCAACATCAGCAGCTGTGCAAGCCTGCAAGCATTTCTGTTCTCTCACAAAGGGTAGGAAACAGCTCAAACCGATGATTCCCGGGACCGACTGAAGTTTAGAAAATCCTGACCTCTGCACACACTCTGCTCCAACTTCACCGCCTTTTCAAGATTTGCTGCACCCCTTCAGGGAAAGTGCCCGTGGACAATCTGATAACACGGCGTCGCCGAGCACACCGTGTCGGTGGGCACTGCGAACAGCCACCCTAACCTAAGAGATCGCCCCGAGTTTTTATCATTGTCAGCCTCTGCATCTGCCTTCAGGTTCATGAGGCTGTCACCCCGTTGCCTCCCTGCCCGTCCCCGGTGCGCTGCAGCCTCCCATTCCCCAGTCCCCCATGCCCTAGGGCAGAGCACCACCACACCTCCACGCTCGCTTTTCTCTGTTACTCCGGTACCAGTAGAGTGTTTTCTGACCCTGCCCTGATTGAAAACATCCCTCTCCGAAATGAGAGAGAGAGAGAGAGAGAGGGAGAATGTGTACACAAAGTTTACAGATCCTGCCTGCGCCTTCCTCTCCCCAGCCAAGTCCTTGCCGGAGGCAGGAAGGCGAGGGACAGGGGAGCGCAGGCACGGGCAAAGGGGGGTGTCAGCCCCGGCCTGGGCTGGGGGATTCGAGCACGACGGGGGCACGGGGCGCAGCTTTTCGCGGACAGTGACCCTGGCGGGCGATCGCTGAGGGAGGAGCGGCGCCTTCCCAGAGAGGGGAGAAGCCGGCTCTCTCCAAGGCGCAATGGCAGCGCATCCCCACCGACCCCTCCGGAGCTGGGAGCAAAGTCCAAGCCCGAGCAGCGGCAGCAGCGGCGGCAGCAGCACCACCGGTAGCAGCGCCAGCGGCAGCCCCAGCACCAGCAGCACGAGCAGCAGCAGCAGGTCGCCGCGCCCCGCGCTGGCGGCCCCGGCCCGGGGCACCGCCGCCCCCCAGGCCAGCGAGACGACACCCAGCGCCTCGCCCCCACCCCGGGCAGCGCCGGCGAAGGGAGAAAGAACTCACCCCCAGCTTCCTGCTGCGGATTTTCACGTAGCCCTGTTTGACTATATCGTTAAAGTTGGAGGCCATGGCAAGCGCTGCCTGCTTCCTCCCCTCCGCGCCCGGAGTCCTCCTTCTCCGCCGCCGCCGTCGCCTCCTCCTCCTCCTCTCCCGGGCCCTCCCGGGTGCCGCCGGCCGCTGGCTCCAGAGGCGCTTCTGGCATCCAGGCAGCGGCAGCCGCCGCGCTCCGCTCCGCCCGCGCCCCGCTCCTCCCGCGGCCGCTCCGCTCCGCNGCCGGCACTGCCCACCGCCCGCGGCCGGGGCCCCGGGGAGGGGGCGCCTCAGCCCGGCAGAGCCCAGGGCACGGCACGGGGCGGAGGCCGGGTGCTCTCCTCGGCCGCGCCGGTGTTGCCCACTATTCTCCAGGCTGGTGGATGGCTGTGGCCGCGGCATCCCCGGCTCCGGTGGCGGATCCTTTCGGAAACACGGCCAGGGAGGGCATCTTTCAGCCTCGTGTATTCAGGAAGCCGCGTAGACACCCAGCAGCAAACGCGGAACCGTTGTACAACAAACTTAATGAAACAAATATCTAAGTTACAGAAGTGAAGGGGGAAAAAAAAAAAAGAAAGGAAAAAACCGCATTAGTCCATCTGAAGTTGAAAAATTAGTTGTCACACAGGCTTTCTGTGCTCTCCGCAGCGATGACCATGTGTCAATTACTGCTCACTGGGGTGGACCTAGCAGAAGAACGACTCCTGAAGAAAACATGATGTTTAGGACACATTAGGAAGGGAAAAAATCCCCAGGAAATTGTGTTTGCTTTAGTTACATGTGAAATAGGGATGGACAAGAATGGACCCAAGCTGCTTGAGAAAGGAAAACTACGGATATATGGGATTGGCAAGAGAGCGCATGACTATTGTAACACAAAATTGTACCTGATAAACGCTTTCAGCGGAAAAAGTTTGATTTGTATGATAAGCTTAACGAAAGCTTCATGTGCTCTTTTCCTAAATATCTGCTGCACCATTGCCCTGAAGCTTTCTGAAACAGGAATTTGCAGTATGTGGTGTGCTACAGACTGGGGTGATGAGACGTAATTCTGTAGTTGAAAGTTTGTTAGGTTTATTTCAGGTTTTCAAAACCAATAGACAACATTAGAGATTAACCTTGCTGAAAATAGGAAAGATACAATCTAGAAAAATTATTACAGGGTTTGGATGATGGAATTATAAGGAAAAGCTTTGTAATTTTATATAACTACCTGGAGTACTGCATCCAGCTCTGGAGCCCTTAGGAAAGACATGGACCTGTTGGAGAGGGTCCAGAGGAGGGCCACAAACATGATCAGAGGGATGGAAAATTTCTCCTGTGAGGAAAGGCTGAGACAGTTGGGGTTATTCAGCCTGGAGAAGAGAAGGCTTTCGGGTGACCTTGTAGCAGTCTTCCAGTACCTAAAGGGTACTACTGGGTACGAAAGTGTTTTTGCTAGCCTACCATCAAGGGGGTATGGTATCCCATTTAAAAACAACAAAACAAAACAGAATCTTAACATCATGATCTTGCATCTTCATTGACTGCTTTTAGCTTTGCATTCAAGTCTAATGAGTGTGAAAATTACGAGACTATGCCAAGAGAATTCTCTTTTCTGAGAATAACCCTTATCATTTATTCTGAATCTTTTTTTCCTTAATTGAATAGCAATTAGTGAAGCACATGAAAGTTTACCCATCCATTTATTTTCTAACAACTCAGTTCCTAATTATACAAATTTTGGAAGAACTACCAGGAGTAGAGTTTCTGCATTCTTTTTATCCTAACAAAAATTTCTATATAATTATGCACATTTTAATAAAAGGTATGGTCATACGAAGGAATAGAGAAAAATATTTAGCCCATATATAATTGTGGCTTCCTTGGTATTTCTAGTGAAATGTCAAAAGGATGAGTTTGAACTCCTACTTTTGGGTAGAATGTTATTTCCTCCTTAATTTCTATTTTAAAGATATGTCAAATCAGAATATTCAGTAATTTTAGAGAGAAAACTGGGATATGCCTGCAAGAGAATTCTTTCAAGACACCTTACAACATATCAAACAAAAGCTTTGTTCAAAATGAGGCTAGTGATTGTTTAAAGTACAGAAAGCTCTTGAAGGATCAAAAAGGAGAGGAACATTTTCTTTCAATTGCCAACCAGAAAAGTACATAATCCTATTCAATTAACTGACAAAAAGACATTTTCCTTACAGATTAACCCTGAATGATTTGTAAATTTGTAGAACTGGTTTCACGTGCAGTCCCTGCACCCTCTTCACCACCTCTCAGCTACACAGAAATGGACTTGTAGGATCTGAGAAAAATTATATGTGCTCTCGAATTGAGATAGAACTAATGCAATCTTTTCTTTTATTTTTTTGATTTTTTTTTTTTTTAAGATTTCTCTGTTTATCATTCAAAAAGAGCAGTAGTTTCAGAACACACAGCATTCCTGGGCACTCTTTAGTTTTCCAGTTTCTGCAGTAAGAGGTAAGAATACAGCAGAACTTATGTCACCTCGCTAACATGCATGTCTTGTCAGAACTCTACAGTGGAAAATTTCTTGCCAATGAAATTGAAGATGGTGCTATATTTCCAAAGCTAATCATCTATTTATTCTCGAGTATATTGTTTTATCATATAACATGCATGGAAAATTGTTTTGATTTATAATAATCTTATAGCTATTATTAATTTTCACCAGATTTTTCTCCAATTATTTTTTATTGTTTCCATATTTTTCTTTAAAATCCATGTATGAATTGCATTGCTATTACTTGTTTCATTACAACAAAAATGCAATAAAAGATAAGCAAAATATGTGTAAAACACAAAGCATTTCCATTCTACAGTCTCCAGAGTGTAAATTAGCCAGCCTGAGCTTATAAAATGATTGGTCTGGTATTTATTTTCAGCTGCTTTAGATAGCACCAGACAGAATAATCAAATATTCATTTGCATATGAGTCCCATGGGCAGCTTGGGGCACAAATGCATAGCAAGGCCACTCTGAATCACAGTAATACAGACAAACTCTCTTGTTATTTCCCCACAAAAATACTCGTGTGTTCACATGACATGCATGCATTTTATTTGCTGAGAAAGTCACAACTTACAAAGGAAGATTCCTCAAAGCAGTTACCTCAAATGCTCCATCTCTTCAGAAATCTCTGGAAGTCAAATGGTCTTAGAAAGTCAACAGGTACAAACCCCGTGGGCAGTGGCAGGAGGACAGAGTATGATTCCTTCTGAAGAATACATTGCCATGAATTAGTGCCTTAAATAGTTGCAAAAATATGATGTTTTTATATGCCTGCTGGTGTGAAATCATCATTTGAAAAAGGAAATAATTCAGCAGGTAATTAAGTCACAAATTATTTCAAGCAGAGAAGTTAATTTCTGATCTACGTAACATAAGTACAATCAAATCTATTTTGGACAGACAATATGTATTGCTGTTTGCTTCTGTCAGAAAGTAATTAATTTGAATGAAATTATCTTCACCTGTGCTTACTTGACAAAATGAATAAATTTAGGCAGTATATATTTTAAATCTGAATTTATATATCCACTCTTTGTGAATGATTCACACTCATGAATAATTTTCCAGTGATGGTTATCATTATTTGAAGTTTCCAGCCAGGGTGGACTTTACCACACTTTCCAAAGAGGAGCACAGAGAGCTCCTCTCAATTTTTAGCTATTTCTCCCTCTATTTTCCTGACCAAATACCAGCTGAGACTAAAGGAAGAGCTCTGGTTGAAAGTTTATCAGGGAATTGGCAGTTAGTATTTTATCACGACACCTGATAAAAAACATGTTCTCACCTAAAGCTGTTTCCAACCTAAAATAAACAGTCATTTTTATTATGATAATAGAAATTTGCATAGGCAATGCCAAGGAAGAAACATTGGCTAATGTATTATTAATGTGTTGAAAGCCTACCTTCAGCTAGGCTTCAGACAATTATTTTGCTCCAACCATAAATCACATACTAACCAGAGCCCTTTGTGAACTAGCATGAAATATAAATCACGTAGATAGACAATATTAAAAAACTATTGTTTTCCATGGGCATTGTAAAAAGCAAAGCCATCAGTTCCTGCATGAAACCACATGCATATTTATTACTGGCCTTCTATCCAGACCAATAGTACCTATTTTTTTATCTCCCAGCTGTAGGGTAGACATGTAGGCTTTTATCTTACCCTGTTGCTCCCAACCTGTGTTGGAAAGGTAAATTTTGAAAAGTGTCATCTCCTAGTTCATAGAGTGATATATTTTAGCTGGTTAGTCTGGTTTTGGAGATCAGAAAAAGGAATATTTTCACCTCTGCTTGTCTATCAGAGGGCCAGTGAGAGTCAAAACCTCTTCTCCTCCAAGACTCTGACTTTGGACACAAATCATAATTTATGTGTTCAGCACTTTGCCCCAAACCAAGAAGTACTGTGGGCATGATTGGGGCCCCAGTATCTGTGTAGGCAAACTATCTTTGTCTTGGCAGGTGTGCTCTCTCGGAGGTAACTACACCAGCCAGAGGAATTACTTTCCCCAGATATCTGCCTCGGTCTGGTTTTGGAGAGCAATACCCTGCAGCAATGATGTTAGAATTTGTATACTGACTTTATCATACAGGACTTAGGCTGATATATTTGACTATGAAGTGTAATATCCAAGAGTAAGGTACCGTGCTTCTGCTTGTGGGGTAATAATGTTTGGAATTAAGGCGGCTAAATCTTAGACAACCCGTTAGATCTAATCCCCTTGCAAACAAATATAGCTATAAAAGCATTAATTTTCTAACTGGCTTCTGCCAATTTCTAAAAATGAAACATGGTGAATAGCCCATAAGCTTTATATTTAAAAAAAATATATTTGGCATTTTACCTAAAATACTCCAATAATCTTCAGAAACAGCTGCATGAAACCTTTTAGGGAATGAAATCCCATTTTGTGTAGAAAGTATTCTTTTCCATTATAATTACCTTACAAGACTTGAAAGTTAAAATTTAGCTAAGTGCACTTAAGACAAATTTGAATTCTAATTCATCCAAGTTTTCTACCGTGTCTACTATAAGAAGTCCTGAATTAAAAAATATCCCACCTATTTACTGCCATTCTTTGTATTTTGTGTGGTTTTCTAGTCTATAAATTGTCAGAGTTATAGTCTGTTAATGAAAAAACTACGGCGGATCAAAAGCTACCAAATGCATTCTAAGCGTATCCCCTTCCTACCTTCCCTCCCATCTCACAGGGAAATTATTATATTTGATTGACCTGTCTGGTTTTCTACCAATTCTATCCTCCCAGGTAGCATTTCAACCTGGTCTTGTGATAGAATCTTAAAGAAGATAATTTTCACTGCAAGCTAAGCCATGTTATATTGAGAAAGAGAATGAATGTAGAAAAGAGATCTATTCACTTCATGTTTCTTTTAATAGAAAGAACAAGGTTTTATGAATGTGTGTACAGAAATATGCACAAGGAAAGAAAAAACCAGCCTACACCCAAAAATGTGATAAGGAAAAGTAGGATAGAAATGTTAACGGAAGAACCTTAAGAACGTGGAGAAAAGGGACTGTCACAATGAAGAGCCTCAGTGCCAAATTTCACAAGCAAAGTCTTCCAAAACACAAGTGAAAGCTAGGACAGTATATCTTAGCATATTTTTGTCTTAGAGTTGACCCATCCTTTCCCCTTTTTACCAATTTCTGTGAGAGAAGACAGCAAGAGCGTGAGAAAACAGGAGGAAGATAGATCTGCATTAAATTCAAAGGAGATTTCAACTTGACCTAAAAAAAAGAGGAGTGGAATCTAGCCAAAATGCCAAGGAGCAAAATGTGACTGTTGTTAAATACAGCCTTCATCACAAATTTTGTTGCCTTATTCTTTTTCTGTATTTTTGTTGTATTGTTGCAACTCCATGTTTTAAGGGAACTGTGTTCTTTTAGCCTTCATTTTGTCTGTCAGGAAAGCTGACTCTTGGTGGTGATATGCATAATGCATTTCATTATGACAGCTGTGGTGAGTCTGTTAAGACACAGGACTTCAAATGTTTTAATATCCAGCTTCTAGCCATAGTGCTCCAAAATATCCAAACAAGTGCCTCCACTTGTAACTCTAGACCAGCTGGGAGGTGCCAGTGCAGAGATCTGAGAGAAAGAAATTAACCAGAGTTGTGTAGGAAAGCTTTGGATGTGCAGGAAGGTTCCAGGAAATGTGTCTAAGTAGGGACCATCCGTGAGAACAGGCACAGGATCCTTGTGCAGCTTGGCATACCTTAGCAGGCTGACCAGTCTGCTGGGAGTAAGAAAAATTGAAAGGTGGGTAGTAGTTTAGAAATTCTGTGAAAACTGATGTCAGGTAAAGAACACAGACTGTGACTTGTCCTGTTAGTAAGAGAAGGCAAATAAATGTTCAACTATCACATTTACAGCATTGCTGTTATCTTCCAGCCAATCCCTGTGATCACACTTCTGGACTATAAACAGCATGAGTTTCTTATGTCCAGGTGTCGCAGGAGACAGTGGGTAAGATGTAATTACTGAGGCCAGGATGTCTAATAGAGGAGAAGAATCACAAATTCCTAGCAGTCTAGAGTTCATTGGTTTTGTTCACAGAATGGCTTATTTAAAATCCAGCTGAAGGGACAGTGGACCAGCCCCTGACACTGCAAGCAGCCCCTGCAGCTGAGAAAGGTGTCTGGATGCATAACTTTTCCAGGTATTCACAGCCTTCACTAGTTCAAAGTGTGGTCCTGATGGATATCACACATTTCAGAATTTAGTAGTGTTAGTGGTAGTGGAGGAGGCAACTCTCACAAACCCACTGCCTCAGCATCACACCTCACATTATTTACTTTACCACAAAATGTATTGAAGCTTATGAGAACATGATGAGGCACCTCCTTCAGGAGAGTGTACAAAACCACTGTTTTATAAAGCTTTGTTTGTTTGAGAACATACTGGGTAACCATTCCCCAAACCTGTGCGTATTCCACTGTTGTATGGGTGTATCTGGACTGTAGGAAATAGATGCCAGATTTGCAGAGACATTCCATGGTTGCTGTCAGTACCTGTAACTTTCGCAGGACAAGACTGGGACTCAAAGTAGTGTGAGCTCATAGGGAGGTCTAAATTTCATGATCTTTTGGGTATGGTCTGAGGACTGGGGATTATACTGGATTTTTATAACCCTGAACATGGCTGTGCCTTCAAATCCAGAAAGAAACTAAGCATCAATCTTTTGAAGTCTGCAGAAATCGTGGTTGCAGTCTGCATTTTCCCTGGGCTGACATTGGCTTGTTCTACTCTGCACGACCCCAGCAATTCCAGCTTGGGTCCTTTGCGTGGGTAGGTGGGGAGTGGCAGGAGGGAAAATCTATTTCAGTCTTCGCAGCCATGTGCTTTTCCACTGGAAGTGGAGCTGCTTTTAATGTGTTACCAAATCATCATTCCTCACCCTCCATTGCCTGCAATATCAGGTAGAGTGGGCGGTATGCAGCCCTTCAGGGAACGCACAGTGTAAAACATAAATATTTCCCTACTTATCTTCAATCACATATGTGTATGATTTCACAGCTTAATCTTACCTGAATACCTTTGCAGAATGGCTCAATATTAACATCACAGACTTTCTGTAGATCTTTAGAAGTATTAAGGAATTGTGTACATGGCTAATTGCAAATTCTTTATCCTTTAAGGTTAATATTTATTGCTATTTTATTGTAGTTAATGTATTTTTTTCCCTGTATAGAGAAGTTTAAACTGCAGCTTGAGAAAATAGAAAATGGATAGATATTATTTTGAAAAAACGGAATTTATGATTTTTTTTTTCTAGGTCAAATAGTTCAAAAAAGGCTTTTCAGATAAGATAATTTTTCTCTGAAAAATTGCTCTCTTTTCACATTTGAAAAAAATTTGTGACATTTTAGGCTGAATGAGAAAATCTTCTCTAACACACATTCATTTGCCTCTAAATGTGCATGTTGGGATGTGTTCATGCACAAATAAATGTAGGGTCCAAAGTGTAACTTATAATAGAACTGTTATCTGCTCTCCTGCCCTAACAGTGCAATAAAGCTGTTGTGTATGTCTGTAAAATGGAGTTAAACATTTTATGAATGTTTAAATATCATCCAGGAATCCATCAGCGTCTGACTTATTTGACCGCAATTTTTTTTGTTGTTGTTTTTTATAGCTTCAATTTAGTTACACAGACCTGGGTACCTAACTCATTCTTTTGTTCCAAAGACTGTAATTTTAAAGGAGTACTTTCCATGAACCTAACAGTTTGAAGCACTAATTTCATTTTCAGACAACTGTAATAATTTGATAGGAGTTTCTGAGTTGACCATTTGTGACTGTCAGATATGCTATTACTTGCCTATCATCTTTTATTAGGAGGTGATTTTAATGTTTGCTCTTTGCTGCCTGTATTTGTCTGTCTTTTTTTTTTTTTTTACCACAGATGACCCAAGTTTTAAATATGAGACTATTTTAATCAGAAATCAGCATTATTATTCATTTCAAAGGTGAGATAATTGCGACTGTTATACAATTTCCAGTAGCTATTATCTCTATTGAAAACTGAGATATTTTTCTTCCTCCTATGAATCTGAAATTCATATTCTAAGAACAGCACTTCTTGGAATTGCTCCTTTTCTGGAAGGCATTTTTAGCTAGGAAATATTTATTAGTTAAAAAATTGATACTCTTTTATAGTCCCCAGCTTTTTAGTTTTAAACATATTACAGAAGTTTGCTACGAATAGCATATTTCTTTCATCCTCTATGAAGTCCATGGCTGTTTGAAATGACAACCAGCACGGTGATGAAGGCTAGGTGTCTACCAAGATTGAAAAGAAGGGGAACTTAAAACAAGGTTTTTGAATTACATCACCCTTGATCTTTCCCCATAATTCAATAAATAGATATTAATAGGGGGTATGAGATTGTAGGTGATGTTTTAAGAGCCTGGTGGATGACCCTAAATGTGGGTGACAGAATAACCTTAAACAACTAGATGACATTGCATTGAAAAGATCCTAATTAATTCTTCGTAGTTCTTTTGGTTCCATTCCTGACTGGTCACATTAAGATTAATTAGGAAAGTCACAACAGAAAGCCACCTAAGCAGAAATCAAGTGAAAAATTCAACATTCTCTCTCATTAGAATCAGAAAATTTGCTTGTTTACCTTCTATGCTTTAACAGAGACCAGAAAAGCGGGTCATATAACACCCAGAAATATAATTCTGGTGAAACCTTTGAAGAAAAACCTTCAAACTCATTCAGTGTATCCTTTATATCTTATTTAATATGCCTTTTGTAAGAGTATTATTTAATACAGTCAGCTGTCAATTTTGCTTGCCACACACACACACACACACACATTAACTATAAATCAGCTTTGATTGTAATGGCTTTACTATTATTGCAGCTAAATCTAGCATTTAGTTTCAAATTAAAAACATATCTAGCAACCAATAAAAACATTCTACCTTTGCCAAAATACTACGTTGTGGGATTGTTTAATTTTAAACTTAACCAACAAATTCACTACTATTTATTACTAGGGAATCTGATACTCAGGATAGTTTCTGTAGATAAATATGCTTACAGAAAAATACCTTCTAATAGTAAAACATCATAGGCATCTGAAACTAAATCTTTTCTCCTCTGCAATGTGAAAACTTCCAACTTAGGTCCACAATATGTGATTGATAAATGCAGGTTTGACACACTTTCTTCACCCCAACACCATACTCTTATTGTCATCACACCACCCCAACCAATGAAGAGAAATGGAAAACAAAGTCTCTTTTTCACTCCTACTCTGTTTAAAGGAAACTCAGCAAAATAATTTTGTTTACTGCCTGCTATTAGATGTACTGCTTTTCTTTTTTTTTTTTTTATGAAGAAAGGTGGAAGATAGCATCTTGAATGAGCCCAGTAGAGGCAGCCAGAGACGAAGCCAACAACAGCCCTAGGAAACTTCATGACTCCACAAAGAGCTGGGTCACCGCAGAAGTGAGAAATACACAGTGGGTTCTTTAGCATTCCCCTACAAAACCAATGATATTAGGTTTTCATAGAGAAAGTATGCATAATCCTGTGACATAGGAATGCCAGCTGAAAACCATAAAAATATAAAACCTACTTATGTATCATCAAAAAGATGTATGGTGCTATATGAAGCTGAGAAGAAAAACACCATTTCAAAATCTTCCTGGAGAGATGTTTGTTCTTCTTTGAGGAGAGAGTGACCATAAGTTTTAATTGCTGATATTTCTCATTCTAGACCTTTCTAAATCAGGTGAGGTCTAACAAGTATTCAGTGGCTACTGTGACATTGGAACAAATCTCTAAAAAAAGGTAACAGAGGATCTCCTCTGAATACTACTAAAAATTGCTTAAGGTCATTGACATGTAACTGGCCAAGTATTCAGAAAACCTAAATGGAGGTCCTCAAAGCAACAAAAAAAATCAAACCTTTGTTAGGATGTAGTCACGTGGTGTCAGAGGAAGGTGTCTATTCACACTTTCCTGTTTTCTTATAAGGCGTAAAGAGTTTGGGTTTTGCAAAGGACTGAATGAGCAGATCCGACATATGAACTAATTTTTTGTACTAGTTTTAATCTGGTCTTGTAAAAAATTTTGAAATGGTGTAAGGTGTCTTTCTTCTTTTTATTGCATTTAATTTTATGGTTTCTTCATTTTTTTCCCTTCTATTTAACAGTTATATAATGCTTTTACAATCATTTTTCTGATGCATTTTAAACAACCTATGCACTTAAATATAGATTTATATGTGTGTATATCTTTATATGTATTAATACCTTCCTAAGGATCATGTCTTACTATAACTCAGCCATAGAGCAGCAGGTAAAAATCTCTCTCTCTGTTCCACAGCAGTTACAAAGCCCTGTAGTGCTCTACCATATCTCTTTCTAATAAAGCTGTGCAGCTGAAGGCCTATGCTGCTATCAATAGTGTGTGTGAATGCATTTGGGTTTTGAGTGGGTCTAATGTATAACTTACAAAAAGATAATTCCACTTACAGGCTGAAAAATGTGCAGTCCCTCATTTATGTCCTACGTAGGAAGCTACTGAGGATTTTTGCCTCAAAAAAAATCCCTTTAGGTTATGGGATTTTTTTGCCTTGCATGTTTGCATAAGAAATAAACCTGTTTTATAAGGATGCTTTCAGAAAGCGGGCCCAAACAGGGCTTCTTTTAATCTATTGGCACTTTTTCTTTCAGCTTTTCAATGCGTTTTTTACTTGTTAGTCGATTTTTAACAGTGAATGACACATTCTTTCTTGTGTCAAGACCTGAGATCAGAAAATCCTTTCCTGAATATTATAATAGTAGCTTATTAGAGCTTATATATTCAAAATGTCTGATGCTTTCCAATTTGAAGTTTTTCAAAACGTCCACATTTCTGCTATTTGCCGCAGACTGGGGAGCATGAAGGGAGGAAATCTATGAAGCTGACAAGACTGAGTTTTCTCTTTTTGTGGAATCACATTCATATTTGACTGAACGTACAAAGAAATGAAATGTCTCTTCTCTTAACTTCTGTTCTTCAGGAAATAAATCTTGGCTGCGTGCCAAATTCACCCTGGCACGTTCCCAGACCAGGTTTATACTACTGCTAAGCAATGTATAAAGCAGCCACAGCAAGCTGCCTGGAAGTACCACATTACTGCAAAAGCAGGAGAAGGAGGAGAATTGAGAGATGGATTTGGAGACGTCAGAATTCAGACTGATTGCACAATCCTCAGACCAACTCTCTTCCAAAGTGCTTGATAGTACAGCCTTTAGTGACTTGGCACACTATGGATTTTCACAGCGAGTCGTTGATTGTCCTTGGACTATGTGCAGTGACAGGGAGTTAAACCTTGCTCTAACTTTCAAACATTTCACTCTGTGACCTGAATAACACGAGGATGATACAGAGGAAATGAATGCAAGCATCAGCTTGTGTTCACATTTTTAACAAGCTTTTGAAAAGGAATTTAAGAACCAGTGCATCAAATGCTGGTGGAAAATAATTTAATTATGATTTTAAAATTTTTTGCATTTCTCCCACTTCCGTTTATAGTTTTACTGCTCTCAAAGATCTTTTCACTCATATTTTCCATGAAAAAGCATTCCAAAAACTTCTGTTTCCACTTTTTCTCTCAGTGTGGTGAGAGAACAAAGCCCACTATTATTCTTCCAAAAATCCGTAGGCAAAGGAAGTCAACAGGACATTAAAGCATGCATAAGAAATAGAAAAATTTCTTCTGAGACCTAGGGATTTGGGGAAAAAGTTGAGTTTTTAAGAGCTTCTGCTCGTTCTCTACTGCATCCATTCTTGATTGCATTTGCTTTAACCTCTGCCTACTTTCAAGAAGAACAAAGCATGAGCATTAGTTACCCCACTGCATAATTCAATTGAGCATTACTTTGGAATTTTTTTAGCATATACTGAACGTACTAGTATGAAAGAAGTGACCTCAAATCCTAATTTATATATGTCATTGGATATATATAAACAAACAAACATAGAAGAAGACTCCCTGAAGTAACATGAATGAATGTGAAAATAGAAGATTTCTTAATTTGGCTTCTTTTGTGTCTCTTACATGTTACATGTTTTGACTTTAATACTGTACTAACCTTGAACAAAGTGAAGCTTGCACAACAGTGTAGGTTAATATTAGCTATGAAATAGTACAATAAATCAGAAAAATGAGCATGGACTCTCATGTTTAAGGCCTAAAACTTCATTTCTCAAGGTGATGTCAGAACAGAACAATTAACCTTTTTGTAAATTTATAAAAAATTTATAACAAACTTCAAGAACCTTTTAAATAGAAATTTGGCATACATCTCTGCTCTCTGTTCATTATGTGTATCTGATTTTAAGGCTTGTATTTAGATGCAATATCCATTTATTGTGACAATTCAGTCTTATTTTCTAGCAGAGAGTAAAGCAAAAAAATATTATTGAAAGTTTTCATAAAAATAAGCCTATTTTCTGATGATTTAATTTAAATATAGAAATAACACTTTGGTGGGAAAAGTCTGTTAAAAATAACTACTACTCTTTCTATAACACAAAAAGTTGTAACAAAAGTTATGACCATCCCTAGCCAAAATAACAAAATTTTCAAAACAACTACTCTTTTAAAATTTTGATTTTTTTTTTACTTTCAATCAGCTCCATCAATAGCAAGCTGGGAAAAAACCAACCAACCAACGCAAAAAAAATCATTAGTTTCAAAGATTTTCCAATCTTTCAGGTTTAACCCCAGTGGACTGTGATGTGCTCTTCCTACTAAGGAAGATTGCAATGAGAATTTGATACGTAAACTCAGTAGACATGAATCAAGAAAAACAACATTCAATTTAGTCTTTCCAGATCCAAGAGCACAGCACTTCCAGCCTGTTGGATAAAAAAAAGCACTGGTATTTAATTTTTTTGGAGGTTGGGGTGGGAAAAAATGAAATGAAATAACAGTAAATTGATTTGTTCAGTTAATTGAGCAACTTGGAAAAGGATTCATTCTTATTTTTGTCTGGCATATCTTATATTCATAGCAGCCTGCCAAGAACTGCAGGAACAAGCACTTATAATACAAAAATAAGAGTGTTTATTTTCTTAATAAAAATAAACTGTCACTTTTTAATCTAAATGACGGCATGTAGATAATACTTTTTTGTATTTGAGATTGCAACACCCTTTTGCAACATCCCCAAGTAAAATGCATAAATGATGAAGGATATTAATTATTCATTTGGAGGTGGGAGGGATCTTACAATGACTTAAATCTGAAATGGTGAAAGTAGACCTGGAAAGCTCCCTGTTAGTGCCACTTAGGCATAAGTTGTGGTGGAACCGAACAAGAACAAGAACAGAAAAGCTTAGAGCAAGCAGATGGAAGAAGATACATGCAAGCTGCAATAGAGGCATATTGTCTACAAAGCATTCAGAACGTAATGTCAGGAGAAGTGAAAATCAGTACCATCTCGCCATGCCCCCAGAGACCCCCGCGTTCCAAATTTGTCAAAAAAGAAAAAAGAGTTAACTTCAGTGAGCTTGAAGTCCACCTACAGCAGACAAGACACATGGAACTGCTGCAGTGATGTGCCCTCTGTGGGGTGTTACTGCATTCAGAGTCACCAGACATTCCCCCAAGCAATGAGTGCCAAGGTAACCAGAGACTCTCAACAAATCAACATGGAATGAGAACTAAGCAGAAATTTTAGTAATATTAATATTTTTGCACATACTTCAGCAAAAGCATGCAGTAAGTACACCATTATCTACCAGGTTGGATGGACATTTTGGGTGCTGCATTTCTTTGTATGGCAATTTGGTTTTGTTTCAAGCACAGTCCGTGATGCCAGAGGTCTCTATGACAAGAGGAATGGGACTTTGCCCATAATTGGATGACTAAGACACAAGAACAAAAAGAAATTGCTTGGAGGAGGAGGTTTACTGGGAGTACTGACTAAAGCTGCTTTTGAAAGCCAAGTGTTTCTGCTTTTCAAGTTGATAAGCACTGAAAAGTAACTCTCTCTTCCTCATTGGACCATCTTCTGTAACTTTGTTCATGTAACTCAGCTGCAGACAAACTGTCCAGGAGAAAGGGATTTGGTGTGCGCCTATAGGATAAGAGCAGTGGCAGGTTATGAGAAAACCTACGGCAGGCTGGCCAGCACAGTTAGAGAAGGTAATTGCTTAAAAAAAAATATGCTAATTATTTTTTTGCTGTGAAAGAGAAGCAGGAGGAGAGGGGAGGGTGGTGAGTGGTTGGAGGGGAAAGCTGAGAATGCCTCTTCTTTATTAAATCTTTTTCTCCTTTTTTTTTTTTTTCTGGCTCTGTTTTCACCAATAGGACTTTGATACCAGCTGACCTATCAGAGCTATGATTCTCTCATCTGTTGTTTATTCTGAATGTGTTATACCAGAGAGCTAAATTTTTTAGACAGCAAGATTATCCACAAGACACTTTCTAAAAGAACCTTGAAGAAAATTATAGATGGGTAAACTGCAGACTTATAAAAAATAATTGATGGGTTTTTTTTCAGTTCAGAGGCCAAATACAAACAAAAACATAGGGAAGAGGGAGAAATCTTCTTTGAGGTGAAATGAAGGATGGAATTGCCCAGTTGGATGGTTAGACTGGCAAGACTTCGCTGGTTTGACTACCTTATCTCTCATATATTCTAGAACCAAGAACACTACACTTCTAGATGGTATCTCTTTTAATTAGAGGTAGGATGATCTTTTCATTTTCTGTATAGGTAAAGCTGTTCATTGACTGCATGAAATTCAAAGAAGTCTTTTCCTTCTAAGGAGTTTAGAGCATTTCATCCAAATAACTTTATATGAGATAAATATGAGAGCAAGGAACCTGTAAGCCCTGATTCTTCCTCATATGACATAGATTTCTCACAGACTTTCCAGTGATGTCAGTACAAAATATAACTGCATTATCTTAAAAAATTTATAAGAAGCCTCATTGTATATTCCCTTATAAATAAATTCAGCATTTTGAACAATCTTATAATAAAGGACACAATAAAACATTTGTTCTCTTCAGCTTGGAACACCTACACATCTACATGTATTTATTCTACAAAGCAAAAAGGCTACTATGTTAAAAAACCCCCTACCGTATAACCACAGAATCACAGAAGATGCTGAGTTGGGAGGGACCCATAAGGATCATCAAGTCTAACTCCTGGCCCTACACAGGACCACCCCCAGCAGTCACACTATGCACCTGAGAGCATTGTCCAAATACTTCTTTAACTCTGTCAGGCTTGGTGCTGTGACCACTTCCCTGGGGAGCCTGTTCTAGCACCCAACCATCCTCTGAGTGAAGAACCTTTTCCTAACATCCTGCCTAAACCTCCCCTGACACAACTTCAGGCCGTTCTCTCCTGTCACTGGTCACCACAGAGAAGAGATCAGTGCCTGCCCCTCCTCTTCCCCTCAAAAGGAAGCTGTAGCTGCAATGAGGTGCCCCCTTGGTCTCCTCCAGGCTGAACAGACCAAGTGATCTCATCCACTCCCCATACGTCTTCCCCTCAGGGTCCCTCAACATCTTTGTTGCCTTCCTTTGGATGTTCTCCAATAATTTAATGTCTTTCTTATAGTGTTTCACCCAAAACTGCACACAATATTCAAGGTGAGGCTGCCCTTGTGCAGAGCAGAGCGGGACAATCCCCTCCATTGACCATTTGGCAGTGAGGTGTTAAATGAACCCCCGGACATGGTTATTGTGCTACTTGTTATGACAAAGAGCAGTTTTTGGAATGGACTCTAACAAAGAATTGGTGTTTTGTGTTGGAGAGGTAAAATCTTCTACTCACCTGGCATGCATACGTATGCATCTGTTTTTGAAAGGCCACAATTATCTGACAGTTTGTATCCTATTCAAAAGATAAACTGAGGGCAGCCAGAACTGCCTATTTAGATATTGCATCAATGCCTTCTGGTTAAGAATGCCTGAAATCCCCCAATTTCTGTGGTCAGTCAAAGAAAAACAACTGCTGTTCTTTACTGCTGAAGGTTCTGTCAGACTGTGTCAGGTGAATTCAGCTGGAGAATCTAAAACATTAACCTAGATGTGAAGAATGGCAGTAGCTTTCCATGGCTTTTTCTCCTTTGCATTTCCCTAAAAATGTTTACCTCTGAGGAGAGAGCAACAGTTATTTAGTTACAGATTTTGAAAGATGTCTACAGGAAAACAGATTGCCTGTTTCTATGCTGACTACACATCTGACAGATGAAATGGCCAACAGATTACATCTGTGCACTGGTGCGTACAGACCATACAGACCACACCGGTAGAAGTGAGAGAAAGGTAGACATTCTACATACTGACCCTTTGCAGCATTCCAAAATAAAATATATAATGAATTCTGCCTCTACATGAAAAAGCAGTACAGAAAATGAAAAAACCCAACAAGTTATAGGGGAAACATATGAAATTTACTACATTTTGCAGGTCCTGAACATGGTTTGTTTTGTTGTTGGTGAAGAGGTTTGGGGGTTCTTTTATTGTAAAAATAGAACTTCATTTTCCTTTAGAGGTAGTTATTTTCTTCTTTCAGAAGGAAGTTTTCAGCAGCATTTTCTTACACAATTCAGAAATATATTATCCTGATGTTAAAAAGTCACAATGGCAGTCTCTGAAATAATCTCATTCGCATCCCTGCCTGCTCTTTTTATTAAAACTCAATGCATGTTCAACTTTTATCAGCTCACGAAGGTGATGTAAAATGAGAAGAGTACACTGAACTACCACTGTAATGCTGAAGGTATTCAAAAGTGAAAAAGCAAGGGTGTGCTAGCTTTTGTACAGACAAGCCTCGAAAAATGTCTTCCTCCTCCACAACTGAGAGCAAAGGAACACCACATATTTCAAGGCACCATTTGTGCCACCAGGCTCCATTAAGAACATTTGTAGGAATTCCCTGTAGGAAGTCAAGTCTATAAGGTTGTCGACTCACAATCTCCATGTTAGAAAATGAATAAATTAATATTTTCATTTTGATATCATACTCACCTGCAAGGCCTATTCCATTCCAAGATTAATATGTGGTCTTTTATTCAGATTCTAAGCCTTTTATTGGAAGCTGAAGTCAATCATTCCTAATTAAGAAAAGCATAAAGCATACTGTGAACAAATAATATCCAATCTCAATACACAAATACAATTCTGTTTGATCATATGAGATCTTTCTTGCAAACGAAAGGATTTTTGACGTTGTATATCCCAGCTGGCTTTATTTTGAACATCAGTGATAATCTAGTGTTGTACCAGCAGCTCTGAATAACTAACTACTCTTAGAATGCTCTAGGAAAATTGTACTTTTTGCTTTCTAGCTTCCTGCAGCATTCAGTCTGGGCAGTCTCTTTGGTCTGCATCCACCTTTGCACTCTTCATGCTTAGGGAGCCATATCACCTGTCTCATTCCCCATTACTAGCACATCTTAAAGATCTCACACAGGTCCCCTTTCTTTTCTGTTAGAAAAACGCAGTCAAACTTGCAGGAGACTCAGAAAAACAATATAGTTTACCTCCTCTAGTCTCTGAATAAGCAGAACTTATATCAGGTTGTTCTTCATAGATAGCTTCATAAACACATTAAAAACATAAGACATATTTCTCTAAATAGGACATAGCCCTCACACTTAAACTGTCGTAGTCTTCTAGTACTGTGCCTTTCAGTACAACCTCAGAGCTTATAAAATATTTTCCAGAAAACCACTGAGAGAACTTACTGTATGCTGATCCCTGATCACTGCTAAAGGAAAGGTTGTCTCCTGCAACTGCATGCATGTCCTCAGTAAAATGATCTCTCTAAAGACAGAGGAAGCCAAGAAGGGATAGTTATGGTAATGCAAAATTAAGCCAAGCCCTTAAAATTCCACCATTTTCTGATGCAGGAATCTACTAAAAGCAGAGTTAGAAAAGGCAGTTACACTGGCCCTCTAACTATTCTGTGAGGTGCATTCTGCTTTTAAAATTGACCTTTTATTTTAATTGTAAAGAATTTAAATATATAGTTGCCTTTCAAGCAAAGTGTTATCTGAGTACTTCCTCATAGACTTTAGTCTCCGAACTAGTAGGCTACAGAAATTCTTTTTGTGCGTAAAAACAGTAGTGCTAATTAGTACTGTTTCAAAGGTCAGAAAATTGTTATTAATCTCTTTCTGAAAAGCACATGTACTCCATCATATACCTAACTGCAGTGCTAAGACACAACGTCCGCTTTACAAAATTGTTATCATATGCCTCCAGAGCATTTGTAGGTTCAAGACTTGGTCACAAAAGTTTATTAAGCCCTAAGTAAATCTTCCCTTACATTCTCATACTGTTATAAATAGATCTTTTATTTGGTGTCATTTAAATTTTGGAAAAAAATATAAATTCTGTCTTTTGAATTGTAGAGGGAGCAAATGACAAGTGAAGTCATAAATGCTAAATACTTTTTCTATAAATTTTCATTATTGCTTCATATATTATATTTATTTTTTTTACTCCGAACTATTAGTCCTGTACTTTTCCACCTGCTGAGAGGCTCTGTGGGTTTTTTAAGCGTAGCAACTAGGCTATTTTTTTCTCAAAAATTTTGTTAAAATAAAAACAGCTTCTGGAATTCACAATAAATGCTTTGTCATTGACCTTGAAAGTACTTTGGCAAGCAAGGGATTCTATGCTTTGCCAAAAAGTAATGGTGATAGCAGAAATTTTGTCACAGTTGAAACTACAATAGTTACTCCACTGTGTTGTTGGTAGCTTTACCTATCAGTATCCCCAATGGCAATATTGTATTTCAGGTTTCAACTGGCAAGCATTTAATATTGGAAGAATAGGGATTTTAGAGAAACAGCATCACAAGGATCCGTATAAATGTCTTGAAACCTAATATTTAGAAGCCCTTATTTTTCTCATATTTCTTATTGTTCTGTGAACAAATAGTGTAGGATGCTTGAAAATATATTTTCTTTTTCTAAATTAAGAGAACTTAATATAATCAGGTTTATTTTAGTACGATGAAATATTTTAGTCATTAATCTCAAGCATGCTTTGAACTAAATACAAAACTATAAATTAACTCTTATTTTCCACCAAAAAGTTTTGGGGTTTTTTTTCTGCTTCTGTATTTTAATCTTATGGAAGAAAAAGGCAGACTGTTAGAGTGTTACACTGGAAGAAAGCTCTCTGAGTCATTTAAGCGGGGTTGGTCATAATTTTCTGGCCTGAAATGCTTTGCTGCAAACAAAACAACTTCTGAGGCCATACAATGTGAGTGATGGGCATTATTTATATTTAAGTAAATTGAACTTGTCTATCACTTCTGTTCCCCTGCCTCTCTGTACATGAATTAAGGCAGTATGCTTGAAACCCTTAATCATATATTTATCTTTACAAACAGCATAGGGAAAGATTTTGACACCCTTTTGCATGTGTGGGTCCAGACTTCTCAGGACTGATAACCCACCTGTACATCAGCACATGTCCCTGTCAGTGGAGCTGAGGTTACCTGATGCTTCCAAAGGCCTGGTGCTGTAATGAGCATTTCAGCAGATAACTGCTGTGGCCATGCCTACAGAACTGGTGAGTTCATCCAGTGTGGAAAGCCTGTCTCCCTCCCTGCTCAAAGGCTCTGGTTTGTTTACTGGTTAGGAAACAGAAGAGAGCATTTCAGTAAAGACTCTGAAGTGAACTGCATGGACAGAAATTCTCTGGAGGAAAAGATCATGCTGAAGGAGCAAGGTAAGCTTTCCCACGTGGTAAGACCTCGAAACCGGAGCAGAGAGAGGTGCCCCAGCTCTCCTGCTCCCAGGTGGGAAGTGGTGGAGTCATGGCTCAGAGGCAGCTCTGAAGTAGCCATCCACATCTCAGGTTACAGGGAGTGCCAAAGCCTTGTGCCGCCCTCTGAGGACAGCAGGGACAACAGCCGTGTGAGGTGTGATCAGGTCCACAATCTGCTCAGCCTAGTGGAGGAACTGAGGGACGAAGTAGAAAGACTGAGAAGGATTAGGGACTCTGAGGAAGAGATTGACTGGTGGAACCACACTCTGCCATGCCTTAGAGAAACTCATTTGCCATCCACTTCACAAGAAGCAATGGATCCCCTACCCTTTCACCACCAGGCAGAAATAGGGGACCTTGAGAGATGGAGGGGAATGAAAACTGGTGTCTGCTCAGGTTACCAGGTGCATCCCTTTCCAACCTACGTCACATTCATAAGTGCCTTTATACAGTAGGTGTCAGGCTGTGGAATGAGAGGACTGGGGAAATGTGAATGTGGCTGAAGGTCCATTTGGTTTGGAAGGGTCACCTATGGCAGAACAGCCTACCCCCTGTATCACAGCCTCCTCAGTTAAGGCAAAAAGAAAGGAGTAGTCATTGGTGACTGCCTTTTGAGGCAAACAAAGATCCCAATATGCCAATCAGATCCAACCCTTGGGGAGGTGTGTTGCCTTCCTGGGGTCTGGGTAAAGGACATCACCAAGAAATTTCCCAGCCTGTTATGGCCCACTGATTATTGCCTGCTACTGGTTTTCCAGGTGGGCAGCAACAAGAAGGCTTTGGACAATCAAGAGGGACCTCAGGGCCTTAGGACAATTGGCCGAGGAATCTGGAGCACAAGTTGTGTTCTCTTCTGAACTGCCAGTTGCCATTTCACATTTTGACACCCCATTGTCTGTTTAAGGGAAGTTTTCAACAGCCATCAGAAGTTCAAAGAAATGGCCAGTCATGCTTGCATATACAGCACAGGGTTATTCTTGCCTGTATCAAATAAAAAGGAAAATTTCTGTCTGTGAGAACAAACATTTTTAATACTATGCAGATGAAAACTAGTTAAATAATAAGAACTTAGTTACTTCCCATTTTGTCTTCAACATTTTATATGCTTTTTTTCTCCTATAAAACAGTAAGTGATAAAGAATTCAGTTGGTATAATACAAAATTTCTGTAATGCAGTCATTAACTGTTACATTTTGGGAGCAAAATACTGCTAATTCAGCCTGTTCTGATTTCAGGCTATTGATTTAGAAATAAAACTAAATGTATCACATTAGCATGAGAAGCCTTCTATATATATATAGCCAGCTATAGCTGACAACCAAATCAAGAAAGTGAGAAGGAAAGGAAGGGGAGGGGAGGGGAGGG